>OU696593.1:6027445-6032445 GCA_916048095.2 Sacculina carcini | reverse complement strand
TGTGTGTGTGTGTGTCAGTGTGTGTGTGTGCGCGCTTTAGAAACAACTATGTGTAAAGCGCTTAATAAGTGTTCAATAAACTGAAACTGAAACTGTGTGTGAGTGTGTGGGTGTGCTTGTGTGTGTGTGTATGCTTGTGTGCGTGTGTGTGTGTGTTAGAGAGTGTGTGTGTGTGTCAGTGTGTCGGGAGATTGGACAGAGCTTGTCTGTTTGTGCTCACGGCAGCCACGGAAGGTTGTGGGTCGCACAGATGAACAGCCAGCGAGACCAGGTTGTTGTGAGTTTGTTCCAGATACTGATCGAGTAATGGACCGCCAACACGCTGACACACACCGGCACACACGCCGAACAATGCCACAGAACTGGCACGCAATGACACCGCTTCCTGTCGACACACACACACAAGAAACAACATCTCAAACCAACCACTCAATCAACGACACCCGCCCAAATTACTATACAGAACCACACATATCACACACACACACACACATGCACACATAACTCAGACGCCAACACAGAGCCGAATCGACCAGGCAACTGTGGAATAACCCGGTCAGTGTCGTAGCTTCTTTCTCCAGAAATAAAACGTTGCTTGGACAGACAGCCAGAGGAATATCATTAACAGCAGTTGTACATATAATATCTCATTAATCAGAAACAATAGCGCCGTACAGGCATGCAATTTCTAGTTTGATAATACACCCTTTTACAGTGCAAGCAAATATTTGATTTTCAGGCGATGAAACACATACACACACGCATACACACACAGAGTGGTGATAACTTCAGTAAAGTCACGCAAAAAACCTGGAATAAAAACAGTAACAATCACACTTCAAACAACAAAACAAACCGATTCTAATGCGAAACACAAAGAGAAAACAAGCATAACACACACATACACACACACACACTGACATTCTCGAAATAGACGCGAATTCGGAGCGTGATCGGAATGATGGTGTGATGTACATGCTGCAGCCCGCCGGCGGCTTCACCAGCGCCCAGTACGGGTAGTAGTAGCGTGAGGGACTTGAGCGCTTGCAGTGGAATGCTAGCAGAGTCGGGCACACAGACGGTCGCCAGTCCATCTCCCGCGTCGTCCAGGCCGGCCAGCATGGCAGACATCACGGCCGCACAGTTGCTCTCCACCTACACACACACACACACACACACACACACACACACACACACACCGGCAAGAAACGTTTGAATTACAAGATCGCAATGCTATAATGTTTTCCTCATTACTCTGTGCGTCTTGGATGTGTTACAATGTGTTTGAATGATTGTATGTATGTATGTGTGTGCTTGAGTGAGTGTGTGTATGTGTGTGTGTGTGTGTGTTAGTGTGTGTATACGTGCAGTGGTTTATTTAGTGTTTGTTGTATTTTGTACTGAAAAGCCTTTTACAAGGAGTACAATACATGCCATTTACTTTACTTACTTACTTACTTGCACACACACACACACACACACAGACAGACATACATACATATATGCAGGCCACTAGTGCATAAAGCCACTCGGCTACGAGGCGGTATTATTTGTGTTATGTAGAAATAGCAAGATTTGACAGAAAAGTTGACATAAAGCACTGACCACATGACTGAATTCGGCATCCCCCACCTGTCGAGCACACACACATACATATATTTACATACACACACACACACACACACACACATATTCACATACACAAACACACACACATGAGTCCACAAAGAGAACTATCTGATTCGTGTTTATTGAGAGGAAAATACTACAAGAAAATGAGTGAAATCATTAACCAAACTCACAGATCGGCTCAATCACCCCGTGACACATTGGCGGTCATTGACCCAACACGAAAGAGGTCATTGAACCGATACAATAGGTCAATGACCCGAGCCAAAATATCATTGATCCGAAACACAAAATTTCCTTGAGCCGACACACAAATGACCATTGAACCGACAAACAAGATATCATTGATCAAACGAGCAATAGGTCATTGACCTGACACACACACGAGGTAAATGACCCGGCACTGTGGACTTTGTGGACTCCGTGGTGCAGTTGTTAGCACACCCGCCTCACAAGCTTGAGGACCGTGGTTCGAAACCCGGCGGAGTAGAATTTAATTGGGCGAATTCTACAATCCCACAGCCCCTGTCAACCCAGCAGTAAATGATGGTACCAGATATCAGTCATGTGTTGTGTCATGCATTCTGGGAAGGTGGCCCTCTCTAACCCGTCTTCCATCCTTGTGGTGTCATAGCGTGGAGAGGGTCGGTTCTGCGGTGACAGCGAGCTGCACGGGGCACACCTGTGTGTGTTCATAAGCTTCGGCTTCTTCCCGTGTAGCAGCTATCACTTAGGCCTTTAACCTTTTAAACTTTAACACACAGAGCTATGAACTCACGCCAGCACGACACAGGCAGCTGATATGTCCGAGTCCCAGAAGACACACGCGCCGCACCACCGGCGAACAATCGACCAGACACGACAACAAACTGCCTACCAGCGTCTGTGCGACACTCACACATCCCGCCCCGCGTGCACACAACAACTGCCACACACACACACACACACACATTACATTATTACATTAGGTAGATATTTATATAGCGCCCTACACCTAGTGGGTCTCTAGGGCGCTGCACACGCACACACACTCACACAAACGCACACACACAGACACACTTACACACCCACACATAGCCACACGCACACAGAAAGTGAAAGGTAAAGAAAGAAGAGAGATAATTTACACCTTATAATCATCACTAATATAGACAATGTTCTCTAGAGTATAATACGATTTCACCATGAAAAATTTCTTCGAGTGTTTTTTGAAAACAGGGATAGAATTGATAGAACGTAGTGTTGGGGAGAGATTATTGTAAATACGGGGTCCTAAGATAGAGAAACAACGATTATAGTGAGTATGTCTAGAAGGAAAATCAGGTTCCAGTAAGAGACGAGAATCAAACACACACTCGTAAACACATACACACACACACAATCACACACATATAAACACATATACACATTTAGAACAGAATTAGCGACCAAAACACACGGGCTGATATAGAACAGTGCTATGGCTTCGAATCCACACACTTACACACACACACACTTACACTTACACACACACTTACACACTTACACACACATACACACACACACACTAACACACACACACACACACACTAACACATACACTCACTTACACACACACACACACACACTGAATGTGGAAATACATACCCAATTGCTTTCTATGTTAAATTACAACCTGTACTGTTTTGAATACCAATACATAATCAACGAATGTGTTCTGTGTGTGTGTGTGTGTGTGTGTGTGTGTGTGTGTGTGTGTGTGTGTGTGTGTGTGTGTGTTGTATGCTTGTGTGAGTTTGTTTGTATGATTGTGTGTTTGTATGTGTGTGTGTGAGAGTTTGTTTGTATGCTTGTGAGTGTTTGTATGTGTGTGTGTGTTTGTTTGCTTGTGTGTGTGTGTGTGTGAGTTTGTTTGTATGCTTGTGTGTGTGTTTGTGTATGCTTGTGTGTGTGTGTGTGTGTGTGTGTGTGTGTGTGTGTATTGTGTTTGTATGCTTGAATGCGTGTATTTGGATGCCTTTGTGAATATGTTTGTATATGTGTTTGTCAGTAAGTATGTGCGTATATGTGTGACTGTGTTTGTGTGTCAGTTGGTGAGAGTCACTTGGGCATAGAAAGCGACGGCCGCCACTCGTTGTGGCTCGTACATGCTGGATAAATTGGCCGCCATCAGAGGCACCATGTCGGACAACATGCGAGCTCCATGTGTCACCGTCTCCCTGTGACACACACACACACACACACACAAGTGTGAATACAAGCGGCCACACATCCTAGCGTTGGCCGATGGAAATATTATCATCATTAGCAAAGCATACGACCACAAACGAAAAATGGAATACAAAAACGAAATTAGTGCACGAGATAAAAAGAGTCAGTTAAACAAACAATTGTAAAAATACATGGTTGACTAATGCACATGCACACACACACACACACACACACACACACACACACACACATTACATTAAGACATTTATATCGGGCTTTTCACCCGAGGGTCTCAAAAACCGCTCACACACACATGCACACACTCAAACACAAGAGTCATACACATACACAATCGCACACACACACATGCACATTTACATAGGCACAAACACAAAACCACACCAACACACATATACATATTGAATATGCAGCATTCAGTCACACATTCTAGCATACAGACAAAAAGACAACACAGCAGACATACAAGCACATACACTCAAACTCACAAGGAAAACAACACAACAGACACTCAAACACAAACAACAAAACTCAATACAACAACACACACACAGACAGACAGACACACAAACGCACGAGAGGTACGATCACCCATCATATGCACATATCACACAGTAATTGTTGCTGGAAGCACAGAGATCAGCTGGCACCTGGTAACATCGGTGATGTAGGTCGAGTAGCGAATCATGTCCTCAATGGGCTCGCTGTTTAGCGGCGCCAGACTGTCGGCCAGCTGCGAGGCGCCCACACACTGTAGAAATGACAACAACGCATCGCTGGCGATTCTGCACAAACACACAAACAAACACACACACAACACACAGACACACACACATAAACACACAACAGACAAGCACACACACACACACAGACAAGCACACAACAAACACACACACACATACACACACACACACACATAAACACACAACAGACAAGCACACACACACACACAGACAAGCACACAACAAACACACACACACATACACACACACAACACACACACACAAACACACACACAAACACACACACACACACAGACACACACAACACAAAAACACACACACACACACACACACAGACAAACACACACACATAAGCACACACACACACACACACAAACAAACACACACCCAAACAAAAACACACACAAACACGCACACAAC
>OU696593.1:6007445-6024945 GCA_916048095.2 Sacculina carcini | reverse complement strand
AAGGTCTCTCATTTTCATGACATCGAGGCTAAAGTTAGCGAAGCCACCTCAGAGTTGGTGTCTGTGGCAGAAGTGCTGACAGCTGATGAACCAGCAACTACGCACTGGACAGAGGTCGTGAGGAGGAAGAGAAGGATGCCGCGACGGACTGCAGGAGCGACATCTCGCGATAATGAAATGACGGCGACGGAAAACCACGCGGCGCCTGTCACCACGGCGCGTGAGGAGAATGGTCAGAAGCCGCAAGAAGTGAGTGAGACGAAGATCCTGACCAGGAAGACATCCGGTAAAAAGAAAATGCTAGGTGGGACGGCAAGAATTGACAGTCTGCCAACTGTGTTGAGATTGAAGAATGCAAGCATTTTTGCCACACGTTTCGATAGGGATGTGACCACACATAATGTCATATATCATCTCTCACAGACTCTGAAAATCTGCCCGGATGACATCACGGTCGAAAAGTTGCATACAAAGCATGAGTCGTACAGTAGTTTCCATATTAGTTGCTACTGTGCTGACCCGAGAGTGTTCCTCGATCCTGATGTGTGGCCTGAGGGCTGTCTTTTTCGACGCTGGCGTTCGGCTGACCCGCGGCGAGCTCAGCAACAAACCGCTGGCAGTGAGGAAACGTCAAAAAACGAGTGACCGCGCGAGATGACAACGAACACCGTCATGGTCAACGATTCACTGTCGCCCAACTGAACGTACAATCGATGAAAAGCAAACTGCCCGAAATACGAATCGATACGACCACGACAAGACGATACGACGCTTTCTTACTGAGCGAAACGTGGCTCAATCAATTCCAAAGCACGCGGTTTGTCAGCGTTAATGGATACAATTTGATACGACGAGACCGACCCGAGACATCATCACGACCTGCAAGGTATGGCGGCGTAGCAGTGCTTTTGAAAAACGATTATGACTACGAAATTCTGCCGATCAAAAGCGAACCCAATAGTGACTTGGAAATTCTATGGCTGAAATTAATCTTGAATAAGTGCTATATCATAATAGCTAGTGTATATAGACCGCCTAATTATTTGATATCCCAGTTAAACTTCGACTTTGACGACTTCGAAAGCCAACTACAACATATTATGTCGAGTAACCCAGTAATGCCTATCATTATTGGAGGAGATTTTAATTGCTGTATTCTTAGCCAAGCGAACAATTCACCTGGACAAAAGCTATCAACAATGCTCGAGACATACAACTTTACCATATGCAACAGGCACAAACCTACATATCGGCCGGCCAGCACTCTGATCGACGTTGTAGCCACCAACGCCCCTGATTCTCTCAAAAACACCGGCGTAGAGACTTGCGAATACGGAACACCACACGACTGGACGATCATCGAATTCGATGTAAATTTACGAACAAGAAGAGAACGAAACGAAGGCGAGTTAAAACGAAATCTCAACAATGTCGACGTATACGCAATTAACTCAATCATGAGAAACGCCAACTGGATACCCGTTTACTCCTCAACGAATGTTGCGGAAAAATACGATAAATTCGTCGAGATATTTATGGACATACTAAATGTATATTGCCCCGTGCGATATGTGCAGAAACGCAACACGCATAGAAGACCGATTCCGTTACAACTGCGAACTCTCGTGAAGCAGCGCAAACACGCTTGCAAACACGGACCAAGGAGCTTATACAAGCAAATTAACACAGTTTGCAGGGCAGCAATACGTGAACACACCAGAAACAACATCATGACAAAAATGAAACATCAACCGTTCAGTAAAATGTGGAAACGCTGTGAAGAAGTCATTGGGCGAAAACGATCACAGACACTAATATCAATCGACGCGAACCAACTAAATGACAAATATCTGGAGACAGGAATGGAAGTTGCCGCCAATATCCTAAGGCCAGCAGACCCAGTCACTAATCTGCTGCCTCGAGTCAACAGTGGCAGACTTGAGTTGAAGGCAGTCAGTATGGAGAAATTGTACACCATAATCAAAATGATGAAGCCAACGACCAGTGAAGATGCTGAAGGTATCAGCATGAAGATACTGCAGATGTTCTTCGACGGAATCAGTCATATATTGCTGGATATAGTGAACACCAGCATTACTAGTTGCCAAGTGCCAAAACGACTAAAGCACGCAGTTATTACACCGATTCCGAAGTCTACATATGGAGTGAATCGTGAAACGCGACCGATATCGATATTGCCACCGGTGATGAAAATAATTGAAAAGGCTGTACAGCTACAATTAGTGGAATATCTGGAGAAAAACAACTTGATGAGTAGCAGCCACCACGGCTATAGATCAGCACACTCATGTGAGACAGCACTGTCAGTGATCACAGATAGAGTGTATAGAGCAATGGACAGGAGAGAGGCGACTATAATGGTATCCATCGACCTTAGCAAATGCTTCGATGTTATACAACACGACATACTGCTTGGTAAGATATCTGCACACAACATCGATCCCACGTGGTTCAAGAGTTATTTGAGCAATCACACACAACAAGTGAGAGTGAAACGAAAGAATAACTCACTCGAAACATCCGACACGAAGTCGACAACACCGAACCTCTCAGTTTTTCAAGGAGGAAGCTTGAGCTGTGTGTTGTTTTTACTGTTTTGTAACGATCTATCAGCACATTTGAGCCATATAGAAGATCTCGAAATTATTCAATACGCCGACGACACGACACTAATGACGACCACAAAGAGAACCGACATAGATTTCACCGTACGAAAACTTGAAACAACACTGAAATGTTTGGACAACTACTACCGTTCGAATCTTCTCAAGGTGAATCCCGACAAAACGCAAATGATGGTACTGGGAACCAAATATCTGCTTGAAAATTTTCCTGAAATCAGAATATTTTTTAACCACAACGAAATTACAGAAAAAGATACTGTGAAAATATTGGGACTTCACTTGGATAAACATTTGCAATTTGATCGACATATCGACCACCTAGTGCGAAAATCAACAGGTATGCTCCTATGTATTAATCAAGCTAAATCGTCATTTCCAGAGAATTTTCTGAAGACAATCATCGACGCATTCATCCTATCAATTCTCTCATATTGCATATCTGTCTACGGCACGACTGGCGCGACACAAAAACACCGACTACAAAAGATTTTAAATTTCTGCGCGCGAGTTCTTACTGGAACACGAAAATACGACCACATATCATATATCTACGAACAACTGAAACTGCCGACAATAGACGACTTGTTTACGAAGAACCGAAACAGACTGATCAGAAGTATACTCAAGCACCAACAGCCTGAAGAACTTTTATCAACATTTCAACGGAAGACTCCACACACCATGGCATTGAGACACACTAACGAATTTACTATTCCCTTATTTAACACTGATGCGGCGCGCAGGAGACTAAATTATGCGGTAGTGGGCGTGCAAAACTGTACACAATGAGATCTGTTTATTCGTGTGAAACTAAAATGCTTAGCGAACATATCTATGTGTGTGTGTGTGTGTGTGTGTGTGTGTGTGTGTGATTGTGTGTGAGTGTGTGTGAGTGTGTGTGTGGATGGTGAGACTATATATATACATATATATGTATCTTTTGCATAGTAATTTTGCACTGAAAAGCCGTTTTGTTTGAAAAAAAGGAGTGCAATAAACGCAAAGAAAAAAAAACAAAAAAAAACACACACACACACACACACACACACAACTCAGACGCCAACACAAAATTAAATCAACGAAGGACCTGTGGAAAAACTCGGTCACAGTGCCGTGTCTTTCCTCAGCAGCTCGAGGTTGCTCGGCCAGACAACCTGAGGAACGCCAACAATAACAATAACAACAACATATATTTGATATATGTTGACCGATGGAAAAGCGTTCCCTGCATCATAACTAGATACACACTCGCACGTATAAATACGCAAAATGCACACACACACAGACAAACACACATTCACAAACAAACACATACAAACATACATATACACACAAACACACAATCACTGCCAGGTATGTTTTTGCGGTAGAAGTGGGGAAAGTAGAGTAGTACTTGAGCCAATGATGTTGTGCAATGATGTGAAGCTATGCATGCATTTTGGAAACATTCTGCTGCGAAGAAATTTATCATTTGTCATCATTTTCCATTGTGTTTGTTTTGTGTTTAATTTCTGAATCATTCCGCACGACGGGCGGGTTAAAATGTGAAGCCGGTTGAAGGTAAGCGATTTCGTTAGTAATTAAAATAAAAATGTACAAATTTAGACATTTCTCTTGGTTTGGACTTTTGCTACTAAAGTTGTATACCTTTTGTTTTATGTTTTTGTTCCGCACGACGGGCGGGTTTAAATGCTGGTATAATATATATAATTATGCATTGGAAAACATTTGCATTTATGCAAAATCATGCACTGTTGTTGCAGTTGCAACAATAAAAAAATCGCACTACGCCGAGCTGATAAAAGCGCTTCATTTGTGATTCTGAACAAAAATAATTATGTCAGCAAAATGCAATTCATTACGAGTGACACAATCAAGTTCAGAAAAATCCCACGCAACCACACTGACGACACAAAAAAACCCGACTCAATTTACGATAAAATCATGAATTTGAACACAGCAGCGAAGGAGCACAGATCGAGTATCTTAACTACTTGGCTACGAGGCACACATATAAATATTTTTACACATCAACAAGTGCTTCGTAAAATTGTTGTTTTTGTTTTGGCAGCGAGCCAATTCATTTCGAACTAATCAAGCGAATGACTGTATCACGTGCCATTACGCGGCGCCTTTATTCCAGTGATCTTCTCAATATTTTGCCATGTCTTGCAATGAATTTCAGAGTGCAACCAATCAAACATTATAAGATCTACAACTGTGGCTCTCAAACTTTTCTCTCGGCAGCGAACCGAAGTTCTACAAACATTCGAACCATAAATTTACGTGTGTGTGTGTGTGTGTGTGTGTGTGTGTATGTGCAGCACATACTGGTCGAAAGGAAGCGGGTAGAGCAGGAGAGCCGAGCAGACAGAGGCTGTGTGATGATGCGACAGTGTGACTATTGCTGTCAATAGTTGTACACGAATGTCGCGGTGTACAGTCTCCGACAGTGTACCATGCAGACCGTCTGACATACACACACACACACACACACATGAATGCATGTATGTATGAATAAATCATTTAGATTAATTACGGGGCAAAATATATATCCGTGTGTATATGAGTGTGTATGCACGTGTATCTTTATGAGTGTGCATGTTTGTGTTTGTGTGTATCTGTCTTCGTATATGGGTGTATATTGTATTGTATTTAAAGGTTAAAGGTTAAAGGCCTCAAGTGACAGCTGCTACACGGGAAGAAGTCGAAGCTTATGAACACACAGGTGTGTCCCGTGCAGCTCGCTCTCACCGCAGAACCAACCCTCTCCACGCTATGACACCACAAGGACGGAAGACGTATTAGAGAGGGCCACCTCCCCAGAATGCATGACACAACACATGACTGATATCTGGTACCATCATTTACTGCTGGGATGGACAGGGACTGTTGGATTATAGAATTCGCCCAAGAAATTCTCCTCCGCCTGGTTTTGAACCACGGACGGCTTGTGAGGCGGGTGTGCTACCAACTACACCACCACGGAGTCCAATTGTATTTGTAGTTCCCGTATGTTGGGCTTTTTAAATGGTTAATATTCGACATAAACACACACACACTACCGTACACACCTATGTGTATGTGTATGTGTATTTATTTAACGTTTATTGCCACAGATACATTTGAATATAACACTCAATTTAACAAATTATGGGCAAATTCTGATTAAACCATATATATATATTCATAAACAATATATATGGCTTCTTTTCAGACATTTAAATAGAATATACATAAATAATCAATTGATACAAAACTGCTGAACATTAAGAGAAGAATACAATACAATGTGTATGTGTGTGTAATAATAATAATAATAATAATAATAAATGCGTATATTGCAATCACATAATATGTGCTTTTCGTTGCAATATTGATATAACACACACTAATGCACTGAATTACACACACACACAAACGCAAACACACAAGCAGATACACACGCACACATAAACAAGCATACACACAAACAAGCAAACAGACACACACACCCACACTCTCACACAAACAAGCACATACACACACACACACACACATATATGAACATCGTACGCGTACACACATATCATGCACATAATAAGTTACACATGAATTTGGCCGAATCATAATTGTGTGTGTGTGTGTGTGTGTGTGTGTGTGTGTGTGTGTGTGTGTGTGTGTGTGTGTGTGTGTGTGTGTGCGTGTGTGTGTGTGTGTGTGTGTGTGTGTTTTTTTATGTTTTTTTTTTATGAGACACACAAATATATTTACAAACACGTACACATATTCACAATACTACTATAAAACAATGGAGGCGGCGTTGCCACGAATGACGGCCAGGCTTATTCGCTGTCGAAGCCAGGCCGTCTCTCGCGGCTCCCCTGAACGCTCACTTATTCTGCCGCCCAGGAGCTTCACGAAGTCGTCCAGGGGCGCCCCCATCACGCCGGTGGTCTCGATGGCCAGCGGCACGAAATCGTACCGCTGGCACAGTTCTGAGTAGCGCCGCCGCTTTCGGACTTCCGCCGCCTGTGCTGCTGCCCCGGGAGTGACCGCGCCGTCCAGCAGATGTGTGTCACAGAACGTGTTGACGCAGGTCACATCCCAGAGCAGCGACTTGCCGTGCCGCACCGGGAACACGGTGATTCCGTCCGGTCGGCGGCCGTCGCCGCGGTCAAGGCCTCGTGGCTCCAGCACCGCGGCGATTCCTGCCGACGCCAAACTGCGGCGAATGATGTTGTTCAGCGCTGTGTGGCGTGGCAGGCGGCCGGCATTGCGACTGCAGGAGAGGCTATGGTGGCCCCACCTGTCAGTTGTGGCACCGCAGCGACACCTGTGCGGTTCCTGCACTGCGGCACCGAGTCGCAACGCCACGCCGACTCGGACGGCTTCGTCTGGCAGCAGCAAGCCGAGGCTGGCGACAGGCAGCGCTGACAGCCAAGCGCCACTGTGAGGAGCGGCCGCGGCCAGGAGACGGGCTCGGCACAGCTGGTTCGCGCTTCCGAGGAGATGTTGTTGGCGGACGGAGGAAGATCGGTCGTCTAGGTGGCGCTGTTGCAGTGGCTCGCTCGCGCTGAAGTCCGGGCACATGGTGTCCACGAACTCCTCGATGGCTGCCACCAGAGAGCAGGGTCTGTCACCGCTTGTGCGGTGGTTAATGAGACAGACCAAGTCTCTGGTAGCTTCCAGCGAGGCGATGTGGGCAGGTAGTGCCACGTCGCTCAGCCGTCTGGCTCCGATACCTCCGTGGCGGACCGGAAGAGAAGCCTGCAGCCACTGTGCGTCTGACATGGCGACATTGCAGCAATCGCTGATGGCTGATCTCAGCTGCTCGTCGATGTCACCCATTTGTTCGCGGGCCTGGTAAACCGGCGCTGCTCTCAGTAGATATATTGCCCGCGGAACCGATGCGTACCTGCTGAGAAAAAACAGCGCCGGGTGCGAGCCGATGTTGACTGAGCGCTGGATCAGCAGGGACGTTTGGTGCTGGATTTTGTTGAGCGCCTCTGAAATGCCGCCAGTCTGCACTGGTGCGCCGAGCAGATGGAGGTCGGAGAGCGGCGTGACTGTGGCCGAGGCAAGCAGTGATGTGGCGGCCTCGTTCGAGTCGTCGGTCTCTGCTGGTCGTGTGTCAGTGGCTGGACCCAGACTGACAATTTCGCATTTGCCGGCGTTTAGCTCGAGGCCGATGCTGCCGAGGGCCGGGATCAGGCGGCTGACGTCTGCAAGCACCACTTCCCTGGGGCCTGCCAGTGTGGCGTCGTCCAGGTACCACAGGTTCAATGGCGACTGGAGAGACTGGGCCACTGGGTCGACGGCGAGGGCGAACAAGATGGGCCCGAGCGGGTCTCCCTGCTGTACACCGCGACAGGACCAGATTCGCGTGGTGCCGTGGTACAGTGGGGTTGGCTGGCCGTACGCCTGCTGGACGAGCGGCAATGCTGCGGGTAAACGACGGGCGACTTCGTCGAGCAGCGCGCGCCGACTGATGGTGTTGAAGGCGTTGGTCACATCCAGCTTCAGCAGAATGTGACCATGCCGACCGTTAGCCTCATTGACGAAAGCGCGCGTGGCGTGCACGGCCGCTTCGCAGCCCAGCTTGCACCCCACTCCGAGCTGAACGGGGCGCAACTGCTGTGCGACTGCGCTCGTCATTTTGCCAGCGATCAGTTTGCTGGCGAGGCGCCGCAAAACACTGCCGACGGCTACTGGGCGCAGCCCGCCGGACTTCTTGCGCAATGCGATTAGTCGCGCGCTGTAGAATGCGCCGAGCACGAAGTCCGGGATGCGACCCTGTGCACAACAGTTGCACAGCTGCGTCAGTGCCTTCAGCAGCTGGGCACCCGCTTCAGCCGTCTGTGGCGCGATGAGCTGGCGGAGATGTAGCGGCCGTATTCCGTCCAGTCCTCCCGATATCGAGTGCACGACGGAGCGGATCTCGTGCTCCTCGAAAATCGGCAGTGTTCCGGCGTCATGCATCTGCAGCTGCTCGTCCGGCAATGCAGGCGGGTGCTTGCGCTCGAGCTCGGCGGTCACTGCCTCGTCGTCCCCGGCCAAGCAGTCGCTGGATGTCAGCAGGCGGAGAGCTGCGCCAATGTCTCCATCGGCGCACTTGGCTCTGACACCGCGGGATCTGGCCTCGTTTTCGTCGTGCTGTGATCGCACTCGGTTTTGTGTGCCCCGCTTCTTCCTTGCTGCTGCGTCGGAGCTGATCGGACCCGTCAAGGCGTATGACAGCAGCTTCCACCAGGCCGAGAGGGAGCGCTGTTCCAGAGCCGCCGTGATGTGCTGTGCGAGGTCGGCTGCCACCCGATAACGCAGCGCACGTGGAACATGCTGACGCACTCGGCGTTGCTGTCTGAGCTCGGCAAGCGCCGCAGCCAGGTCTGTCGGAGTAGTGGTGTCGTTACCGTCGGCTGGCGGGTCCACGTCGCCATCCGCACCGCGGCTCTGCATGCACGCACCGCAATGCCACACCGGCAAGACGTCGGCTTGTGCCCGGGTGATTCCCACGCAAGTGAGGTGGAACAACCGCTCACATTGCGCGCAGGAAATCACCCGCCTTCTGCTGTTGGCAGTGCCGCAGTGATGACACGGCTGCGTGGGGTCGGATCCCGTGTCTGCGCTGGGGGCCCGCTCGGCCTGAATTCCGACAGCTTGGCAACGGGCTAGACGGCACGGTGCACACGATCTGTCGTGCGGAGTGAGACGGCAGATGCCTCCACGGTCGCACTGTCTCCCCCGCACGCCGCTGCCCTGGCGTCGCCGCCAGAATATGTCGCATGCTTTGCAGAGAGCCACATCATTGTGCGTCTGTCGCACTCCGTTTGTAGAGTCACAAACAGCGCACGACAAATGATGTAGCTCTTGCGTCATTGCAGGCTACAATTACACGAAACTATATACACACATTATCCAATATACACGAATTTCACTGGCACAATGTGGGTGGTCGATGACTAGAAGGGTGGGTATGACTAGAAGGGGAAACACTGGCACAATAAACACACTGGCACACTGGGGTATTTACACGCGCAGTCGTCCTGCGTAACGGCCACCGCGATGATTGATGATGACAGGTGTCACGGTAAACGTGTAAACACGCGACCGGACACGCTCACAAAATCTCGCGAGCACTTTTAAATACACACCTAACCTAACTGAGGAGCCGGGCCACAGACACGACCTTCTCTGGTGAAGGACTGAACAAGACTGTGTGTGTGTGTGTGTGTGTGTGTGTGTGTGTGTGTGTGTGTGTGTGTGTGTGTGTGTGTGTGTGTGTGTGTGTGTGTGTGTGTGTGTGTGTGTGTGTGTGTGTGTGTGTGTGTGTGTGTGTGTGTGTGTGTGTGTGTGTGTGTGTGTGTGTGTGTGTGTGTGTGTGTGTGTGTGTGTGTGTGTGTGTGTGTGTGTGTGTGTGTGTGTGTGTGTGTGTGTGTGTGTGTGTGTGTGTGTGTGTGTGTGTGTGTGTGTGTGTGTGTGTGTGTGTGTGTGTGTGTGTGTGTGTGTGTGTGTGTGTGTGTGTGTGTGTGTGTGTGTGTGTGTGTGTGTGTGTGTGTGTGTGTGTGTGTGTGTGTGTGTGTGTGTGTGTGTGTGTGTGTGTGTGTGTGTGTGTGTGTGTGTGTGTGTGTGTGTGTGTGTGTGTGTGTGTGTGTGTGTGTGTGTGTGTGTGTGTGTGTGTGTGTGTGTGTGTGTGTGTGTGTGTGTGTGTGTGTGTAAGATGTATATTTGTCAACATCATCAGTATTATATCAGTACATACATATTATATCAGTTTTTTTCATTTCACGTTGACTATGCCCAATAAGCCTATGGCTTCTTTTAGGGCATGCTCAGTAACACAATATTGTGACAATGTACAGTACGTCTAAATAACACTTCTAGCATTCATACATTCGTACACAAAATTCCTACCGCGAACATTCATACATTCATACATTCCTACCGCGAACATTCATAGATTCGCACATTCTTATCGCGAACATTCATACATGCACACATACATACACACACACATTCGTACTACGAACATTCATACGTTCATACACACACATCCCTACTACGAACATTAGTACATTCATACGCACATTTATACTACGAGCATTCATCCATTCATAAAAACTCATTCCTACTTCGAACATTAATTCATTCATACAAACCTACATTCATGCTACGAACATTCATACATCCATACATACATACATTCATGCATTCATTAATATTCACGTTCATGCTACAGACATTCATTCACACAGATATTCGTTCATCAATACCAATACAGTGAACATTCGCTCTACAAAGCTCATATAAACATGAAATCATTTTGCAAACTTCCAGATTCAACTGAACGCATACTACAAATGCAGTATGCGTTCACACACAGGTAGTAGCGTGATTCACACACACGCATGATTCACATGTTTCATTCCGCCATATCATATGGTGGTCCCGCGCATGTGTCGCGTGACTCGGCGGCCAGAGTTGGCGCTATTTACACCACTGGGAGATCGTGTTTCACCTTCGGAACTGCTTGTCGCCTAGCAACACTTGATACTGAAATAACACACAGATTCTGCACTCGCTATCTGTGCGTATCTATATTGAATGGTGTGACCCGGTGAGTGAGTCATTCTAGCGTGAGTAATGCTGTCACGCTGCAGCGTGCAGACGTATCGCATTCCTACATATGTGTGTGTGTGTGTGTGTGTGTGTGTGTGTGTGTGTGTGTGTGTGTGTGTGTGTGTGTGTGTGTGTGTGTGTGTGTGTGTGTGTAAAGTAAAGTAAATTGCATTTATTGCACATCCATCAAGATATACATCATCAGGCTTTTCAGTACAATATGAACATGCACACGCTCACACACGCACACACATACACACCCAAACACGCTCACACACACACACACACACACACACACGCATTCACCCATGATTAACTACATATGGATGCACATTCACAACATCATCATATATACATACATACGCAACATATACACATATATCATAACTCAAAAGGTTTGTGTATATGAAATTTTCGAGTTGTATTCGTGACGTAGTGTGTTTCATGTAAATGTTCCGTATGCGTATCGGGCAGCGTCGTAATTGATTCGTCTTCTGCCAGCGTCTGTTGTAATCCTCGGGTAGATGATGTCGCTGCGTCTTGTCGTTCTGTATTCGTTTCGTCGTTGTATCGTGTTGTATAGGAGGTTCGGAGTATTAGTTCGCAGAATCGTGTATATAAGTCGTTTTCGGTTGGTCGTGAAGAGATCGTTTATTCTCGGGATTCCCAGTTTGGTTAATGCGTCAGATATGTGGTCGCGTTTTCGTCTGTTCGTTAGTATTCTCGCGCAGAAGTTGAGGACTTTTTGCAGTTTGTTGAGCTGTGTTGGTCCTGTTGTGCCGTAGATTGTGATGCAGTATGAAAGTGTAGACATGATGAATGCATTGATAAGAAGTCGATGTGTTTTGCTAGGTAGAGATGATTTGGCGTTGTTCAAAGCGATAAGCATACCAGTCGATTTACGTATCGATATGCTCTTCGAAGTGGAGGTGTTTGTCCAGGGTGATACCTAGCAACTTGATAGTGTTCTGTTCGGCAATTGTTGTATCCAAAAACCGTAGCGTGATAGCAGGAAATGTTTTAAGAAGGTATTTGGTTCCAGCTAGTAGGATTTGTGTCTTTTGAGGATTTATTTTCATTTTGTTTGTGGTATAATAGGAATAGATGTGCTGAAGATGTTGTTCCAGGTAATGTATTGTTGTGTTCAGTTCAGATCTGTTGGTCGATATCATGAATGTTGTGTCGTCTGCGTATTGGACAACTTGCAATATTTCTGGTGTATGGGATGACAAATCGTTCGAAAATAACAAAAATAGCACACAACTGAGACTGCCTCCTTGAAAGATGGACATGTTTGGTGTGGTCGCTCTCGTAGATGACAATTGATGTCTGCCCGGCTGTTGTATTCTCACTTGCTGAGTGTGATTTCGCAGATATTGTCGGAACCATCGTTCATCAATATTATACGATCGTATTTTATCAAGCAGCAGGTCGTGATCAACTATGTCGAAACATTTCGACAGGTCGATGGATGTCACAATGGTCGCTTTTCTTTCTTGCATTGCAGCATAAATGTTGTCAGTGATCACTGCCAGCGCCGTTTCACACGAGTGATGTTTGCGATAGCCATGGTGCGAGTCGCTCAGGATATGCTGCTTCTCGATATATGCAATGAGCTGAATCTGGACGATTTTCTCAATAATCTTCATGACCGGTGGCAGGATGGATATTGGCCTGGTATCGTTGGGTCCCTTTGGCACTGGCACAATTATTGCATGTTTTAGTCGCGACGGCACCTCACATGTGGTCAAACTTTGATTGACGATGTCTAAAAGTGCATGGCATATTCCATCGTAGAAATTAATGATCATCTTCATGCTGAGGCCGTCTGCATCTTCAGTTGTAGTCGGCTTCATTTTTCCAACGACACTGGTCAGTGTAGGCATATCAATTGGGCTGAGCTCTAGATATCCTGTGTTGACTCTTGGAAGCCTATTGTTGATATGAAAGTCACTTTTGGGTATTTTTTGAGAGGTTTCAAGTCCAATTTGTACATAATAGTCGTTTAACTCGTTCGCATCATGTGTCGTTTCAATTGTTCGTTTCTTGTTGCCTATGATGTGTTGGCATTCCCTCCATAACTCGTGGGGTCGTTTGTGTCGCATTCGTTCTGTGATGTTTGTCGCAGAATAAGTTCGTACAGCAATCTTGCACTGTTTGTTCAATCGCCTGTATTCATCCATCATTTTATGTCGTAATGCGTATTTTCGTCTTTCGTATAGTGTTCGGATGACACGAGGAAGCGGTCGTCTGTGGGTGTTTCGTATTTTTACAGTTCGGGCAGGCAGATATGTGCTTAAAAACTGACTGAAGATGCCAATGAAGTGTGCGTATTTTTCTTCGATGGAAATGCTTGCATAGAATGGAATCCAATTGGAGTTTCTCAGTATGTTGATGCATAGTGGTATATTGAGATGGTGATACGTTCGTGTCGTTTTAACATTGTCAGCAATGATCATGTTTTCGAGTCGCAGATCAACTATGGTGAAATGATGTGGAGTACCATAAAAACATTGCTTCACTTCAGTGCTCACACAATGTGCGTCATCGCTAATAGCGACAATATCGAGCAAACTATTTGAATGTGCATATGTAGGTACAGTGGTGTTGCATATCTTCATTCTGTAGTTGGTCACAATATTTCTCAGTCTTATTGCAGGCAATTGCAATCTTAATAGACACGCATTGAAATCACCCCCTACTATGATTTTGTCATGTTTCACTTCACAAATCACATATTGCAATTGCTCCTCAAAGTCATCTAGGTCATCTTCAACTTGTCCGAAAGTGTACACAGGCGGTCTGTACACGCTTCCTATGACAAGCGAGAGACCAGAGCTCAGTGTTTTAACCCATAACACTTCCAAGTTACTACGATGTTTCGTCTTGGCTACGCTAATCACTTCGTGAGGTATGTTCGTTTTCATTAGAATAGCAACTCCTCCGTATCCCTGAGGCTGGGTGGATGATGTTGGTCTGTCGCAGCGTATTAGTTTATAATTCTGGATGTTTAATAGTCGACTCGGTGTATGAGGTTTTAGCCATGTCTCGCTGAGAATTAAAATATCGAATCGTAATGTATGTGATTGAATATCGAAACGTATATCCGGTATCTTACTATTGAGTGATTGTATGTTTAATTGTGCTACTGTGATGAGTTGGGGTAAAGGAATCGTACCTTTGTGTTCGCATGCTTCGTATTTGATCAATCGTTTTTTGTAGTTTCTTCTGTTTCTGTTCGCTTGATAATCGTCGCCTGAATTGCCATGAAAATCGGGCACTGAGTTGAAAATGCTGGATGCGAGACGTTCGAGACCTATATGAAAAAGGTTTGTTGGTATCGATCCGTTAGATTGACTCGTTCGTCGGTTGATCAGATTCAACCATGAGATGTGGGAGTCGTTATGTTCGTTTCGTAGAGCTGGTTCGTTTCGTGTATTTTGTTTGTTCGAGTGTGTCGTGGGCCTTAATGGTTTTTTGGGTGTTGTTCGTTATTGCGCGCGGTCGACTGAACAACGCGATCACGCGTCGTAGTCTGCGTTGTATCCGTTGATGTACGCTGGATGACATTGTTACGGGCTGCCACAAAACACGGGCATTGAGTCGAGTACGCTGAGTGTGCTGTGTTTGGGTGACCAGCAGACACACAGTTGCAGCATCTGTACTGATTGTTCTGCTGGCATCTTTCGTTAGGTTTGTGACTCTCGGAACAGTATCCACATGTGTGTTCTTTTTTGTTGCAGTCAGTGGTTCTATGATTGAAGCTTAGGCATCGGTTGCACCTGGTAACCCAGTATCGGTCGTAAACGCGGCATCGCGCTACTCCGACGAACAGGAATCCAGTAGTCATGATGGCGTTCCTTATGTTTGCGGCCAATGATACAACCACGGTCTTCGTATGCGATGATTTCGGCGTGCTGTGCGAGAACAGAATTTTTGTGTTGTCTTCGCTGATCAGATGACGGATTGATGGGTTCTTGTTCTTGATGTCGTCTATTATATGGTCGTCGGGAAGATCGTTTTGCACTCGTGTTATCGATATTTTTGGTCGAAGCTTCGTTACTGCAGAGGCGATGTGAGTCGAAGAGGTTTGTATATCAGAGACAGCTGCTGTGGCGGACTGTGCGTCTGGCAGTGTGAGCCTGATATCACCGCTGCGCATCGTAGTCATTTTGACAACAGGTATTCGCCGTAGTGCTTGGGTCACCGTACTTTTGTCGGCAGCATTCCCTTGGATCGGCTAGACGATGACGTCACACATTGGTGACCCGCTGGTCTTGACCGCGTTGGCGTATGCGAGCGATGACTCAGTTTCACCGCGCTCGGTTGTCAGTTTGTTTACTTGAGCCTTTAGTTCCGTCACTGCGTCTATGACGTCACCAAGACTCGGTTCAGTGGCCTGTTTGAAATTGGCGCGTTCTGGGCTACTTCTCCGATCCATGACACTAGTGCCGCGTAATTTGAATGTTTGTTTTCAACACAAGATTCGCAATGAAACTGAGTCCTGGATGTGAAATATGTGACGATTACGTACGTTGGCAATCTGGTGCACCTGGGGTGGATGTGGTTGTTGCACGTCGCACACTTCAGCGCCAGCCTGCCTATTTGTTGAGAGCAGGATTTGCAGATGGATCCAGGCTGGGGTGTTGCAGTTCTTGAAGCGTTGATTTCGGCGATAGGTGGTTCGTTTGTCATATCTCGATCGCTTTCCATGATCACTAATAACTATCACACGATATTCACCACAGAATAGACTAATTATATAAATTCATCTCGTCGCCGCCTCGGCACAGTTTAAGGTCACTGAACTGGTCACACACTCGTACACACCCACACACACACACACACTCGTGTGTGTGTGTGTGTGTGTGTGTGTGTGTGTGTGTGTGTGTGTGTGTATGTGTGTGTACTGACGTAGCAGGTCTGGCACTCGCTGATAAAACTCTCCGCCTCGTAGAGTGAGTAGCATGGTGACGGCGGTGGCGACGGCTGTGGCTCCTGACACCGGCTCCTGACTGACACTCAACAGAAGCGTGTCAAAAAACCGCCCCAGCTGACACGAAGGAACACGCTCGCATAACAACTACACACACACACACACACACACACACACACACACACACACACACACACACACACACACACACACACACACACACACAGTACAGTACAGTAAGACATTTATATAGTGCCCTACACCAGAAGGGTCTCTAAGGCGCTGCACACCCACACACAAACATACCAACACATATATACACATGGACACACAGAGATACAGACAAACAGAAAGCAATATATAAAGCAGCCATGCACATAGACGCAGATATGAACACACGCAACAAGAACACAGCTATGAACAACATACAAGTGTGACATAGTTAACACATCAAGAAAATGAGAATAATGACATTGGCAGTATTTTCCAACACACACACACACACACACACACACACACACACACACACACACACACACACACACACACACACACACACACACACACACACACACACACACACACACACACACAAGATATATTATGAAAATGGGGCATGCTATGAAACTGAAAGAACAAAACATCGATAGAAGATCGAACAGGACAGTTTTCCCTATAGGAGCAAAGAAAAGTGGAATAGTTTAAATGACAGTGGGATAGTGAAAACGAGAATAATTAAATCTTTCAAAAAAAGCCTGGATAAATCACGATTTGGAGACGGGACAGCCCAAAGGCTAGCTTATATCCCGTAATGCACAAATAATTGAACTCACACAAACTGTAGGTTTCCAAACGGGACCGAATCACCTTATGAAGTCGTCAATTACACCTTAACAAAATCAACACAATTTAAACAGAATTCAATGGAATAGAACTTGATATAATATTAAATTTATAAATTATATTCAGAATATTTCATAGAATAAACAAAATTTAAACAGAACTACAACATTTTGAAAGCAGGAGCCACAAATATGATGACTCATTTCTGAGGTAACAACTCGGTGAGAACACGCACAAACACACACACACACAAACACATGCCTGTGCTAGAGACGTGAAATGAGTTGAAGTGGCGGGTTCATTGTCCTCTAGGAGACTGGATCTGATGCTACTGAGGGCTGCCGTATCACAGGGCGTTCCGCCACAGAAACTCAATATACTGACACACACACACACACACACGCCAGTAAGACATACAGTCCACACATTAAATCCTGTGTACTGTTTTCGTGTTTAATAAGCGCTATAGTGAACATGG
>OU696593.1:5977445-6002445 GCA_916048095.2 Sacculina carcini | reverse complement strand
CAGGTTCGTTCTTATTTAGGTAATCTATGAGTTCCAATCTTCCTGATAAGAAACCATCCATATTTGTGTACATTATTTTGTAACCTTCTCTTACGTATTCTTTCTTGATAATTCCAGTGCTATCATCTATTCCTGTTTGAAGTACCACTTTCTTATCCTTCCCTCTATGTATCTCCATGCAAATTTGTTTCTTTCGTCCTCCGTTCTCGTCTCGTTTTTTGTTTTTGCTTCGCGAATTCCTTCAGTAAGCTCCTGTCTCTCTTCCCAGTTCAAGTTCTTGCGTATCCACACTTTTTCGTATTTGGCATCCTTTGCCAGCTTCCACGAATTTTCAAGCGTTTTGGTTGCAGCGTTTCGTGTAGCCATTTTTATAATCATGGGTCTGGATATGCCATTCTGGTACTGCCCCAATCTATGTACCACATCAATTTCGCCTGTGATCTCATTGGGTTCCTCCTCTACTTTTGCTATCACCTCTTTCGCTTTTTTCATCTCTTGGCTCATTCTTTCTTTTTTGTACTGCGCCTTTTCTTCCTCTAGTCCATACACCACTACACTCTTGTTTCTTTCAATGATATCTCTGACCAGACTCTCCTTTTTTCTGACAACCTCAATCAGCTCTTTTTGCATTCGCTCCTTGCTCTCCTCTTTTTGTTTTTGCATGATTTCTCTGAAGCTTTCGTCTCTGGCTTCCTGAATCTTCCCCCATCCCACCTGTTTCTCTTTCATTTCTACAATGTCCTCTCTTTGCTGTTTGCCCATTTTTTCAGTCTCCTTGAGTCTGTCTTTGAGCTTCCTGTTTTGATCTTCCAGAAACTCCAGACTTTCCCTCAGATCTCTGTTCTCATTGACCACTCTTTGGTTTTCCTTCTTGAGGCTTGTGACCTCTTTTGACAGGTCCCCCATTTGCTCAGACATTTGCTCTACTTGCAGGTCTAGCTTTCCTGTTTTTTCCATTTTTAGCATCTCAACCGCTGTTCTGATCTCGACAATGTCATTACAGATCCTCTCAATGTTTCGTGCATTTTCTTTTATACTTAAACCCCCTGGGCTTTTTGATTCTCCTTTTCTCTGTCTTCCCCTACCGGACATAGTGGCAATTTTTGACGTTAAGCCTTACCGCTCACCAGCACCAGTATTTCACCAGCAGTAGCTCCAGTAATCGCGCCCACACAACACCACAACTAGTACTTGCACTCAATTCACTCAATGTCACAGTCAATCGCATAGAGCACTGCCAATCACGTCCGCACTTGAACAAGCCACAACACGAACTGCATTGATTGAACGGGCATTGATTGGAGTGAGCTATTGGAAGCCGAAAACATACAAGAGAAGTACACTATTTTCAAGCATGTATATACCACTGGAGTTGAGCAATTCGTGCCTGTCATTAAGCAGAGACTGGAATACAAAAAATCCTGGTTCAACAAGGCATGCAATAATGCTAGGAATATAAAAGAAAAAGCCTGGAACAAAATGAGAAAGAGAAATACGGAAGAAACCCGTAAGAAGTACAGAATCGCGAGGAATGAGTATGTATATTTACGACGGCAAGAACAAATGAAGTATGAGAAAGATATCCTGAACAAGTGTCACAAAGAACCGAAATTGTTCTACAAGTATATAAACAGCAAGCTCAAGCGGAAAGTCGGAATTGATGAATTCCTCACAGAAGATGGATTATGTGACGATGCCAAGAAAATGAGCGAAATATTGAACAAACAGTTCCAAGATGTTTTCACCAACGAATCTGAGTTCACATGGAAAAATGTACCATCCAAGACACCACCATTGAAAAGAGTACGATTGGTCAAGAGTGATATACTGCGAAGGCTAAGTGAATTGGATGGCAGGAAATCAGCTGGGCCAGATGGAATATCAGGAATGATATTGAAAGTGTGCAGAGAGCAATTAATCGAGCCTATTTACAACATATTTGAAAGTAGTTTAAATACAGGCAAAGTTCCCAACGATTGGAAGCAAGCATGGATTGCACCAATATTCAAAAGTGGTGCAAAGAATGATCCAAGGAACTATAGACCCATATCATTGACATGTGTACTCTGCAAGATATGTGAGGGCATTATAAGTAAGGAATGGGTGGACTATCTGGAAAAACACAAAATTGTGTCTGAAAAACAGTATGGCTTCAGAAGAAAACTGTCGTGTCAAACGAACTTGTTGGACTTTTACTCAAAAGTCACTGACAACCTGCAAGAAAGGGATGGATGGGTGGATTGTATCTACCTAGACATGAAAAAGGCCTTCGACAAGGTACCAAGAACTAGGTTGCTATGGAAACTGAAGTATGTTGGAGGTATTGAGGGAAGGTTGCACGAGTGGATGGAGGACTATCTGACTGACAGGACGATGTGCACGAGTGTGAGAGGCGTAAGATCAGCATGGGGAAAAGTTAGTAGCGGTGTGCCACAGGGGTCGGTATTGGGCCCAACTATGTTTTTGATTTATATAAATGATATATTTGAAGGTGTAGAGAATTATATGAGTCTATTCGCTGACGATGCAAAATTGATGAAGAACGTGAGATCCAAGGAAGACTGCAAACTGCTGCAAAAGGACCTAGACCAAATTCATCAATGGAGTATAGACTGGAACATGGAATTCAATCATATGAAATGCCATCACATGAAACTCGGAAAGAGTAAATATCGCCCGAGCTACGAGTATAACATAGGAGGACATTTAATAGAAGAGGTGGATGAAGAAAAGGACCTGGGTATAATTTTTCAGAATAATTTATCATGTGGACGACATATAGGCAAAGTAGTAAGTATGGCGTATCAAACAATAGCGCAAATTAGAACAGTATTTAATTATTTAGACTGCGAAACACTACAAAAAGTTATGGTTGCTATAATAAGACCCAAGTTGGAGTATGCTGAACCTGTGTGGACGCCATACAAAAAGAAAGATATAGCAAAATTAGAGAAGGTTCAAAAAATATTTTCGAAAATGATACCGGAACTAGAGAAATTACCATATGAAGATAGATTAAAAAGACTTGGCTTGAAGACACTGCAGGAACGGAGGGAGAGAGGAGATTTAATTGCCGTTTTCAAGTATTTAAATGAGTATGACACAGGATTTGACATTTCGGAATACAAACAAAAAGAAGGAAGACGAGGACACAACAGGAAACTAAAGAAAACCAGATGCCGCAGCGACTTGAGGAAATATGGCTTCCCGTTTAGGTGCATTACCAAATGGAATTCTTTGAGCAATGATGTTGTGGCGGCCTCAACCATTAGTTCCTTTAAGTCGTTGTTGGACAAATGTGGCAATTGAGACGGGACAGCTCGAGCCATGCTCATCTCCCGTAAATTCAACTCGGTGAGAACAACTCGGTGAGATCACACACACAGAGAGAGAGAGAGAGATTCAAAGACACACCCAAATGAGCCAAAGTGGGCAAAAATTAAACAGCCTTGACGATAAGGAGAGGCAAACAAGTTGAAGAGGCGTAGAAACCAGAATGAACAGACGAATACACGATATATACTAAAATACTATTAACAAAAACAAATTTTACACGTGATTTATATCTTTCATGGTTTTTTTGGCTAAATCTCATTGAAGAAAATTTAGGCTGTATGAATGAATAATTAATAAAAACAAGCTGTGTTCCTACGTCGTTTGTATTTGTATCGTTTTTCACAAAGCTATCTAGAATATAGCGGGAGTGCATGAAATGAGTGCTGATTTGAAAACGGCGCCAACGCCGAAAAAGGTTGAGAACCACTGCAACAGAAAGTTATATATATATAGAGAAAGACATATCGATCAACCTTAGTATCTTTGAGCAGACCCAACAATCCGGTCGGCTTCTTGGACAGCTCAGAGGCGGCAATATCGGTGAGTTTGGTGAGCACAATGTCCAGGTGCGCCGACGATATAATACCCAGCGCCACTGCACACCCCTGCCTCACACAAACACAAACATTTACATTACATTACATTAGGTAGATATTTATATAGCGCCCTACACCTAGAGGGTCTCTAGGGCGCTGCACACGCACACACACACACGCACACAAACACACACACACACAAACGCACACACACACAAACACACATATTTTTTGCATTTATTGAGCATTTATAATGCGCCTTTACAATAGTTTCACAAATTCTCAAAAGCGCCACACACACACACATACACATATTTATATACCTACATGCACATACTCATGCATGCATGTACATATGCACACATACATAAAAGTGCACACCCACATACAATCATATACACATATACTCACATATACATATGAAGCTCAACACAGGACAAAAAGCACACACACACATCGCACTTGTGAAACAGAGATTACCATAGCGTTTTTCCCATAGTTGCGAATAGTTTATGTATGTATGTAGGTGTGTGTGTGTGTGTGTGTGACAGTGGCGGCGCGAGGGGTTTTTCCGGTGGGGGGATGAAGAGGGTATAACTAATAAGACACTGGGGCTTGGCGAAACATGGGTAAATACACTAGAAGTGCTCATGGTCACGATTTTAGGGGGGCTGAGGGTAAGGGAAGCTTCAACCCCTGGTATGTACATGTGTGTGTGTGTGTGTGTGTAAGTAAGTAAGTAAGTAAGTAAGTAAGTAAGTTGGCCTTTATTGCGCTCCACAAAGGCTTTTCAGCACAATAAGCTACTCTACAAAAAATAATAGATAAATAAAATAAAGTAAAAAAAAATGAACAAAACGGCAGATACAGTGACAGATTCAGGTTAAACATGTAGCCTAGTTATGTGTGAAAAAACATGACAACAATATATTTGTGTTTGACGATTGGAAAAAGCGAGCAGGTGTGGAATGTGTTTACAGCAATAATATAACTGGCGCGTATGACTCTCGGTTATCGTTCACATAAACACATCAACATCATAAAACATTCGGTTATCGAGTACACATAAACAAACACTCCTATTTTCGGTCGTTATATAATTTTATAGCGCTGAAATTCATTCGCTCGTGTGTGTGTGTGTGTGTGTCGGTCATTGACCTGTCGCTCGACGGGCAGGGCATGCCGCGTGGCCGTGATAATGGTGTCCAGAGCGGCAAAGACCAGCTGTTGAGGCAACAACGGTCGACATGTACACACGGCAAGACAGCGCATAAGAAAGGCGCGCTCCTCGGCACTGCTGGCCAGAGGAGACAAGGACGGTGGTGATGTTGAAGAAACGGACAACGAAGAAGAGCAAGGACTCAACAAGCGACTGACAGAGCTTGCTGTACACACACACACACACACACACACACACACACACACACACACACACACACACACACACACAGGCATGCATGACCCATGACATGTTGCCCATATATTGCTATGCATATAAGCTCAAGTGCAAGCTAGCGTTATTAATTCATATGTCTGTGAAATCTATATGTGTATATGTATATATGACGTTTGTGAGTGTGTGTGTGTGTGTGTGTGAGTGTGTCCTCACACCGGGTATTGGTGTGCGTGTCTGTGTGCTGGGAACATACACGTGTGCAGCGAGCGTTTGCAAAGCGCAGTGGCGTATGCAATTGCACAGTGGCGGACAAATTGCGAAGCAAAACGAAGCGTTTAATTAAGTACAGTAAGTTTGTGTATGTGCGCGAGTTCCAGAAGAGTTAATTGTATATTTTATCAATATATTTCTCGTTCATTTACGTTTACTATTACTTTTAAACATCAACTCGAATACTATACCTTCTCGTCTCCCACACAAAACACACACGCACACACACACACACACATATATACACACTTGAGGCACTACGACAAATACGTTGACCCGTTTCCCTTCTACGCAAGCCAAATCTAAGTACTCGTGTGATTAGCGCCCGAAAAGCACACAAAAGAAAATCGAGAACTATAAATAACAAATCAGTCTGTCAGACAATACCAGATGCGAATGCAGAAAATGCCAAAAAATGAAATAAAACAAAACCAAAGAAGCGGAAAAGTAGCCAAGGCACAAGAATTACAACATGCATTGAAAAGCACACACGCTCAGCGTCAAAAGGTTTAAACTGATGCAGAAAAAGCCAAGAAATGTTCGCATGTTAATAGTGAGTAAGTGCCCATCCTTCTACAGACCACAGTCGAACCCAAAACTTTCTGACCAAACTACTCAGCATGTGTGTGTGTGTGTGTGTGTGTGTGTGTGTGTGTGTGTGTGTGTGTGTGTGTGTGTGTGTGTGTGCCAGCGCCAAACATTTTCACTGGCCCATTATAGTTAAGAGAACAAGCACACTAAATCCCAAAAAAAACAAACAAACAAACTTCCACACACTGACCAAGGTCCCTGCTGGAGAACGGAGGCGACACGTTATCAGACAGAGCCGCCTGGGAGGACCACTCGAGAGAGAAGGATGGGGAAGAGGAGCCACCATGAGGCGGACATGACGGATGAGACTGGAGGAGACCGCCGCCGCACCCGCCAGTAAAGACTGACACGGCCGCAGCGGTTGACGGAGCGGCCAACACTGATAAAGGTCTTATAGGCACGACAGACACGCTGCAGGAAGGTCGCAGCAGCGACAACCGACCCAGCCGCCCTGTCAGCACGTGCACACACACACACACACACACACACACACACACACACACACACACACACACACACACAGTATGTGGAGTGCGGTTACAAAGAGAGGATAGCAGGATGGACGGGTGAATACAGGCAGTGCATGTGGTGCAGCAGACAAACAAGCAAACACATGCGGATTCCAGTGTACACATGCACCCACACACACACACACACACACATACCAGTGTGCATTTGTGAAGAAACAAAAATATTATACATGCATGCATACAGCCCAGTAAATAAATGCCCCAAAAGAGGCAGACACACACACACACACACACACACGAAATACGTGAGTTTAATAATATGTGTTGTTTGTGTATTATATGCCACTACTAATTTACGATACACTATATATGGTGTATGAAAATAGAAAAACACCATATAATGTATATTAGACGGGGAAAAGGTTGAGATTGTCGGTGCTGATAAAATCTATGTTCGGCTTGTTGTAAATTGGGAGAATGTCGGAAAAACAGGACAGCACACAAAACACTGTTACACACAAACATACACACGCACAAACACACATACGCACACAGACACATTACATTACATTAAGTAGATATTTATATAGCGCCCTACATTTAGAGGGTCTCTAGGGCGCTGCACACACACACACACACACACACACACACACACACACACACACACACACACACACACACACACACACACACACACACACACACACACACACACACACACACACACACACACACACACACACACACACACACACACACACAGAGTGAAAAATAGAGCGATAGAGACGACAAAGAGAATTTTAAACCTAATATTCATCTCTAGTATAAGAAATATCATACTAAAGTGTAATAAGATTTCAACAAGAAAAAACATTCTGGGAAATGATTTTTATTAAAGCGGGAAGCGATTTGATAGAGCGTAATGATGGGGAGAAAGCTTATTGCGAACACACACACAAACACACAGAGACACAATATACTGATATAATTGTGAATATACTGTATTTATTCGAGTATAACGCGCACAATTTTCCACCTGAACAAGAAAGTTCAAAAAGTTTGGAAGCGGTCTGGTCATACTAAACTAAAAAATGATCGAGTCTTCCCCGTTTTTATATGAGTCGCAGAGGTGAGAAAGACCTTCCGCCTATTACGGTCTATTGTGTTCATATTTTACTTTACGTTGCCAGTAAATGATTTTAATAATTGCTGCACGTGTTAAATCATGTTTGCCACTTACAATGCTTGATCTGAGTTGATTATGGGCGAAAACAATAATTTAATACCGATTTCTAATAGAAAATTAGTGGTGCGTGCGTGTTATAGCTGAATAAATGCGGTAATTATGTGTGTATTTGTAGCATGACATGTTATTACTTGCTTCCATTATCAGATATGTTAATTATATGAATTATCTATCATCCACAAAAACAAGTGGACTAAGAGGCGATGATCGGCGCATTTTTATCATTTGTTCGTGTATTTGTAGTTTATTTTTATTCGTGTAATAATGTAGGAATGGCAATATATGCAAACACGAGGCCACCGCGCAGGGTGGTAATAGTACACTTGCACCCTTCCCCTATATCTACTGTAGCTGCCTGTAATTAATAATAATAGTAATAATAAATAAGCAAAAAGAACGTACCGACTTGGTCGATCCATTCGGAGTTGTCGACCGTGTCTAGTGATTCTCGCACAAATTGAAACACCACACGCTGCCAGGCTTCTACACGTGATTTATCGTTAACACCACTTTCACCGCCGCTTTCTGCTTACACAAGCGCAACACGAGCGTACAGAAACGTTGACTCGTGAGACATATACATAAACATATACATAAACATATGCTCAAGCACATACACAAACATGACAAATATATATACATTAACATTACATGTACATATACAGAAACATAACATATACAGAAACATAACATATACACAAACATAACATATACACAAACATAACATAAACATGTCAGATACATATGCAGCAACATGTACATAAACATGGCAGCTAAATATACAGTAACATAACAGGTACATACTCAGTAACATAACAGGTACATACACAGTAACATAACATATACATGACAGATACATATACAGTAACGTAACCCACACATAAACATATATATAAACATGTCAGATACATATACATTAACATAACATATACACGTGTAAGCAAAACACTCAAAATTTCATCAGATGAGGTAGATATTCTATATGTGAAAACCTCTTGTAATTAACCGTAAACATAAAAACAGCCAAATATTATCCACATTGTAGATAATTTGCTAAGTTCTAACTAAAATGAATTAATTTAGATCAGTGGTTCTTAACCTTTTTTCTCACTGATTTCCCCACTTCTTAATGAGCAATCCCTTCAATTCCCACACAACTGCGATGATAAATTCAATAAATCCAGTTGTTACATCAAAGTAAATGTCAAGAGGTCATTAGAAACAAAAAATAAACGAATTTGAATTGATAAAACACACATAGTTGTCCTGTTCTGTCCGACCTTTAGCTTCTCACTTGACAACTCTTCCATTGCCCACCAGTGGGGAATTATTAAAAAAAACAAACGAAGATGATGAATGTTTGCAAAGCGTTGTGGCTAAGTGTTCAAGTGGCTAAGCAGCCACAAGGTATGGATATAAAATACACCACACCACACTGTTGCAGGTCACACAAATTCGCGTGCAAAACGCAACGATCAGGTGCAACAAGCGTTCGTTCATATCACCCCTTGAGACAATTAGCAGGTGTAGAAGCTTCATGTGCCACAATGAGCGTCGTATGAGCAATATATAACCTCTTTTTCATAGGAGTTTAACCCGTGTGGTTCAGCCAAATACAACGTCCAGAGGGTAGATCGCCCCTACCACCCTCTGGACGTAGAATACAGAATTTTCGGTATTAACCAACATTTGACTATAAAAAAAATTAAAGCAATAAAAAATTGTTCAATGCTGCTTGTTATTTAAAAGTGAATTTTACTTTGTACTTGTTTTGTTATTAAGAGTGTTTAGCATGTAGACGCCTGAAAAAGGCGTTTGTCTCAAAAAGCCATTGCTAAGAAGAAGTATGACTTGTTTACGCTAAATGAGAAATGGCTGTTGGCAAGAGTATACGTCTCACGTCCACCACCACCATCCAGCCAACAAGCCATTATCCCACTATTAGCTCAATATTAAACGCATTTATATACCCATCAGTGAAGTCTATGTAACTTTCCTCGATATCCCTTGGGTATTTTATATCACCTTTTATGCCCACAACCCTGGCTCTGACCTTCGAGCTGCTGCTGAAGCCGAGGCAGCTGTTGGTCCCAGAGCCGCTGCAGAGCTGGCTGCAGCTGGCCAACCATGGCTCCCATCAGTTGAATGGTCTGTAGTGCACGCTCGTGCTGGTGTGGGGTCCACAACCATACACACATCAACGATAACAGCGTCGATGCACTGGGAACACCGCCTGACACACACACACACACACAAACACACACAGAGAAATATATATACACACATAGATAAGATAGATAATATAGATAGATAAATATACATACACACATAGAAAGATATAGATACACAAACATACACAAACGGACATAAACAGACACAAAGATACACATACAAACACACACACACACACAAATAAAAACAGACACACACACACACACATACAGCCAGATAGAGATATACAGATACACAAGCATAGACAAACAGACATACACAGATACACACACACACACACACACACACACACACACATAAAAACAATACACACACAAACAGACAAGCAAATATACACACAATAGAATATACAGAGGATATGCGCTTTGCAGAGATGCGACACTTTCTAATACGCCTTCCGTATTCGCCGCTATCATGTGTGTACGTGTGTGTGTGTTTGTTTGTGCCAGTGTGTGTACGTGTGTGTGTGTTTGTTTGTGCCAGTGTGTGTGTGTGTGTGTGTGTGTGCCAGTGTGTTCATTCATTCATTCATTCATTAGAATTTATTGAACTCCAATTAATTGGCTATTCTGTGCAAAACATAACATACATAAACTGCACAATATGACATATAAACGCACTGATCAACCACACACACGCACCCAGACACACACACACACACACACACACACACACACACACACAAACAATAACCACACACAACAATAGACACACACAAACACCACAATAACACTCACACGTCTCAAAAGAAAGATAGATAAACATCAGGTGTGTATGTGTGTGTTTGTGCAAGTGTGTGTGTGTGTGTATGTGTGTGTTTGTGCAAGTGTGTGTGTGTGTGTATGTGTGTGTTTGTGCAAGTGTGTGTGTGTGTGTGTATGTGTGTGTTTGTGCAAGTGTGTGTGTGTGTGTATGTGTGTGTTTGTGCAAGTGTGTGTGTGTGTGTGTGTGTTTGTGCAAGTGTGTGTGTGTGTGTGTGTGTGTGTGTGTGTGTGTTTGTGCAAGTGTGTGTGTGTGTGTGTGTGTGTGTGTGTGTGTGTGTGTTTGTGCCAGTGTGTGTTTGTGTGTGTGTGTGTGTGTGTGTGTGTGTGTGTGTGTGTAAGTAAGTAAGTAAGTAAATTGCATTTATTGCACATCCATCAAGATATACATCATCAGGCTTTTCAGTACAATATGAACATGCACACGCTCACACACGCACACACATACACACCCAAACACGCTCACACACACACACACGCATTCACCCATGATTAACTACATATGGATGCACATTCACAGCATCATCATATATACACACATACGCAACATATACACATATATCATAACTCAAAAGGTTTGTGTGTATGAAATTTTCGAGTTGTGTTCGTGACGTAGTGTGTTTCATGTAAATGTTCCGTATGCGTATCGGGCAGCGTCGTAATTGATTCGTCTTCTGCCAGCGTCTGTTGTAATCCTCGGGTAGATGATGTCGCTGCGTCTTGTCGTTCTGTATTCGTTTCGTCGGTCTATCGTGTTGTATAGGAGGTTCGGAGTATTAGTTCGCAGAATCGTGTATATAAGTCGTTTTCTGTTGGTCGTGAAGAGATCGTTTATTGTCGGGATTCCCAGTTTGGTTAATGCGTCAGATAGGTGGTCGCGTTTTCGTCTGTTCGTTAGTATTCTCGCGCAAAAGTTGAGGACTTTTTGCAGTTTGTTGAGCTGTGTTGGTCCTGTTGTGCCGTAGATTGTGATGCAGTATGAAAGTGTAGACATGATGAATGCATTGGTAAGAAGTCGATGTGTTTTGCTAGGTAGAGATGATTTGGCGTTGTTCAAAGCGATAAGCATACCAGTCGATTTGCGAGCGAGGTTATCGATATGCTCTTCGAAGTGGAGGTGTTTGTCCAGGGTGATACCTAGCAACTTGATAGTGTTCTGTTCGGCAATTGTTGTATCCAAAAACCGTAGCGTGATAGCAGGAAATGTTTTAAGAAGGTATTTGGTTCCAGCTAGTAGGATTTGTGTCTTTTGAGGATTTATTTTCATTTTGTTTGTGGTATAATAGGAATAGATGTGCTGAAGATGTTGTTCCAGGTAATGGATTGTTGTGTTCAGTTCAGATCTGTTGGTCGATATCATGAATGTTGTGTCGTCTGCGTATTGGACAACTTGCAATATTTCTGGTGTATGAGATGACAAATCGTTCGAAAATAACAAAAATAGCACACAACTGAGACTGCATCCTTGAAAGATGGACATGTTTGGTGTGGTCGCTCTCGTAGATGATAATTGATGTCTGCCCGGCTGTTGTATTCTCACTTGCTGAGTGTGATTTCGCAGATATTGTCGGAACCATCGTTCATCAATATTATACGATCGTATTTTATCAAGCAGCAGGTCGTGGTCAACTATGTCGAAACATTTCGACAGGTCGATGGATGTCACAATGGTCGCTTTTCTTTCTTGCATTGCAGCATAGATGTTGTCAGTGATCACTGCCAGCGCCGTTTCACACGAGTGATGTTTGCGATAGCCATGGTGCGAGTCGCTCAGGATATGCTGCTTCTCGATATATGCAATGAGCTGAATCTGGACGATTTTCTCAATAATCTTCATGACCGGTGGCAGGATGGATATTGGCCTGGTATCGTTGGGTCCCTTTGGCACTGGCACAATTATTGCATGTTTTAGTCGCGACGGCACCTCACATGTGGTCAAACTTTGATTGACGATGTCTAAAAGTGCATGGCATATTCCATCGTAGAAATTAATGATCATCTTCATGCTGAGGCCGTCTGCATCTTCAGTTGTAGTCGGCTTCATTTTTCCAACGACACTGGTCAGTGTAGGCATATCAATTGGGCTGAGCTCTAGATATCCTGTGTTGACTCTTGGAAGCCTATTGTTGATATGAAAGTCACTTTTGGGTATTTTTTGAGAGGTTTCAAGTCCAATTTGTACATAATAGTCGTTTAACTCGTTCGCATCATGTGTCGTTTCAATTGTTCGTTTCTTGTTGCCTATGATGTGTTGGCATTCCCTCCATAACTCGTGGGGTCGTTTGTGTCGCATTCGTTCTGTGATGTTTGTCGCAGAATAAGTTCGTACAGCAATCTTGCACTGTTTGTTCAATCGCCTGTATTCATCCATCATTTTATGTCGTAATGCGTATTTTCGTCTTTCGTATAGTGTTCGGATGACACGAGGAAGCGGTCGTCTGTGTGTGTTTCGTATTTTTACAGTTCGGGCAGGCAGATATGTGCTTAAAAACTGACTGAAGATGCCAATGAAGTGTGCGTATTTTTCTTCGATGGAAATGCTTGCATAGAATGGAATCCAATTGGAGTTTCTCAGTATGTTGATGCATAGTGGTATATTGAGATGGTGATACGTTCGTGTCGTTTTAACATTGTCAGCAATGATCGTGTTTTCGAGTCGCAGATCAACTATGGTGAAATGATGTGGAGTACCATAAAAACATTGCTTCACTTCAGTGCTCACACAATGTGCGTCATCGCTAATAGCGACAATATCGAGCAAACTATTTGAATGTGCATATGTAGGTACAGTGGTGTTGCATATCTTCATTCTGTAGTTGGTCACAATATTTCTCAGTCTTATTGCAGGCAATTGCAATCTTAATAGACACGCATTGAAATCACCCCCTACTATGATTTTGTCATGTTTCACTTCACAAATCACATATTGCAATTGCTCCTCAAAGTCGTCTAGGTCATCTTCAACTTGTCCAAAAGCGTACACAGGCGGTCTGTACACGCTTCCTATGACAAGCGAGAGACCAGAGCTCAGTGTTTTAACCCATAACACTTCCAAGTTACTACGATGTTTCGTCTTGGCTACGCTAATCACTTCGTGAGGTATGTTCGTTTTCATTAGAATAGCAACTCCTCCGTATCCCTGAGGCTGGGTGGATGATGTTGGTCTGTCGCAGCGTATTAGTTTATAATTCTGGATGTTTAATAGTCGACTCGGTGTATGAGGTTTTAGCCATGTCTCGCTGAGAATTAAAATATCGAATCGTAATGTATGTGATTGAATGTCGAAACGTATATCCGGTATCTTACTATTGAGTGATTGTATGTTTAATTGTGCTACTGTGATGAGTTGGGGTAAAGGAATCGTACCTTTGTGTTCGCACGCTTCGTATTTGGTCAATCGTTTTTTGTAGTTTCTTCTGTTTCTGTTCGCTTGATAATCGTCGCCTGAATTGCCATGAAAATCGGGCACTGAGTTGAGAATGCTGGATGCGAGACGTTCGAGACCTATATGAAAAAGGTTTGTTGGTATCGATCCGTTAGATTGACTCGTTCGTCGGTTGATCAGATTCAACCATGAGATGTGGGAGTCGTTCTGTTCGTTTCGTAGAGCTGGTTCGTTTCGTGTATTTTGTTTGTTCGAGTGTGTCGTGGGCCTTAATGGTTTTTTGGGTGTTGTTCGTTATTGCGCGCGGTCGACTGAACAACGCGATCACGCGTCGTAGTCTGCGTTGTATCCGTTGATGTACGCTGGATGACATTGTTACGGGCTGCCACAAAACACGGGCATTGAGTCGAGTACGCTGAGTGTGCTGTGTTTGGGTGACCAGCAGACACACAGTTGCAGCATCTGTACTGATTGTTCTGCTGGCATCTTTCGTTAGGTTTGTGACTCTCGGAACAGTATCCACATGTGTTCTTTTTTGTTGCAGTCAGTGGTTCTATGATTGAAGCTTAGGCATCGGTTGCACCTGGTAACCCAGTATCGGTCGTAAACGCGGCATCGCGCTACTCCGACGAACAGGAATCCAGTAGTCATGATGGCGTTCCTTATGTTTGCGGCCAATGATACAACCACGGTCTTCGTATGCGATGATTTCGGCGTGTTGTGCGAGAACAGAATTTTTGTGTTGTCTTCGCTGATCAGATGACGGATTGATGGGTTCTTGTTCTTGATGTCGTCTATTATATGGTCGTCGGGAAGATCGTTTTGCACTCGTGTTATCGATATTTTTGGTCGAAGCTTCGTTACTGCAGAGGCGATGTGAGTCGAAGAGGTTTGTATATCAGAGACAGCTGCTGTGGCGGACTGTGCGTCTGGCAGTGTGAGCCTGATATCACCGCTGCGCATCGTAGTCATTTTGACAACAGGTATTCGCCGTAGTGCTTGGGTCACCGTACTTTTGTCGGCAGCATTCCCTTGGATCGGCTAGACGATGACGTCACACATTGGTGACCCGCTGGTCTTGACCGCGTTGGCGTATGCAAGCGATGACTCAGTTTCACCGCGCTTGGTTGTCAGTTTGTTTACTTGAGCCTTTAGTTCCGTCACTGCGTCTATGACGTCACTAAGACTCGGTTCAGTGGCCTCTCTGTTTGAAATTGGCGCGTTCTGGGCTACTTCTCCGATCCATGACACTAGTGCCGCGTAATTTGAATGTTTGTTTTCAACACAAGATTCGCAATGAAACTGAGTCCTGGATGTGAAATATGTGACGATTACGTACGTTGGCAATCTGGTGCACCTGGGGTGGATGTGGTTGTTGCACGTCGCACACTTTAGCGCCAGCCTGCCTATTTGTTGAGAGCAGGATTTGCAGATGGATCCAGGCTGGGGTGTTGCAGTTCTTGAAGCGTTGATTTCGGCGATAGGTGGTTCGTTTGTCATATCTCGATCGCTTTCCATGATCACTAATAACTATCACACGATATTCACCACAGAATAGATTAATTATATAAATTCATCTCGTCGCCGCCTCGGCACAGTTTAAGGTCACTGAACTGGTCACACACTCGTACACACCCACACACACACACACACACACACACTCGCACACACACACACATTCGCACACCCACACACACACTCACTTCAATCGCAGGTTCACTTCACTTCAAGGTCACTACGCTCTTGCCACAACCTCACTCGACAACAACACAACAACAACTGTGTGTGTGTGTGTGTGTGTGTGTGTGTGTGTGTGTGTGTGTTTGTTTGTGCCAGTGTGTGTGTGTGTGTTTGTGCCAGTGTGTGTGTGTTTGTGCCAGTGTGTGTGTGTGTTTGTGCCAGTGTGTGTGTGTTTGTGCCAGTGTGTGTGTGTGTGTGTGTGTATGACGGCTGCAAAATGTCGCATTCAGCCTTCTCGGCGCACCAGCACGACGCAAGCCGGTCGCAGCTCAACTAGAGAGACAGAGAAAGAGAGAGATATAGCAATAGAAAGAGAGATAGAGAGAGAGAGAGAGAAAAAAAAACTCACCGTGCAATTCAGCCCGGCCGCCGCCGCCGCCGGCATCATCACCACGCTCAGCAGCAGCGAAGATGTCCGTCTCTACGGCGGCGGCAGCGGCGGCAGTCTGCGCCCGCTGCGCCAGCTGGGTGCAACACTTGAGCAGCGTCGTCAACGCCGGACGGCACTGGTCAAGCGTCAAATAGACGAGCAGGCGCGGCCACAGCAGCGGCAGCACGCAGTCGACCGTCGTACACAGCAGGTACAACACACTGGTACACATGCTGCGCAGGCTCTCGCCGCTCAGCGAGTCGTCGCATGCGTCAATAGCCGTTGACGTACGGCGAGACTTAGGACGCACCGGCGAAATAAAACAACAAAAGCTAGGAATACAGTGGCTAGGCTAGGCTATGGCTGTCGCCTGGGGCGGTAGATTTTTTGCCGCTCCTCTCACACAATGTATGCTTGCTTGTCATTCAGTCGATTTAGCAAGCTTCATGTCGATATAGATGAAAAGACTAGCATCTTATAATTCATTATTATTCACCAATATTCATAATTGATTATTATTCACCAATATTTAAAACTAAAACAGCAAATAAGTAAGAGTATATGTAGAAATGCGACACAGATATAATACAATAATTTGGCAGCTCTTATGTCGCTCCCTGAAACGGCCCCCAAACGGCATATTTTAGGGGATATTTTATATAGCTGAGTATATCTACAGTTCTGAACGAATTAGGCTCGAAATATGTGCTCGCAAAAACAAACAAGCAAAATGAATGTTTGTTCTGCGCCATGAATGACTACTTCTCATTCACTTCTGGATTCACAGCTTCAGAAGTACTTCAGAAGTGTGAATCTCACATAACCAACTCTATAACTTTTGATAAAATCGTAAATTACAAACAATTGTCCTCCTATATTACCATATACATCAAATTACATATTAAATCCCATATATTAAATCATAATTATTTGTCAAATGGCAAGCAAACAAGTACACTGCGGTTAATGTTATATTTGAGAAATGACGTATTCTTGTTAATGTTTGAGCCATCCGCTTGTTGTTGTTGTGTGTTGTTGTTGTTATTATTGTTGTTGTTGTTGTTGTTGTTATTATTGTTGTTGTTGTTGTTGTTGTTGTTCCTCAGGTTGTCTGGCCGAGCAACCTCGAGCTCCTGAGGAAAGACACGGCACCGACCGGGTTGTTCCACAGGTCTCTGATAGATGTAATTTTGTGTTGGCGTCTGAGTTGTGTGTGTGCTGTGCAGTGTTGCATGATGTGTGTGATGGTGTGTGGTGCTGAATTGCAATCTGGACAGGTGTCGTCGATTGAGTCATTCAACCTTTTCTGATATGACAGAAGGGCAGGATGATGACCGCATCTCAACCTGGCCAGATGCACCTTGTATTCCCTTGTGAGTGTGTTTTCTGATTTGTGTATGTGCGGTGGGTGTCTTTGTAGGAGTGTATTGTGTTGTAGTGAGTGTATGGCTTTCCGTGCGATCTCTGTGTGTATGTGTTTCTTGATTGATGTGCGTGGGGGAGCTGGTGGAAGTGATGTGAAAATTTGTCTGTGGTAAAGTGTGCTTGGTGTTGTTGTTGTTGTGTTTTCACTGACCGACGACTGAGAAAACGTTGGCTCGTCGACGAGACAACATTGGCGCACAATAAAGTCGACAAACACTGGCGCATCTTGGTGCGTCAAATAACCGCGATAAGCTAACGCAACAATCACCTGCGTCAACCATTTCTTCACCTGCAAATAAACACACACACAAACACAAACTTCATAAACAACCCGTAGTACAATTTTAGTGTTAATAAGTCAAATTTTCGTGTTAATAAGTCCCATTTTCGTGTTAATAAGTCCCATTTTCGTGTTAATAAGTCTAATTTTCGTGTTGATAAGCCCCATTTTCATATTCATAAGTCCCATTTTCGTGTTAATAAGTCCCATTTTCGTATTAGTAAGTCTCGTTTCGTGTAAAAAAGTCCCATTTTCATATTCATAAGTCCCATTTTCGTGTTAATAAGTCTAATTTTCGTATTAATAAGCCCCATTTTCGTGTTAACAAGTCCCATTTTCATGTTAGTCTTATATAGAAGTGAATATATCTCATGATTTGTCGAATGTGAGCATGTATTTTGTATTGTGTATATTATATGTAAACTTTCAAGTGATTACCTAAAAGCTTAAAATGAATTGAAATGTATGCTTAAATTTTAGCTAATAATTTTGAGTGTTGGCAGTGGAATATTCGAATTCATATTTTGATTAAATTACTTGTTTATTTTGTTATTTTATTATATTTTTATATTATATAAGTTATATATATATATTATATATATATATATATATATATATTATATATTATATATATAATATATAATATATATTATATTATATTATATAAGTTATATTATTACTTATTATTTTGTTTATACATACCATTATATTTTCACGAAATTTTTTCGAACGCATAAAAAACTTAGTTGACCTCAAACCTTGACCTTTGCCCTCATCTAGCCCGCTTGACCTCATGACCTATAACTCGCTTGATCTCTAAACTTGACCTTTTGACCTCCTCTAGCCCGCTTGATATCAAACCTTGACCTTTTGACCTCCTCTAGCCCACTTGACCTGTAACCTTGACCTCTGACCTTGACCGATGAATCATTGAGTAGCAGTCGCAATGCCGACTGAATGTCGTGCATGCGCTGAGTCAGCTCGTACTCGGATGCGTTGATCAGGTGTTTCAGCACGCTCAGACTGCCGGCACGCACGCGCTCCGAACTGTGCGCCAGTCGCGATAAAAAGAACCCAACCACAGGCTCAGGACTGCACTTGGCTGTACACACACACACATTCACACACGTACGTACACAAAACTACTCCCTGCGGTCAGGGGAAAAGAATACTACCGCCGTACCCGCTGCGTGTCGTGTAAGAGGCGACTAAAAGCGGACCCTCTGCTTCTTCCCTCCCTGTACTACCACCCCAAGAAGGGGAGCGATAATCCAATAGAGTTGGCACCCCCTTGGATTAATGCAGCTGTCTTCTGTCCTATCCTTCTATACCGAACTAAAAAAAACGTACACAAACAAACACGTACACAGGTACACACACGCACAAACACTAATGTAGACGCACACAGACACACACACACACTCACACACATGCACGCACGCACACACACACAAATTTACACACCCACACATACACAAACAAACACGCACACAGGCACACAAACACACACATAAACACAAACAAACACGTACACAGGCACACACACGCACACACACTAATGTAGACAAACACACAAATTAACACACCCACACATACACAAACAAACACGTACACGGGCACACCCACACATACACACAAATAAACACGTACACAGGCACACAAACACACACACACACACACACACACACACACACACACACACACACACACTAATGTAGACGCACACACAAATTAACACACACACACACACTCACATACACAAACAAACACGTACACAAGCACACACACACGCACACACACACTAATGTAGACAAACACACAAATTAACACACCCACACATACACACAAACAAACACGTACACACACGCACACACACAAATGTAGACAAACACACAAACAAACACGTTCACACGCGCACACACACAAATGTAGACAAACACACAAACAAACACGTACACACACGCACACACACAAATGTAGACAAACACACAAACAAGCACGTACACAAGCACACACACACACACATACACATTGTTGACAGATGTTGTGAGAGGACGTGTTTGTTGCGGCTCCGAGTTTTGTGTGTGTGTTTTTCGGATGTTTTCGCAGCATTTTTATTGTTGAACGATGTATGTGTGTCCAGTAGATGTTTTTATTTTGTTAGTTTTTTTTATTTAAACAATATATTTGCAATCCACATCTGGTTTTTCGAGCTAGCATTTACATTTGTGAACATGGTCGAAATAATGTGTAAAAATGGCATAAGTTATAAACAATTTGGCATCATCGTTTTATAGTTATACAGATAAAATCTATTGAAAATTTGTTTAAAAAAATCGAAAACTATACAATAAAACAACAGTTTGCAGGTAAGACTAGTCTAGCTAACAAACAAGAAACCGGAATAGTTTGGAGTGACTGGATTTTGTGACGAAATTAAAGCTGTTTATTAAAGGTTTTAGCTGCTCTTGTGCGGAAAAGCGATGATGTGCGCTCAAGTCTGTTTCGCGGTATTTCCAGACTCCCCATGTTGTGTGGTGTGACCTCGCCGTCGAGCCTATGGCCACGGCATCATTGTGAGTCATTTGAAGATGCAAACTGTTGATAATTTGAAATATTTTTCCCAAATATATCTGTTAGATTCGTCCGATTTTCGTGCGTCATTTGTTGATGAAAATTTTCCACCCAAATCACGTGTGGCGATATTAATACAGCCCCCCCCCCAAAAACCGACCAAAGAAGACCCCCCAAAAAAAGTTTCCATCAACATAACTAAGAGGTTCACTAAAATTGGTCAAGGAAAAGTATCATTTTGTAGAATTTGTTGATATAAGCATTATCGCAAAGCATATTCGCGCATAATACGTTTGTATATGAGTGTATATATCATTGAGAACAAAATGTTCAGCCCCCCAAACTCATTCAGCCCCCCCCCCCCTCCCAAATTGCCGCTAATGCGATGGCGGTCTCACCGAGAATATCACAACAGCGCAACACTTCATAATGATTCTTCACCGTCGACGGCACGTTGTAATCAGGAGCTGCGCACACCTGTATCAACCACACACACACACACACACACACACACATACACACACACACACACACACACACGCTTTACACATGTCGATAGCTACTGCAGTACATATGCAAAAATTGGAATTAAACAGAGAAGATTGCACAAGAATGATACGCAAAATTGTGCAGCGTTTCCAATTCTTTTCCCGCAGCGAATTAGCCTGGCCTTCATTTGTGGCAACGCTGCCTGCATACAATTTCAGTGTTATACATATGTGTATGTGTTTGTAAATATGCGTGCTAGTGTGTGTAAAAAATAAACGCGTGCGAACACACACACACACACACATGAAGTAGAATAAAACAAGCTGATCATAAAGCAATAAGTAACAAGATCATAAGCATAAAATACACTGACATCACTGAAACATGAAACTTTCAGCTCCTCAGGAACAATTGAAGCCGGAAAACCTGAACATCCAACTAAAACCATGCAAAATTAAGGCCTACTGAAAGAATTTAAACCACAACACCTGAAAACCACTGAGAACCACTGACAAAACTATTCACCTAAAAACCTAATAAGCTCACGTCAAGTGAAGCTTGAAAACAACAGAAATATAAAAACACGAGGTCTAATGAAACAACTGAGCCTAGAAATACCTGACGCCCACTGAGACCTACAGAAACCTCAGAGATTCGAGACCTAGTGATACAACTGAAGCACCTGCCAATTCCATCAGGGACCTGTGGAACAACCCGGTCGGTGCGGTGTCTTTCCTCAGGAGCTCGAGATTGCTCGGCCAGACAGCCTGAGGAACGTCAACAATAACAACAACAACAGCAACTGAAGCACCTGTTGAAACAAGGCCGCCAGTGTGACATCCAGATGCAGCTCCAATACATGCCGACCGGCCGCCAAGCTCGCATCCAGCACATGAGTCAGCGCACACGTGACAGGATACGGCTCGACCCCCTGACTGGCGGCGCCACTGGCCGCGCCGCCAGTGGAGGCGTGCGGTCGCTGGTGGCGATAGAGCGCAAGCAGGGCGGGCAGCAGACGCGCCAAACAGTCGGCCAGTCGCTCTGTGTCCATAATATGCGCCATGTGACCGATGGCCGAACATACTTGCAGTCGTACCTGCAAACATTTTACATTACATTACATTAGGTAGATATTTATATAGCGCCCTACACCTAGTGGGTCTCTAGGGCGCTGCACACACACATACATACACACACAAACGCACAAACACACACACATAGCCACACGCACACAGAAAGTGAAAGGTAAAGAAAGAAGAGATAGTTTACACCTTATAATCATCACTAATATAGACAATGTTCTCTAGAGTATAATACGATTTCATCATGAAAAATTTCTTCGAGTGTTTTTTGAAAACAGGGATAGAATTGATAGAACGTAGTGTTGGGGAGAGCTTATTGTAAATACGGGGTCCTAAGATAGAGAGACAACGATTATAGTCAGTATGTCTAGAAGGAAAAGCAGGCTCCAGTAAGAGACGAGAATCATCAGTTGACCTAAGTGTACGAGTAGATTTCTTAAAGGATAGAAGTTCAAATAAGTACGAGGGCTTACGGAGAATAATAGTGGAATGGATGATCAAACACACACACACATACAAACACACATGTAAGTCCTAGCTGACACAAATAGACATATAGTTATATCTCTAATTGAACATCACTTTGGTGAATTCATTTTGGTTAAATCCTGTACTTGTGTCATTTTTTTTATAAATAAATATGCATACCTTACCTGGTTTTATACCAATAAAATTGAACGATTCTTTTCAAAATTCTACCAGCTAGTTGAAAAATAGAACGACACGCCGTTCAAACAGAGCTTTTACTGTATCTATCGGTAAAACATCAAAAGATATTAATAATATCATTACTAGATTAAAAATAACAACAGGAGAAATATAAATAAAAAATATATAGACAATTCTGGCGCACGAAGGCACTGCCACCTTGACGTTTTTGCTGGACAGCCATTGATTGAAGAGAATATCGTAGGCGGCGTTCACTTCGGCCGAGTAAAACTCCTTCTTCACCAGAGGATCGGGTGCCTTGTCTATGTTGGCCAAATACTCACAAATACACTCACAAAAGCGCGCCATCACTGACACACACACACACATGCAGACACACACACACACACACACATGCACATGCGTCATTAATAACACAAAATTACTGAAGAATTCAAAAGTTATTCTTATATTAGCATAATACTTTGTTTTGGTCTTTTTCAATCTATTATGAATGAATGTATGTGCAAACCATTTATATTAAAATTATTCATATTAATTGAGCCTTCTTGTTACCACGGTTATATAATGGAGTATTTCTTCCAGTCCGTCTTCTATATACTCTACGTGTAATTTTCCCTGGATATATGTAAGAGAGGCTATTTCTACACTGCCGACTCAAATCTCTTTTATCCTGGCTATACTGTAGTCTGTGAGCAACATCTCACCGAAAGCAAACGCACACTTGAGATCATCATTCTTGACTGTGTTCAACATTGGCTGCATCGGACCCAGTATGCCCTTGATAAACGGCACCATGGTGTAGACATTGGTGCCAGCCAGGGCTCCCATTGTCTGCAACACGAAAAAGTGCGGCAGCTTGGATGTCTCGAATTTGCCCGTTAACGTATCCATCACCTGCAGGACACACACATACACATACAAATGAATATGCCACGGTAGAACATACACGCATGCATACACACACACACACACACACACACACACACACACACACACACACACACACACACACAGATCGCACTAACATAATTGCACACATACGTTGCAATTCACAATTTTTCTAATTTTTACTTCACGAAGCTCCCTCAGACTCCAACCCGATCACGTCTGACCTCACGATCTCACCATAGATCACACGATCTATACAGATCCTCACACAGTCGTGCTAGACCCAAAGTGCAGGCTGCGTCCGACCACAATATATGATTTGTATAATTATGAGTATGTCGGACCACTGTATGACTATTAGCAGAGGTACTCATGAATACGAATTTGTTAAGACATCAATTGAATTATTATTATTATTATTATTATTAATCGAAAGAATGTGGCAGGAAGAGCGCAGGAGTTATATGCCGCCTCATGCACCCACTTTGCATGCGGGAAACATGAGAAACTGGAAAAAACAGATATAGATAGAGAGAGAGCGAAGAGAGAGTGAAGACGAATACAGCACAAAATAACAAATCATGGCTAACACGCATGCAGTCACTAACAAATATAGATGATATTAAATAACAAATGAATAAAATCACTGGACTGCACACAAAATGAGCGGAGCTTGTAGAAGCTTGTTGCTATATTTGTTGCAGCGAATTGGTGTTGTTGTTGTTGCAGCCAGTTGGTGTTGTTGTTGTGCAGTGTTGTTGTTGTTGTGCGGTGTTGTTGTTGTTGTGCGGTGTTGTTGTTGTTGTGCGTTGTTGTTGTTGTTGTGCGATGTTGTTGTTGTGCGGTGTTGTTGTTGTTGTGCGGTGTTGTTGTTGTTATTGTTGTGCGGTGTTGTTGTTGTTGTTGTTGTGCGGTTTTGTTGTGTGTTGTTGTGCGTTGTTGGTGTTATTTTTGTTGTTGTTATTGTTGTGCGGTGTTGTTGTTGTTGTTGTTGTGCGGTTTTGTTGTGTGTTGTTGTGCGTTGTTGGTGTTATTGTTATTGTTGTTGTTGTTGTGCGGTTTTGTTGTTGTTGTTATGCGTTGTTGGTGTTATTTTTGTTGTTGTTGTTGTTGTTATTGTTGTTATTGTTGTTATTGTTGTTGTTGTTGTTGTTGTTGTTATTGTTGTTGTTGTTGTTGTTGTTATTGTTGTTGTTGTTGTTGTTGTTGTTGTTGTTGTTGTTATTGTTGTTGTTGTTGTTATTGTTGTTGTTGTTG
>OU696593.1:5942445-5972445 GCA_916048095.2 Sacculina carcini | reverse complement strand
TGTGCGTGTGTGTGTGTGTGTGTGTGTGCGTGTGTGTGTGTGTGTGTATACATGTGTGTGTTGGTGTCATATTTACGTATGTCCAGCACCAAATCAGATATTAATTTGGCCGCGTTTCTTTACCTTGACACTAGAAGGACCGGAGCCGTCAATTGACGGCTATTCAAATTTCAGTCTCAAAACTTTTCACTGGTTAGAGTTACATATTTGTATTTTCCTGACTTTTATTTTATGTTGCTAAAATGAGCATATTGATGAAATATTAGTTGTCTGGCATTAATAGTTTTTGTTATAGAAACAAAACTACCCAGAAGAACCAGAGCCGTCAATTGACGGCGGTCATTCGGGGTGGCTTTTTTCGTCAATTTTTTCCCGAAACCATTCACCAGTTCATATATTCTAGCGTCAAACCGCCAATTGACGACTGCGGTTCTTCCAGGTTTATCATGTTATTTTGCTATAAAGAAGTGAATAAATTGCAACATAATTATACCATTTGATAGAACGCAAAAAGATTTTTCCAATGGTTGTTGTTAGATTGTCATGACTAGTATTTAACGCGACCCAATAATTAAAATGTACAAACTTCTTCATTTTATGCCCAATGTGGAATTTTGAAATTACCCTCAAGGCACCCAAAATAATTTTTATCTCAATTTAATTGTCTAAAGTTTAGACAATGCCGAATATTATAACGGTTTAGACTCTAAACCATAAGAAACAGTACATTTACAAGCAACTTGTCAACAAAAAATTGCCACTAAAGCAGCAATTTTTGAATTTTTCGGTCCTTCTATACCTCAACAGCTTCAATTTCGGAATAATCAACTTCAATTCCGAAATTAAAGTTGTAATGATATAGTGGTAAATATTATTTAGCATTTTTCGTTGAATTATATTGTTGGATAGAGCTTAAAAAGATCTTTCAAATGGTGGTTGTTAAATTCGCATACACGTTGTATTAACAGCACAAACGTGCCAAATTCGTTATGTCTAAAAAAAGTTGGCATTTTTAAATTAAATGTATGACTCTTAGATCTCCTCTGACTCTTAGACTTTCTATGATTCTTAGATTAAATCCCTTGGATTCAGCGTTGTCTAAACCACTAGAAAACGTAAATCACGAATCATTTTAGGAAACAGTCGCCAAGAAAATAGAGGTCTTAATTGACAGCCGTCAATTGACAGTTCCGGTCCTTCTAGATAGTTCAATTTTCCGGTCCTTCTAGTGTTAATTCGGCCACCTACACACTTTGATGCTGTAGCATAACTCATATAGCACTTTATTACACACAATTATGTCCAAAAAACACGCACACCACACACGTACATACCGTTTCATTCATCTGCAAATTTAGCACACCGTGTGATTCACGCATACACATACGCGTATGCAGGATAATGTCACACATTGGAATTTCCAGCCTAGAAATAAAGCTACACGCATTATTCACCGCTGATTTTACTCTGCATATATAAGCCGCTGTTTTGAATCAATAAATGACTTGACTTGTTTGACTTGACTTGTGACCAGAGAATGAAGTACGGTACGGTACGATTGGTTTCTCGGGATTCGTACCAACGAAAAAATTTCGTACCGTACTTTCGTACCGTACCTCATTTTTGCAATCGTACCGTACAAGTACGAAAAAAATTCGTACCGCAATTTTGTACCTTTTACGTACCTTCAGCAATCGTTCTCACAGGACTTGAATCGATATTTTCTGTCCCCATATGTGGAATTCTATAATATACATTATTACACGCTTGATATTATATTTTACTAAATATTTAATACTAAATGAAATACGAAATGTATATGAAATACGTTTATTTAACTTTACATTATAAAAAGAAAACGTTAAATGGGACCCTTCGACATCAAGTAAAATTACTTTATCGGTATATTCACTATATTGGTAAAATTACTGAAAGCCCTGGCGAATTCAGTGAGTTGGTTGTATATGCTTATGATAATATGGCGCGGATGAAGCAAATACAAACACAATGATGAGGTTTCTGCGTCATGTTCATACAGTCATTATACGCGAGTAAAATATGAACTCTTTTAGATACCGGGTTCCATGGAAATAGTCAATGTGTTAGCATGTCATTCACCTATTATTTCTCACAAGCATGTACTTTCTCACACGGTTTTATTGTGTACCTCCCACCCGATTCCTGGAATTGTGCTCAAACAAATGCAACTGTATGTAACTGTATGCAACTGTATGTAACTGTATGTAACTGTATGTAACTGTATGTAACTGTATGTAACTGTATGTAACTATATGCAACTGTATGTAACTGTATGTAACTGTATGCAACTGTATGTAACTGTATGCAACTGTATGTAACTGTATGTAACTGTATGTAACTGTATGCAACTGTATGTAACTGTATGCAACTGTATGTAACTGTATGTATGCATACTTTTCATTGACGTCTTTTCATTGTTGTAATTGAAGGGTGATGAAATGGTAAATGATTCCATGCTATTGGCCAACTGAGCCAGTCTTGAACACTAATGAATGATAGGTGTCTTCCCCCGAGTCTCGAGTCGAGTCGAGGTCTCGAGTCAAAGTCGAGTTAAACCCATTCTCTTTAGTACGAAAAAGGTACGGTACGGTACGATTTTTTTCCTACTTTCGTACCGTACCGTACTTCGGAAAAAATTTCGTACCGTAATTTCGTACCGTACTTTTGCCCGAATTTCAATCGTAGCGTACCGTAATTTCGTACCGTACCGTACCGTACCCATACTCTGCTTGTGACCGATCGTGTTTATCGTCATAAGAGTCAAAAATGCCAACCACGAAATTGTCTGGTTTCACTGCGCTCTGACAACGCCACCTAGATATATCTAGATGTATCTAGGTGGCGTTGGCTCTGATGTGTATATGTGTGTGTGTGTATGTATATGTGTGTGTATATGTGTATATGATGTGTATGATGTGTATATGTATGTTAATTGTGGCATGCCCATTCGAGACGCGATGTGTGTGTGTGTGTGTGTGTGTGTATGTATGTGTGTGTGTGTGTGTGTGTGTGTGTGTGTGTGTGTGTGTGTGTGTGTGTGTGTGTGTGTGTGTGTGTGTGAGTGTGTGTGTGAGTGTGTGTGTGTGTGTGTGTGTGTGTGTGTGAACTGTGCTACATAAATACCGTAGCCTGTCCTGGCCATTAAGCTCATGTCACTTTTCAGGTCTGAAATATCACGTTTCTAGTAGTACGCTACAATAAGCCCCCGTCCAAAAGTTGAACTTTTATCCGGTAGTATATTTATATTGCTCTGTTTGTTGCACATATACAATATGTTGAGAAAAAAACCGTCATTTCCTATCGTTTACGTATTAATTTACGAGTTTCATCAAGCTATTGCACATATTTGTACTTTATCAACATTGATATAATTCACACTATAATGAAGCTTGTTCTTTTGGATAAATACAACTTTGGCAGACAGAATAATTTCTATGCTGAAATAGTTCTGGCCATTAAGCCCTCCAGGGAAAACATGGACTATAATATTGTATTATTATAGGGACTTAATCGGTAGTTTAACACATAAAAAGAATGTTTGAGTATGGGAGAGGGCGCACCTTGGGTCGGTCGTTGGTCAGGTAGTTGAAGACGGTGAGCAGTACTTGGTAGGGTCGTGTCCGTCCCAGCATGAAAATCGCCCATCTAATGGAGTCGCGCACCTCGTCCTGGGTGTCTCCGGCCGCGTCCAACAGCGACAACAACAGACCTGCACGACAGAACAGCGAATCTTCTTCGTTTACGAGCAGAAATAGAATGTGAAATTCAAGGTAGGTGCCATCCTGCTGTAGTATCGCTCTCTCCCTCTTGGATATGCCACGAAGAACGCAGAAAAGGGAAAAAGGAGGAAAAGGTCCGTGTTTAGTCGCCTCTTACACGACACGCAGCGGATACGACGGCAGTTTTCTTACCCCCTACCACAGGGATGTCAAGAAGTATGAAAACAGCGAGTTAAAACAGTGGTTCAATTAACCTGGATTCTATGGAACCCAGGGTGTGAGTCAGTGATTGAGGGGTTCGGTGGTTTGGTTCACCCACTCGTATGATTCGTCAAGTCAAGCTCTGTTTGGCCATATCACGTCACATCGCTTGGTCTTGATATCTGTGCTGCACCACTCATTGAAGACTCATAGAAAAGTGCGACACGCAAGTATCATGCGAGTAACATGCACATATCCATTTACAAGCCACGGGCAGGGAACTTTAATGTTATGTGGTAGTCAGTGGAGAATGAGGCAATCACAAACTCAGTCTCATTGCCATTCAACAGAATGGTAGAAAACAGAATGACACGATAAAAAAAATATCGATAAGTAGTTGAACACCTTTAAATCACTTGTTTCCAAAGTCGGGAATTTCAGGCTATATGAAAAATCAATACTTCACATACATAATTTATTCTTCTTGATTGTTGTTTATTACTTACTTATTAATATTTATTCTTATTTATTGATGATTGTCATTTATTTTATCACATATTTATTGTTGAGTGTTGTTATCTATTGAGGAACGTGGGCGGAATGACATTATGCAGTGTTATCGGATGATGGTTTATTATTTATTGTTATTTATTTATTATTTTCTTTTCCAACTCTCTTTCTATAATTCTTTCTTTTCGAACTCTCTTTCTCTCTGAATCTTTTGAGCGCTTCCGGTACATGGGACCACCGCAGGGTGGTAATAGTGCTTGCACTCTTCCCATGCTACTGGATATTCCTGTAATTAATAATACTAATAATCAAAAGTATATGTGGATATATTTTACCGTGCAGCACAGATCCCTGAAAAGCGGCCGCCTTTCGTTCGGTGGGATTTCCCGGAACATTGAGCGACGACTGAGAACCATGGTACCGTGCCGATCCTACACCATCCAGGTTTGACACTCTCTTGACGCTCTGATCGACTGCAATCACCGCAGACGGCGGCTGCTCTTCGGAACATCCCGGTAACTGAATGCGATCAGTGAAAGCGTCAACACAGACGTCACCATCAGACTCGGAGTCGAGTGAGCTGTTGGGGGACAAACGAGCAGCATCACCGTGTGCTGGGTCCACCATCCTCCGCGTGGTATCTGGAGCTCCTGAGTCATAAATCGAGCTCGGATCCTCTTGTTTGACTTCCGAGGCAGCCAAGTTAACGACATGATCTTTAACATCCGGAGATGTTTCCTCTTCATTCATAACACCGAACAAATCACCCTGGTCAGTGAGCTTAAGTATCGCTTGAGCTAGTTGGATAGGACGCAATATAAACCAAGACAAACCCTCGTTGTAACAATCCGAGGAGCAGGTATTTCAAGAATTCACAGCATAAACTTCCAACTGAACACTATCAGAAGAAAAACAAGTTCGCGAAGATTAATCCCAGACGGACGCAATCCTCACAGAATATCATCACAATCCAATCTTGTTACACCGCACACAATGAAACCTCACCAACCAGCAAGACCATGCACTGAACGCGCACACAGTGTGGTGTATGACAGGACAGTCAAGCGCAGTGCACAGGTGTTGGTACATAGAGCACAGTATGCTCCGTATTAGACGACACAGCTGTTATTCGCACTGAAATCGATCGTCCATCGACAAACACACTCAATTGATAAGCAACTCAAACGAATAAGTCAGTGCGTAGAAAGTCTAGCGTCGCGCCAAGTCACAAGTTTTTCAGAACACGTGAACGCGCTTTGAAGGTTCCCCATAAAAACACTTCATGAAGCGTTGCTAGAGAACACTGGTGGATCCAGAGAGGGGATCAGGGGGCTGAAGCTTCCCCAAAATGTTTCCATCAGCTCCTTATAAAGAAGAGGTTCACTAAAAGAGGTCAAGAAAAAATATATTTCTGTAAAATTTGTTGACATAAGCATTATCGCAAATACGTTGCATAATAGTGTATTTACATGACTGATCGCCCCAAAATTAATTAAGCCCCTCCCAAATTTGCACCCTGGATCCGCCACTGCTAGAGAAAGTTGAGATGGCAATGCCAAAAATCAGCCAAAGCTGATTTCTGAGTGGTTTTTGGAAGTACAAGTAAAAAAACGAAAAGTGAAATCAAACCTACAAATATACACACAAACACACAAGCACACACATTTACATTGAAAATAACCAGCAAGAACATGCACACACACATACACGCAACAAACGTACGCCACGCACCCACACAAGCATACTTTTGAACAGTGAGTTTAGACACCACACGATTATCGGGAAAAGTGCAGTAGCTGATACATGTATCATGATTTTCCACGCGAAAAGAACGACAACAAACACATATATACAAACACATACACACACGGATATATGTGAGCAAATACTTGGTTTGACGCATAGATATATCAACGTATGCGCATGCACGCCATCGGTGACAAAACAGGTTTTTCTGTATGTACACAGTGAATGAGAAAATCGATTAAAAGCGAAATAGCACGAGACAACAGCAATATACAACATAGTATATCAAGAGCGGTCACCCAAGCCAACACAAATACGAAGTGTCTTTCTGTATGTAATGACTATACCTTAAACCAGGAGTTCCCAACCTTTTTCGCTCCGCGACCCCCAGGACATATATCCGGAGGGCTTTATGACCCCCCAGTAAAAATAAGAGTAGTTAGAAAACCACCTTTAAACTGAATTACTATCACATTCAATACTTTAATGCCATTGTTATTTAATGTATTCGAAAATACAAAGAAAAAACATCAAGTTTTCATAGCATGGAATATTTTGCAAATTTTGACGGATGCAAAAGTTTTTCAGGCGTCTCTCACGACCCCTGAAGTGACCTCTGAAGTGACCTCCTAAGGCGGTCACGACCCAACGGTTGGGAACTTCTGCTTTAAATAATAATTTAATCATGGTCTGCTTCAATCAAATCATTATGATAATACAACCAAGATTCTAGATCTAATGATATCTAATGATCTAATTGCGGATTCCAGACCTAATGAGGTTTGATAAGTTGCGCTTTGAAGCATACAGTTAAAGCTCCCGAGTAGCTCAGTGGCTTAGGCGCTGAAATCGAGTCAGAGGTTCGAGGTTCGAATCCCGGCCCGGGTTCGTTCATCAACACTTCCGCTTGGGTCTACCACGAGTCACCACTGTAGATGGCCTCACAATGGGGTGCGCCATATAGTCTCAACAGGCTGGTGCGCGCTTAAAACATCAATAATAACAACACGCATACAGTTGTGGCGCACCATGGGCACAACTTCTCGCATCAATTCGTGGAACCAGCCGGAAGTACACGCCCAACCCAGTGTCCTCGGCTCTTGCAGCATTGTGTGCAATATTGCAACTCAATCCTTTGCAATATACCAGTGGTTCTCAACCTTTTCAGTGATCGCACCCTTTTCAAATAAGAAGTCAGTTCTCGCACCCCCCGAGTTTTTGATAGCTATATGAAAAAGATGGAAACACAAACGACGTAGTAACAAAATGACATTGACATTTGAAAAAATCTGATAACGTACCTCCGAGTTCATTGTTGCGTCTGGTGTATTGCTTGGAGATGTGATCAAAATCTTCGTCGGTGCTTGTGCCGCTGCCGTCTTGCTCGGACAATTTGCAGTTCTTGTTCGACACAAATTCGCCTTTCTCCTTGTCATCTTCGCATGTATCCGACACGGGGTCACATTTTGGCTTATTGTCACCGTCCATCACAAAACTCAAACGAATACGCAAGCTGAATTAATACAGCTGCAATGATGCATTCATCAGGTTATACACATATACACTATTACTTTTATTCAAATAGATCCCACGAAACCGATCACTGCCACTTAAACAACTGCCACGCACGGAAACTGCTGAGCACGGGGTCTGCGCCGTATTTTGTAGCACAAACTTCAGAATCAGTTCAATTAAATTGGGTCAGTGCGGATCCTGCACTTCGGTGGCATATGAACGCTTTTTTGAATTTTAAGCGTTTATATCTGTTTCTAAGCTTAAGGGCTTCTCGTGTTGAATATTTGGACAAATGACTGGGTGGTCCGTGTTTATGCAAGGTATTATACATAATTTGGATGTCTTTTTCTGCAATCATAATTCTCCAGTTTTAGTTTTGGGTGTGTATGTGTTTTTTAATGTTGGTTGCATATGGAGTAGCTACATGTGATATGTTAATTTTATGATAAATATATTACGGGTTCTTCCTTGAAAGTTCCTTCCTGCGATCTTTCCGGGAAGCGTCCCTGTTTTCATTCGATCTGGGTCACATCTGAATGAGTTCAACATTGCCAATTGTTTCCGAACAGCACATCGACATTTTGTACTTTAATTTTGATACCTTTGACATATCATGCCTCATTATCTCTGAGTGTCGCACTGCAATGAAATTGAACGCTTGTTTTTTACTGTGTGGAGGCGCTGCTTTTTTGGTGTCACTAATCTTCAATATATGACACCGATTTCTCCATAAATAAATAAGCTGCAGGTATATAAGTTGTGTTTTATAAATTAAATAAGTTATTTATGAGTGTATAAGTCATTTGTTTGCGTATGTGTGGGTGTGTGTAAACGAAGTGAGTTTTTGCTGAGCGGTTTTTTAGCCGTCATTATGAGCGCCCCTTCGGCGTTCACGCTGGACTCGGTTCTTCAGTTTATGGTGGACAACGGTGGCAAGGTGACGAACCACGAGCTGGTGCGCCACTTCAAGTTCTTCCTCACCGATCCTGTCTACAAAGGTCGGTGTTTGTTGTTGGGCATTATTATTAATATTAATATTATTAATTACAGGCAAATCCAGTAGCATGGGAAGATTGCAAGTGCACTATTACCACCCTGTGCGGTGGCCCCATGTGTACTGGAAGCGTACAAAAGATTCATAGAGAAAGAGAGTTCGAAATGAAAATAATCTAGAAAGAGAGTTGGAAAGAAAATGATAAATAAATAACAATAAATAATAAACCATCATCCGATAACACTTCATAACGTCACTCCGCCCACGTTCCTCAATAGATATTAACAATACACAGAACAGTTTCGTCACGACACGGGTATTGTCTTGTGGTGCCACACAACTTACGTCTCGCGCAACCTCCCGACCCTACCAGCTGTGTGTACGCCTGTTTGTTTGTATATCTGTGTGTCATGTTTGTCCGTGTCATTGTGTATGTGTTGTAGGAGCATGTGTGTGTGAGCTTGTTTGTACGTGTGTCCGATCGTGCTGTCGTGTTATGTCTGTACTTGTAAATACAGTCGGTCCAAAGCACGCACGTTATCAACTTGTGTTGTTCAGTGGCTACCAAAAGGCCACAGTCTTCACTACGGCACTCCCTGATACACTTCACATTATCCGAAGTAGCGGTAATATTAAGCTACCGACTAACATTCCTTATAGCATGTTTATAATATAAATGCGAAATAAATACACGTTTTGGGTTAAAATAAATTTAATGTCATTTTTTCGATCTTGTTCTATTTATTTTCGAATGTTATCTTAGTTGTATTTAACAACACTTCACGTATGTACTTATAGCGCAATGATATCACAGTGTCTTTTATGATGAAGGAAGAAGATAAACGATATAATTTATCGTACTTTCGATATATTTAATCACGTTTTCCTTTTCGTTCAGTGGTGCTTCTATTCCACACATACCGTTCGGAGTTATTACTCTGTTTATGGTGTGTGTGTGTGTGTGTGTTATGTGTGTGTGTGTGTGTGTGTGTGTGTGTTGTTGTCATGCTTAGTCGATCTCAAATGCCATGTAGCATTGTTTACCGTATTGTTTGCTCACATGTGCGCTTTTGCTAAACTGAAAAGCGCGGTACAAATGGTCAATAAATGAATAAAATGTGTGTGTGTGTGTGTGTGAGTGTGGCCACAGACAATGCACGGGCACAGTTCAAGCAATTTGTCAACACGCTGGCCACGATTAAGGTGGAGCACGGCGAGAAATACCTGCTGTTAAAACGACAATTCCGTGTGTCGCCGCCGCCGCCGCCCTCATCGACGCATCCGTCAGCCGACTACGGCCGTCCGTCGGTGTCGCCGCCGCATGGTCGTGCAGCGCCGCCGCCGTACCGACCTCCGCCGCTGCCGCGAGCTCTCTACGCCGCTCCGTCAAATCGACTGCCGCCGCCGCCGCAGCTTACCGGACCACGATTTCGCTTGCCGGCGCCGGTCGGTCCGTCAGTGGAGACGCCGCGCCATGCGGCAACTCCCGCTCATCAGCCGGTGTCATATTTGCCGCACCAGCAGCTACAGCATCGGCTTGCTGCAGCGCCGTGTCAGCGGCGGCCATTGTCTGTATCGCCGCATCATGCCGCTGTGTCGGTCAGACATCAAGCGCAACCGCCGCAGCAGCAGCAAACACAGCCGCCGGCGCCGGCGACGGCGGTGACGTATCGAGTCTCGCCGTTGGCCGGCGGTGTTGTTTGTGAGCCGCAGCCTCTAGGCCTTCCACCGCCGCCGCCGCCGCCGCCGCCGGTGATGAGGGAGTCACGTGCAACGCTGGTGGCGCCCCCTAGACGGCATCAGTCGCTCGATGAACGCCGGCTGTCCTACTGCGAGCGGGACACGGCCATCGGCAGAGACGAGGTGCGTGTATACACACACACACACACATGTACAAACATGTACAGACACATACACATATACATACACATACTTACACATACACATTTACAAACACATACACACACACATACACATACACATAGACATGTACAGACACATACACATACTTACACAGGCTCATACTCACACATGTACAGACACTCACACATACACATGTACAGACATACATACACACATACATAGACATGTACAGACACGTACACATACTTACACAGACAAATACACATACACATACACACACATGTACAGACACATACACATACTTACACAGACACACACACACATATACACACATGTACAGACACATACACATACTTACACAGACAAATACACATACACATACACTCACATGTACAGACACATACACATACTTACACAGACACACACACACATACACACACATGTACAGACACATACACATACTTACACAGACACACACACACATACACACACATGTACAGACACATACACATACACACACATACACACACATGTACACACACATACACACACATACATACACATGTACAGACACATGTACAGACACTCACACATACACATATACAGACATACATACACACAAACATACACATACACACACATACACATGTACAGACACATACACACACACATACACATACACACACATATACACATACACACACATACACATACTTACACACACATACACACACATGTACAGACACTTCTTCTTTCTTCTTCAGACATTCTTCAGTTGATCGTGCTGTGTGAAGGTTGTGTTTGTCTGTGTTGGCTAAAGTTCGAGTGGTATAAGTGAAGGTCGTGTCATAATGGATATCGAAACTGTTAAGCTTATGATGGATTCGCAGGAGAGAGCATTCAGGTCGGCTATGGACTTGGTGGTGAGGGAACAGAACAGCAGAATCTCTGTCGTGGAGGAGACCATCAGGGACATGGAGAAGAGCTTGGAGTTTGCTCACGCAGAGATAAGAGACTTGAAGAAGGAGGTGAGTTTGCTGAAAAAGAGCGAAGATGGGAATTTCAAGAAAATTGCGGAATGTGAAGAAAGACTGAGAACTACAGAAGACTATAACAGAAGGAAGAACATCAGGATTGCAGGACTGGCAGAGTGTTCCTCCCAAGAAACATGCGAGGAAACCGCAGTGGTGGCCAACAAATTGTTAAAGGACAAACTTGGAATCGACAATGCAACTATTGAGGAGGCACGCCGTGTCGGTCGCACAAACGATAACAGAAAACCGCGAACTATTTTAGTACGGTTCCAAAAGGTGCATGATAAGCACAATGTCACGCGCAATGCGAAAAAGCTCAAGGGCAGCGGGATCTTCGTGAATGAAGACCTGTCACCGGCCTCCCTAGCGGAGAAGATGCGACAAATGCCGGAGTTGAAAACTGCGAGAGAAGCTGGCAAGATCGCCTACTTCCGGCAGGCCCGCCTCATCATCAGGGAAAGACATGACGGGGCAATGCGGGAGACCAATGTCACTGCCGCTAGTGGAGTTGTGCGAGCTGGTTCTGGCACTACTACCGGTGATGAGTCGCGGGTGGTCGATGCAACTCAGACCACCAATGAGAGAGTGGCGGGTGCGGTCGGTGGCGCAGAGCGGATATTTACACCGGGAGCAGCGGTTGGCGGGAGAACTACGACGCGCACACAGTCGCAGAGGGTCAACAAAAAGCGCTAAGAAACTGTGAGTGTGTTTCGGTTTTGTTACTGATTAATTTACTTCAAATCTGAATCATGTCTGACTCGTCTATAAGCAAGGAACATAATTCATATTTTCGATATGTGTTTGAAAAAATCAATAATGGTGCTCCATGTGAATTGGATAATCAAAATTTCGATCCGCTAGAATTTCATTATGACAAATATGATACAAATGGGGTGAACCACTTCTTGGCACAGCATAATGGTTATGAAGCTGCAACTTCTAAATATGTGAGCATGGAAAGTGGGCTTGAGATTAGAGACAATGATGGGTTTTCCATTCTCGCGCTGAATATTGCTAGTGTACCCGCAAATTTGCAAAGTTTTGTTGATCAGGTACTGAGTCTAAGCAACAAAGAGTTTGATGTGATAGGTTTCTCCGAAACCAGATTAAATGATGATATTGCCTCACTCTATAGAATTCCTAACTATTCCATGCATGCAATCCACCGTAATAGACAAGGCGGGGGAGTGTGTATGTATGTGAGAGATGTATTTCCCTCTACTGTGCTATATGAATTATGTAGATGTGATCCTGCACTGGAGTGTGTATGTGTAGAGATTATGAACAACAACAAGAAAAGTATTTTAATCTCTGTATATCGACCGCCAAATGGGAATCACACAGAATTTATCAAAATTATGAGTGATATTTTGCTTTTTATAGGCCGCAGATCATATCAACATGTTTATTTTTTTGGAGATTGGAACATCAATTTGCTGTCTAACAGCAGTCTCGTGGAAGAGTTTAAAAATAGTATGTACAACTATTCGTTCCTTCCTTCAACCACAAAACCAACCAGAATAACAAACAACTCTGTATCACTTATAGACCACATTTGGCATAACAGAGTATCTGCAAACACAAGCAATTTCATACTTTTCACCGACATTTCTGATCACTGTCCGATTGTCTCTTGTTTTCGAGAGAGTGGTGCTCCCTCAAAACCACACCGTCAGATATTGAGGCACGATTTCAGCCAGATAAATATGACATCATTTTCCAACGAGGTGGCAGAAATGAACTGGAATGATGTCAATTCAGCAATATGCCCAAACGACGCATATAATAAATTCACAAATATGATCTGCAGTGCCTTTTCAAGAAACTTTCCGTTGAAGATTGCTAGATCAGGAAGATTCGAAAATACATCTCCTTACCTGACCGCAGGTTTAATCCAAAGTATTAGAGAAAAGCACAGATTAGCAAGACTCGCTCACAAGTGGCCGCTCACATACAAGGATAGGTATAAGCAGTATAGAAATAAGTTGACTTCTATTCTAAAAGCCGCTAAGAACGAGTACTACAAGAGTCAGTTAAAAGATTGTGAAGGCAATCCTAAGAAAACATGGAAGGTGATTAACCAGGTCTTGGGACGTAAAAATTAAAGTAATATACCCATTAATTTAGATGGTATTTCGGACAATCAAGTTGCTGATGCATTCAATAGACATTTTGTTAATCTGGTGGATAAAGGTCCCACCGCTAACATCACTTCAAAAAACTCCAATTTCAGTCAGTATTTAGATCCATCCCTTTTATTTTCCATGTATTTAGTCCCATGCACTGTGAGTGAAATAAAAGGCTACATATTGTCCCTAAAATCTAATTCGGCGGGGTTTGATAAATTAAACGCAAATATCTTAAAATCGGTGGTAAGCTATATAGTACCTCCTTTGGTTCATATAATTAATCTCTCCTTCAGTTGTGGAATATTCCCGGACTCTCTGAAAATTGCTAAATCTCTACCACTGCATAAATCGGGGTCAAAAACCTGTATCAATAATTATAGACTAATATCAATTCTCCCAGTGGTAAGCAAAATATTTGAAAAGGCCATTGCTTACAGATTGATTCATTTCCTTGAAAAAAACAACTTACTCGCGAATTGTCAATTCGGATTTAGAAAAAACAGGTCCACGCAGTCGGCTCTGCTGCACTTTGCGTCAAAAATTTATTCTGAATTAGACAAAAAATCCCACGTGGCATCAGTTTTTATAGATATCTCTAAAGCCTTCGACTCGCTAGATCACGATATATTACTGTTTAAATTGCAAAAGTATGGATTGAGGGGCCCCCCTCTAGATTTAATGAAAAGTTATTTGGCCGATCGTAAACAAATGGTATTCTGTAATGATGTATGCTCTCAGTACAGTGTGATCAAGAGCGGAGTGCCACAGGGGTCCATTTTGGGCCCAATTTTGTTCCTAGTGTATATAAATGATATAATAAATTCTAGCAATGCCTATTTCACCATGTATGCAGACGATACCAGTTTCATTGTTTCCGATCACGACCTACAAAATCTTCACTTGAAATTGTCCCAAACGTTAGATGATATAAATCTTTGGACAGAACATAATAAGCTGAAACTTAATGTTAAAAAAACACATGTCATGTTATTTCAAAACAGGTCTCTGACACATACTATGCACACATTAAAACTGGGAAATAATGTTGTTCAGCGGGTTAAGAGCACACACTTTTTAGGTGTCATAATAGATGAATATTTCAATTGGAACGAACACATTGCCAGTGTATGTAGGGCATTATCTAGGACAGCAGGTGTCATATACCGTACCAGACGAACTCTGACTACGGAAGCAATGCAAACCTTGTATTATGCCCTTTGCTATTCCAAATTGATGTACTGCATATCAGTCTGGGGCTGCACATGGCCATCATTTTTAAAATGTCTCTTCACTGTTCAGAAACGCATCCTGAAACTAATTTTTTTCAAGAAAAGCAGGTATTCCGCTGACGAGATATTCGCCAACCAGAAAATGTTAAGACTTGAGAATGTGCACAAGTATTTCTTGTATCTTACCATATACAGATCAATGAAAAATAATGATGCCATATTCCAAATTCAAGGACACTCATTAACAACACGTAGAAATAATGTGAATTTGGTATGTCCATCCTTCCGAACCAGCCTCTTCAAAAATTCAATATTATACCTTGGGCCTAAACTTTGGAACTGTCTACCGGTTTGTATTAAATCAGCATATACCATTATGTCTATAGATACGTTTAAAGCGAAAATTAAACACCACTTGTATAACCTCCAGGCAAACACATAATTTGTACGTTCACAGTATGACTGTATTGTTTGTTTTGTATATATTTTGTTTTTGCATTGTTCTGTTGCATGTTTTGTTTTAGCATATGTTTTGTAGTAATTTGTTGCACTGCACAAATCTTGATTAAAAATATTTATTGTCTGTCTAACAAGCCATGGCTTGACAGACTATATTGCCTCTGATGTTTTCGTTATTTTGTGTTACCTGTGTGATGTTGTTTTTTTGGCAATAAATGATACAATACAATACAATACACTCACACATACACATGTACAGACATACATACACACACATACACACACATACACACACATGTACAGACACATACACATACTTGCACAGACACATACACACATACACATGTACAGACACATACACACACACACATACACATACACACACATACACATACTTACACAGAGACATACACATACTTACACAAACACATACACATGTACATATACACACATACACATGTACATACACATACACACACATACACATGTACACACACACACACATGTACAGACACATACACACATACACATACTTACACAAACACATACACATGTACATATACACACATACACATGTACATACACATACACACACATACACATGTACACACACACACATTGAAATTGTTCAGCTTCACTAGTAGGTGTGTGTGGACGCATGTAACGGCTTGAGTGCACAAATAGTGAGTGTATTGGGAAAAGCAAAGATAAGAGGCTGGATAAAGCTGGATATTGACAAGAAGACAGCTTGACAGCTCGAGCTTAGCTCATTTCCTGTAGCTACAAATATGAGAGTACATAAACACACACACACATACACACACACAAACACACACACACACAAACACACACACACACACACACAACCACCTGCGTATGTGCACTTGCATATGTGGTGCGATGCGACCTGTACATAAGCTTAACGTGACGTCGAAGACGACGTATATTTAGCGAAAGATGTGAGGAAACTGTTATAACGTATATTACGTATTTGACCATAACACATTAGGTACTTTTATCTCTATTTTTCATATATTGCGATTTTTCCGCTTGGGATTGATTTATTTTCGCTGTTTTTCCCCAACTCAATCGTGGTGTGGTTTGAATATTGCGCGTATTACGTTGAATGGGTGTGTGCATAGTGACATTATTGGGTATTTAGTGTGTTATGCTTATAGTGTGTGTGTTGCTTTTGGAAAAGCTGGCGTTGTCAAGGGGGGGGGGGGGGGCTTGGAAGGGTTGAAGTCCCCCAAAAATGTTTTAATCCCCATGAACCCCTGCCCCCCCCCCCCGAAAAATCCTCTCCATGAACATTTCGAGTGTAGTTCTTCATGTTTCACCAAGCCCTCGCTTCTTCTTTTTTCCTTAGCCCCCCAGCGGAAAATCCTAGCGTCGCCGCTGTTTCATAGTGAGACGAACATAGAATGCATTGAATGGAACATAATTAGACTAGCACAGGACGATGCGACAATATGAATTTGTTTAGTTATTTTAACATCCACGCACACACACACACACACACAAACACACACATGTAAATTTGCCGTGGTCTCACTTCACTGACTCACGGTCCCGGCGGGCACACCGCATGTCCGTTTAACCATTCTTATTATCATTAATTACAGGCAAATCCAGTAGCATGGGGGAAGAGTGCAAGTGCACTATTACCACCCTGTGCGGTGGCCCCATGTGTACCGGAAGCGCCGAAAATCATATAGACAGAAAGATAGTTCGAAAAGTAAAGCTTCTGGTCAGGATATTGTAGTCAGGAGAAATAGAAAAAACATTAAGTCACACGCCATTTTATCTGATGCTCTTTCAGGTGACTTGGTGCATGCGTGTTGTATTATTCCGTGTGGTATTATTATCTCTATCTGTTGATCATTATATTCACGGGAATTACAGCGGGCTTGTGAATCAGTATACGTGGCAAAACCCATTACGCTAGTTTACTATGTGTGTGTGTGTGTGTGTATGTGTGTGTGTGTGTAAGTAAGTAAGTAAGTTGGCCTTTATTGCGCTCCACAAATGCTTTTCAGCACAATAAGCTACTCTACAAAAAAATAATATATCAATAGAATAAAGTAAAAAAATGAACAAAACGGCAGATACAGTGACAGATTCAGGTTAAACATGTAGCCTAGTTATGTGTGAAAAAACATGACAACAATATGTTTGTGTTTGACGATTGGAAAAAGCGAGCAGGTGTGGAATGTGTGTGAGCAATAATATGACTGGCGCGCATGACTTTCGGTTATCGTTCACATAAACACATCAACATCATAAAACATTCGGTTATCGAGTACACATAAACAAACACTCCTATTTTCGGTCGTTATATAATTTTATAGCGCTGAAATTCATTCGCCTACGTCCCGATTCTGTGTTGATTTTTGCTGGTATGATATTCGTTCGGTTTTTACCCAATCGGCGTTCGTTCGTGTCTAGTGTCGTATATATTTGCTGGGGAATACAATTGGTGATCATTTTTCGGGTGAAGTCGAGTCGCCGTTGTTCTATCATCTGAGTAGCAGTCGGCCATCCTTGTAGCTCGTATATCGGTGTTATGTGATCGCATTTTCTTGTTCCTGTTAGAATTCTTGCGCAGAAGTTCAGTATCTTTTGTATGCGTTTAGCCTGAGTTCGGTTACAGGCTCCGTATATGGACATGCAATATCGTAATTGGTTGAAGACTAAGCTGGTGATGATTTCTTCGTGTGTCGTTGCTGGTAAAGACAATTTAAATATGTTGAATGATATTAATATTCCTGTCGTCTTCTGAGCAAGTCGTGATATGTGTGCTTCGTATGTTAGTCGTTGGTCGAGTGTCATTCCCAATAGTTTCATAGTATTGGTTGGTTTGATGACTTTTCCGTTGAATGAGAGGTCCGGTGAGTCAATCATTGACAGTGCTTTATTAGATCCGAAGATCATCATCTGTGTTTTTGATTCATTTATCTTCAGTCTATTTCCGTGAGACCATTCGAGAATATCGTTCAGGGTCGCTTGGATTTCGGCTATTATTTCGTGTATTCGTTCGCATCTTCCTCTGGCTAATATGGTGGTGTCGTCTGCATACTGGACTAACCGTACTTTCGCTGATATTGTCGTTGATAAGTCGTTTGTAAATATATTGAAGAGTTGGCAGCTCAGACTACCTCCTTGGAAAACTGAAATCGGTTGTCTCACCGTTTGCGTATTCGATGTAGATACAGTTCCGTCAGACTTGACTATTTGTACTTGTTGAGTGTGATTTTTCAAGTAGTGTTCAAACCATGTGTTGTCGATTCCGTGGGCCTTTAACTTGTACAAAAGCCGTTCGTGTGGAATTAAGTCGAAACATTTGGAGAAGTCGATGGCCACCAATACTGTCAGCTGGTGTTGGTCCATCGCTTCCATAATATAATCAGTCACCACGGCAAGTGCAGTTTCAGTAGAATACCTCCTTCTGTAAGCATGTTGGGTCGTAGTCAAGAGATCATGATCTTCCATATATGTGTGTGTGTGTGTGTGTGAGACACAAACAAATATATTTACAAACGCGTACACATATTCACAATACTACTATAAAACAATGGAGGCGGCGTTGTGTGTGTGTGTGTGTGTGTGTGTGTGTGTGTGTGTGTGTGTGTGTGTGTGTGTGTGTGTGTGTGTTTATTTGTGTTCGTATGAGTCATACACTGTTCATGCGGTTTGTGTGTATGTGGAGAGCAGTGGCGTATTTATGCAGAGGTTGGGGGAAATGGGGAGAGGGATTTTATTGGGAGGTGCGCCTATTTCGAATTGAAATTACTGGTAAGACAATTAAAAAATGTGCAGTGAATAGTTTGTTTTTTTAATTTATTTTACTTTATTTTAATTTATTGTCAATTTGTTGATTGTGCGTATCAATAAAATATATATATAAATATGTTTTTCGCTTGTAGTTGTGTGATTTTTTCTTGTCATTTCTGTGATTTTTTTTTGTCAAAAACACCCCATCGGTTGTTGTAAGATTTTGACAGACATTTTTGCTATTCTCCAACTAACTTGTTTATCAAGCCATTAGTTTTAATGCAAAATTTCTACTGCATATTTTCCATGGAGGGCTTAATGGCCGGAACTTTTTCAGTTGCAAAAAATTCAGTCTGCCAAAGTTTGATTTATCCAACACAACATGCTTCATTATAGCATGGATGATATTAATATTAATAAAGTGCAAATTTGTGCAATAGTTTGATGAAAACTTAAATTAACACGTAAATGATAGGAAAGGACGGATTTTTCAGCGTATTGTATATGTGCAACAAACAGAGCATTCACTCACACTCACTCAATCACATATGATTCAATGGTGTGTGTGTGTGTGTGAGTGTGTGTGTGTGTGTGTTTGTGCTTGTGGGTGTGTGTATTGTCCGCATGTTTGTTTTCCCTAAGCGGCGTGTCTTACTTATTTGTTTTTATTTTTGCACCAAGATATGTCTTTTCGCGCGTGTGTTTTAATGTGCGCTATACAAATAAACGTTAATAATAATAATAATAATGGCTGCTGAAATTCACCTCTGAACGCGAGCAGGCGGCTATGTCAATTGCTGGATTTATTCTGAATTCGCTGCTGAGTATTCAAATGACAAATATACAACTCCTTTTCCATCACCGCCTGATTCCGCCTATGATTCGCTGTCATTGTTCTGTCGCGTGTATTTTCGTCTGACTTGCTACTATAATGCTGTCGTCATACACACACACACACACACACACACACACACACACACACACACACATACACATATGCACACACTCAAGAATTCTAGTCGAAAGACAGTCGTTTTTTGTGGATCACGTGATTAGGTGTGAGTGTGACATCGATTATTGGTTGTTTTTGTGTTGTTCAGTGGATATGGGTTGTTTTTGTTTGGCTAAATCGAGAGCGTTTTTCGGCTGCATGTTTCAGGTGGGAGTTGTGGTTGGTTTTTTTCGTTTTGTATTTAACTTTTTGATTTGATAATTACATTTGGCTCATGGTTGATTTCATTTTCGGTTCTTTCCTCGTTGGTTTTCATCTTACTGACTAAAATCTTTACTTTTTTTAACTATCTTTCTCTCTACATCTTTTGAGCGCTTCCAGTACACATGGGGCCACCACACAGGATGGTAATAGTGCTTGCTCTTTTCCCATGCTACTGGACTTACTTGTAATTATCAATAACAATCATTATCATTCTGATACCAGGGATGTATTGTAATGAACGAACCCGGAGCAGGATTTCAATAGGCAAATCTGAAAAGAACCAATCTAGTGACTTGTCGGATTATTGTCAACTTTGTGCTATAGTAAACGTGCTCTCTTCAAGATGTTCGCCTTCTTTTTGGCAGGCAGAAATTTGGGATAACAATGTTTGATTTGTTTAACTCCGTGGTGTAGTGGTGGCACGCCCGCCTCACAAGCTTGAGGACCGTGGTTCGAAACCCGGCGGAGCAGAATTTCCTTGGGTGAATTATATAATCCCACAGTCCCTGTCCACCCAGCAGTAAATGGTACCAGATATTAGTCATGTGTTGTGTCATGCATTCTGGGGAGGTGGCCCTCTCTAATACGTATTGCGTCCTTGTGGCGTCATAGCGTGGAGAGGGTTGGTTCTGCGGTGACAGCGAGCTGCACGGGACACACCTGTGTGTGTGTTCATAAGCTTCGACTTCTTCCCGTGTAGCAGCTGTCACTTAGGCATTTAACCTTTAACCATAAGAAAGTTAGCGAATCGTGAGAAGGTGGGATGTTAATATTATTATTTATTACAGATAAATTCAATGGCATGAAGACAGTACAAGCACTATTACCACCCTGAGGTGGCTCCATGTACCGGAAGCGCCCAAAAAGTGAAAAAAATTAGCAACACTGTCCTAGAATATATCCCAGTTCCTTTCAACAAGAGTTTGTCTTTTAAACTTGTCACATTGACGACCTGTGTTGCCAGTGAACTGCCAATTGAGTTGCCAATTTCAAACTGTCAAACATTAGTATGAGAGGATAAGACAACTTTTATTTGTTTTCCTCCTTTTCCTCCTTTCTTCTTCAGCTTGCAAGCTGCAAGCTGTGTGTGTGTGTGTGTGCACGCACACCTTCAAACGACTTGTGTGTGTGTGTGTGTGTGTGTGTGTGTGTGTGTGTTTGTAGCTTATGCTTACACGGAACGGATTTCGACGAACATGGGCGGGTTTTATATGTTTCATCCTCACAACTGTCTTGTGAGCAGTGTGTGTGTTTGTGTGTGTGTGTGTTGATGGGTGTGATTTGTTTCTTAGACTAGCTTCGTAGGGACACTTGATTTCTGTGAAATATCCACTGGTAAATGGTACTTGTGTGTTTGCTCGGTCGTTTTGTTGTGAGTTCAGTCAGCGCGCCGCTTCTGTCTTTGTGTATGAGGTTTTCTCGATTTCTGCGTTATCTTTGTGTCAATATGGTCGATGAGCATGTGAGTGACACACATACACGCACACAGAGCCGTAGCGAGGTCTTTTGCCCTTGTCTTATGGTCTTGAGGTCCCACCACCCCGAAGGCAATTCTGGGAGTCCCCATTGTAAATATAGCACCATTATAATAGAGGTCCCACTTTGGGAAATTGCAGTTACGATTAGCCTCTCTGTCTGCATTAAGCTGGGGACTTTTATGCACTACTTTATGAGAAAAAAATTAATATCATGCGTGAGACAACGGGGTCCCTCAACTCTCGGGGTCCCTTGGCCGAGGGGCTTCCGGGGGGACGGTTGCCACGACTCCACACACACACACACACACACACATACACACACGGTTGTGCACAGATTTTGTACCGTATAGTTGATGTAATTTGGTGTAATTCCGGAAGGTGTGACTAGTTGCGCAATGTAGCAAACATTATCATAGTGCAACCTGCTTCTGCAACAATGCAACAATGATCTCAGCGGCTGTGTATTGCATTGCATTCCTGGCTTGACAAGATGTGGTTCTCAAACTGGTTCGCTTATAGTCTTAGCAATGCCTTACTGTGACATTGATGGACAGAATTGCGCTATATTTTGGTGTCCGTTCTTTTCACGCCCGTTGCGAACACACACACACACACACACACACAGACGAACACAAACTTCTACAATATACGTTTGTGTTTTTCTGATTTCTATGCTTAACTGATTATCTTGCAGGATAAAGGAGTTTCCGTTGGTTCGGAAGCATCTAGTCTTCATGAATCTTCTGCTAGGATGCAGGTCACTGTTCATCTTACACATTCAATTACATTTATCCATATGCATGTACGTTCAGGTTGGTGTAGTTAAGCTGATTCGAGTATCAATATTGGAACGTTTTTTTTGCCACCAACAATTTATCATTTGGCATAAACAATTCATACTTTTTCTGGGAAATTCATGCTTATTTAGCTAAAGGCTTTTTAGGCACCTATATTTAATATATATTCCAATATGTATATTTATGTAGTATTTGTAATTGCATTACACAAATTTAATTCTTATACACAATAATTTTAGACCTTTTTAAATAACAAAAAAACACGAGTATAAAAGCATCATTAAACAATTTTACTATTATTATTATTTATTAATTATTATTTTGTTCTATACCAATACTATGCGATGTGAGTCAGTGTGTATTTGTGTCATGCACACACACACACACACATACACACAGACGCCCTCTAAATATTACATGAGAGTGTTTATTTTTATGCCATAGGAAATCAGAATCGTTCAAGTCGTAGGACAAAATTTTACCCACCAAAAAACAATCCCAAACAGGAGCCATCGTAATGTGTGTGTGTGTGTGTGTGTGTGTATGTGTGTGTGTGTTTGTGTGTGTGTGTTTGTGCGGGTGATTATAGACTGATTCCGACAGTGGTTCTCAACATAACCCACAACAACAACATCAACAACAACAACAACAATCGTTGTCGCAACGCAATGTTAGTGTTCGCGAACACGCACAACTGTTCAACAGGATCGCCTCGGAGACACAGCTGTTGCCGCCTTCTTCCTGGCTGGCAGCTGCAGCTGGTCATGACCGGCGTCACGGCCACCAGCTGCGGCCGTACGGCGGGCAAGCCAGCAAGGTGAGTCCTGCTGGGCTCATACACACACATACAACAAACAAAAAGAAGGAAGACGAGGACACAACAGGAAACTAAAGAAAACGAGATGCCGCAGCGACTTGAGGAAATATGGCTTCCCGTTTAGCTGCATTACCAAATGGAATTATTTGAGCAATGATGTTGTGGCGGCCCCAAACATAAGTTCATTTAAGTCGTTGTTGGACAAATGTGGCAATTGAGACGGGACAGCTCGAGCCATGCTCATCTCCCGTAAATTCAACTCGGTGAGAACACACACACACACATATATATTGTTGTCAACGTGTTATAACATGTATTACTGAACACTGAATTTGTTAAAACCATATGCCCAAAAGAAGCCCCAGGCTTAAAAGGCATAGTCAACATTGTTATTATGTGAATTGCCTGTATATATGATGTGTTGACAAATAAACGTATGAACACACACAGACACATACATACATACAGACGCTCACACACACACACAATGATATTCTACCCACTAACATAATAATAATACAAATAATATAATATTAAAATATAATGTATATATATTTTTATTATAATTTGTTATGAATATATGTAATAAAACATATTATTTTAATAAAATCGTGTTAAAATAATAGATAACAATAACTAAAATTAATATAAACAATTTAAAATAAGATTAAATATTAATAATTATTATAATTTGACTTATTTCGATGATAATTTTAAATAAATTGTTACTTTTTAATCTATTAATTCCAATCATTCATTGTTTTTCTCAGTAAATAGACGTATTGTGAATTTTATGCGTCAACCTGTCAATTGTTGGTTTAATTAGCCTGTTTTTACCTGCAGTCTGCAGTTCTATTCGAATGTCTATTTATCGAAAAGTGTATGTTTTTTATTTCAGCGTTCGATCATGGAATATAACGCTTGTAAACATCTCAATGATGGATCAATGATGGTGTTTTGGAAAATATAGTTCGGAAAATATAGTTGTCTTATTTAATTTATGTTTTTGTTTGCTTGTCATGCTGGTGTGTGTGTGTGTGTACTCACCGAGTTGTTCTACAGGATTTGAGCTTAAGCTCGAGCTGACCTGTCTCTCAACCTATCAATTTTACTTTTAAACTCTGATATTTTTTCACTTTCGACAATATCCGTGGGTAGTTTATTCCAACTATCTATAGCTCTGTATGGGAAGCTGTACTTTTTATATCCTTTTTGCAACGGGGTTTCCTTAATATATACTTGTGTCCTCTTCCTTTCATCTGCTTATAAAAACCTGTAATTACACGAGCAGTCATATCTTTCATATACTTAAATATGTTTATCGTGTTTGTTTATGTGTTTGTTCATATATGTTTATCGTGTTTGTTTATGTTTAATGTGTGTGTGTGTGTCTGTGTGTGTATGCAGAATACCACCGAAGACGACGATACAGCGTCGACAGTAACAGTTAGTAACAGTTTTGACTGTAACAGTGAGTTTTAATAGTCAGTCACTGTTTCTATAGCTTGCTGTGGTATTTATCGGGTCCAACACTACACTCGTGTGTACGCAATTAAACGACAGCTGGACTAACGAAATTCTCCCTATCTCGTTGCCGTTCAACTAGCTATATATTATTGGCCCTGTTCACCTACACTAACAAAAATACTGCATCTGAAAAAAATTCCGAGAATAAAATCTGCAAAAATGTGTTATGCTGTGTTGTGTTGTGTAATGTGTGTAATGTGTGTGTGTGTGTGTGTGTGTGTGTGTGTGTGTGTGTGTGTGTGTGTGTGTGTGTGTGTGTGTGTGTGTGTGTGTGTGTGTGTGTGTGTGTGTGTGTACTCACCTAGCTGGGTTACAGGATATGAGCTATGCTCGGACTGTCCTGTCTTTCTTCCAATATTTGTCTAGTTTTTCTTTAACCCATTAGCCTACAGTGATCTAAAAATAGATCACCAATTTCAACTATTTTTTTCTCAGAATTGTTTTTTTATATGATGAATATAATTTATTTGTTATAATATTTGGACCTTGTACTTATGATATTTTATTTTAAATAATTACTTTAGCGTTTTTAACTTGTCCTAATAGAGCATTAAAGTAGACCATTTTCACCCTTTTTTCGGTGGTTCTCTTTGTTGACCCACAGCATAGACACACTACCGTGAGTAGAAAAATAATTAATTTTAATTATCTATCCATTACCTCATGCTGCTTCACAACGAATTTCAATGCTCTAATAATCATAACTTTTGTATAGGAGCGATTTACATTCAGTGATCTAAAAATAGATCACTGCCGGTTTACGCTTATAATGGCACCAACTCAATGTTTTAGAGGAAATAGGTTCACCGCACGAAATTCAACACAAAAATAAGAATAACTAGTCTAATAATGAAAATATGCGTTCCTGTCGGGTTTTTTTCAAGAATTTCGCCCAGCGGCGGTGCCAAGGGGGGACTTGGATGAGCTGAAATTCCCCAAAATATGCCAACCCCCTTGAGCACACCAAAAATCCTGACCATGAACATTTTGAGAGTAGTTATTTATGTTTCCCAAAACCCCCGCATCTTTTTCCTTAGCCCCTCTCAGTCCCCTACCGGACAAGTTCTGGCGCCGTCACTGCCTTCGAGTATGTACAATAGTTTCAATCCAAGTCCAGATGGTCCGTATCGGAACACGAAATGGACTTTTTCGAGCTGTCTGTCGGTAATTATTTATGTCGTATGATAGGGATTGAAATACTGCCTGCACAGCGTAGTGTTTGCACACTTTCCGTAGTAGGACAGCGGGCTCGACTTGCAACCGGGTCCCTGACATTGACGTTGCTGTTCACGCACGAGGCGAATATGGCCGAGGCCGTCGAAGCTGGAGTCCAGCGGAGGCTGCGCTGCCAGTCCAACGCGAGAAGCGATCTGGGCCCGTGAGATGATTGAGTCCTTGCCATTGGTGATCTTCATATACGAGACCGCCATCTCGCGTGTGAAGTCGAGGCCCGAAACTTTTTCCGGCTTCTCAACCATGGCTCTTGTGGATTAACCAGGCATTCACCAAGGTCATCTTGATTGCCCCCATCAGAAGAGAGAAGTATATTTTTATCTTCGATCTCAAACACAAAGTGCGCCACCATCCAATCATGGTGGTCCACGACCGCATGTTACTGTTGTACTTGGAGATGAAGCGGAACATGTCGACCTCCACGGAGCTAAGGACGTTTGGATAAGGATATATGCATCCCAGGAATATTTGGCCCTGCTTCAGTTCCGCTCTCTTTCTCTTCCACAACTAGCCTAGCCTAACTTACCTGACCTTACATAACCTAACATAGAGAATTGAGACCCGGGACTGAAGTGGGACCAAACGAATCTGGGACATAACAGCATATTTGCCGACCTTCACCTTCTTCTCGGCGCGGCTGTACAGCAACGCCTTCACTGTAGGGCGTGATTTGGAGTGGTTCGTCGCCATGTAAACAAAGCTGCTGTCGTTCCACTTGACAAAAATAATCTGGTTCTTCTGGTTGAATTTCTGCTCCAAAGAGTCCCAAACCTTCATCTTCTTGTCCGACTTGAACGAATCCTTCTTGGTTCAATTGACGAGGATGGTTGCTAACGCACTGAATCTCATTTTGGTCAACGAGACAATAAGTGATAGAGAGGCGGACAATTTGTCGAAGGAGAGTTCCTTCCCTTTAGCGATGTCGCCCAGGAAGATGGGACTGAGAACTACTCTAGACCCCATCCAGATCCCTGCTGAGTGACCCTGCTCCTTGTACTGATACAAAGATGGAGCGTAGATGTTTCCGTCGGAGGCGCACAATAACCGTAACTTGTATCCGAATCAAATGGGTTTTCCTCGAATGAACAGCTTCAGGTCGTGATGGCCGTAATACTTAATGATCATCTCATCGATTGAGAGTCTTGGAAACCCCCCAATGCCAGCCTCAACTTAGAAGAATGTTAGCCTCAACCTCATCGACATCGAGGTCAAGGTCGTCCAGGAAGGCCGCAGCCTCATTCATAGTTAGATCACAGCGTGCAGACAGTCTATTGAAAAATATATGACATTTGAAATACATCCACTATACGCAGTGTACCCTACGGCCTTCTCCGGCAGTGATTTATTTTTAGATCACCCTGAAAATCCTAGAAAATAATATATTAAATTTGTTTTTCGTATTTCACCATGTATAATGAACCTAATTATAAAAAATAACTTCATTAATTTCATGGTCGCCGGTTAATGGGTTAAACAGCGATAAACTGTTCCATTCATTCACACAGCGGAACGGAAAGCTATATTTCTTCATGTCTTTTCTACATCTCGTTTTTCTTATTTTTGGTTATGGCCTCGTCCTCGTTGGTTTTGCTGCACTAGTCCAATTTCTTTCGAATCCAGTATTGCTGTCATGAATCTGTAGATGTTAATTAAGTCTCCTCTCTCTCTCTCCTCTCCAACGTTGGCAGATTCATCTCATCCAACCTTTCCTCATAGGGTAGCGCACGAATCTCCGGTACTAGTTTGGTCGCCAATCTGTGTAATTTTTCAATTGTTCTTATATGTCGCACTTCATGCGGGCACCATACAACAGCAGCATACTCAATTCTTGGTCTGATTATTGTCACTATTATATTTCTCATCATATCTTGGTCGATGTGATTGAAGACGTTTGTGTGTGTGTGTGTATGTGTGTGTGTGTGTATGCGTCTGTGTGTTTGTGTGTGTAACTGCGGCGATGGCGGCGGTGATTAGACGGAGGCTTTCTGCAAGGAATGGTGTCTGGCCAGTTCTTCATCTACCTACATGCAACTTGTTCGTCTGCTCAAAGAAAACCCCCGTCTCGCCCGTCAGAAGGTGCGATCCTCCCTCCCTCTCTTCTTACTCTCTCTCTTCTTACTCCCTCTCTTCTTACTCACTCTCTTCTTACTCCTTCTCTTCTTATTCCCTCTCTTCTTACTCCCTCTCTTCTTACTCCCTCTCTTCTTACTCCCTCTCTTCTTACTCCCTCTCTTCTTACTCCCTCATTTCTTACTCGCTCTCTTTTTACTCCCTCTCTTCTTACTCCCTCTCTTTTTACTCGCTCTCTTCTTACTCCCTCTCTTCTTACTCCCTCTCTTCTTACTCCCTCTCTTCTTACTCCCTCTCTTCTTACTCCCTCTCTTCTTACTCCCTCTCTTCTTACTCCCTCTCTTCTTACTCCCTCTCTTCTTACTCCCTCATTTCTTACTCCCTCTCTTCTTACTCCCTCTCTTCTTACTCCCTCTCTTCTTACTACCTCTCTTCTTACTCCCTCTCTTCTTATTCCCTCTCTTCTTACTCCCTCTCTTCTTACTCACTCTCTTCTTACTCCCTATCTTCTTACTCTCTCTCTTCTTACTCCCTCTCTTCTTACTCCCTCTCTTCTTACTCTTTCTCTCTGCCATTATCTTTCATCAATTACATTCTGCTAGCCAACTCATATTTCGTCCGCTATAAATGACGTCATTTTTGAGTGACTAACGCGTTTTTTCTCACTGTTTTTGCATCTTTCTGCTGCGTCCGTCCTCGTTTTATTTCTTATGTTGGTGAGTTGTCTTGTTGTCGCTTGCGTTCTTGTGTGGGCCTTTTTCTAGTCGTGTCTCTTTGTTTCCATACCGATTTTGAAGTTCTAGCCGTTTTTACCGCACGCCGCTGTTACAACATATGTCTGCAGTATCATTATTTATCCTCGGTACCTACGTAGCAACTGCTCATTATGCGGTCGACAGTGTGTATGTGTGTGTGTGTCTGTGTGTGTGTGTGTTTGTGTGTGTCTGTGTGTGTGTGTGTGTCTGTTTGTGTGTGTGTGTGTGTGTCTGTTTGTGTGTATGTGTATGTTTGTTTGTGAGTGTGTGTATGTTTGTTTGTGTGTGTGTGTGTGTGTGTGTGTGTGCGTGTGTGTGTCGGTGTGTGTATGCCTGTTTTTGTGTGTGTATATATGTTTGCTTGTTTGTATGTGTGTGTCTGTCTGTGTGTGTATGCCTGTTTGTGTGTATGTTTGTTTGTTTTTGCGTGTGTGTATGTTTGTTTGTGTGTGTGTGTGTGTGTGTGTGTGTGCTTGTGTGTGTCGGTGTGTGTATGCCTGTTTGTGTGTGTGTATGTATATATGTTTGCTTGTTTGTGTGTGTGTGTGTGTGTCTGTCTGTGTGTGTGTATGTGTGTGTGCGTGTTTGTGTGTGTGTGTGTATATATGTTTGTTTGTGTGTGTGTGTGTGTGTCTGTCGGTGTGTGTGTGTGGGTATATATGTTTGTTTGTTTGTGTGTGTGTGTGTCTCTGTGTGTATGCCTGTTTGTGTGTATGTATATATGCCTGTTTGTGTGTGTGTGTGTGTGTGTGTATATTTTTTTGTGTGTGCGTGTGTGTGTGTGTATGTGTTTATTCGTCTGCTCTTATGGCGTTGAACACGTTAAATACTCCTCATTTTTTCTCACGCTGAGTTATATTTTCATTTACATTTAATATACCCAAGTCTGTTTGTA
>OU696593.1:5879945-5934945 GCA_916048095.2 Sacculina carcini | reverse complement strand
CCTTCAGAATTGCAAACAGAAATTGACCTTTTTTGAAGGAGGTTATTTTAAGGTTACTTTTTATTGGTTATTAGGTTACTTTATATGTTCACAAACAAACAACAAAAAACCATGTATTTCATATAGCGCACTAATCAGCAAAGGCGTGATAAACATGTGATAAAACGATACAAAAGTGATGATAACTTTAAAACTCAGGTTATTTTTAGGTTACTTTTTTAGGTTACTTTTTCTCGAAAATAAAGTTACTTTTTTATGATTTTTAGGTTACTTTTTTGACAGCCCTACTAATTAGCAGAGGTATCGATACTGGAATGGCAGACTATATCGGCTTGTATATCATCATTTTCACACTAGAAGTAAATATGCTCTATCTACAGAGTAATACGTTTCATTGCCATTCGCATTTCATAGTGGAATTTTCGCTTCTGTTCCGCGCCAGCGCTAAATATCACGTGTATCAATTATATATTAATTTTGGCTTGTACTGTCTTGTGGATTGAGTTCTGCATTGTTTATTTATTGATGTGTCTCGTTTTTCACTATTTGCATATGAGTCGTATTGGAAAAACGCACTGCGAACGCGATACACAATCAAAATAGAATTTCACCGTTTCACGTGCGTTTGGCGTCAGGGCTACTGTATTTCGTGTCTTTGTCGTGAATTCCCGACAAATGGATGTTGTTTGAAACTCGTCCTTGGGCTGAGGACGAATTTGCGTATGTGTGTATGTATGTCCGTGTGTATTTATAAAATATTGCCGTTATTTGTTGACATAGTTATAATTTGTAAATGCCAAAATTGAGGCCAAACAAATCGTCCATTTGCTCAGTGGATAATTACAGCAATAAACATATGGGTTGAAATGGCCGAGAAATATGATATGTCTCTTATATGCGGTGTATGCATAGTTGGGTTGATGATTCCAAAATATCGCAGTGTTTTGCCTGCCAATAGAGATGGTTGCGAAGCGCAGAATAGTTGTGTTTCGTGGAAAACACTCACTGACTCTGCTTACTTTGAGTCATTCCTATATCAGCGCTGTGGAATGATATTCCGTCCGTCTTTTGTGCTTCGAATGTGTCTTGACGTGCCTTGTTATTTGATGTCAACTCTATGGAAAAATATACCGTGTACATACGTCTTGTAACAGCGTTCATGCGTCTTTTGGATAAGGTTTCCTGTAGACATTTTGATGAAAAAAGTGTGATGTTGGAAAGGATGAATGATTTCTCTTCTCCGTGAGATGAGAAATTATTTCTCTTCTCCGTGACTACCAGTAAGATGTATGAGGCGATAGAGAAGCGAAGTACGGGCGCAAATACTTCGCTGCAAAAAGTTATATACAAGTTATTATTATTAACGTTTATTTGTATAGCGCACATTAAAACACACGCGCGAAAAGACAAATCTTGGTGCAAAAATAAAAACAAATAAGTAAGACGCGCCGCTTAAGGAAAACAAACATGCGGACAATACACAAACCCACAAGCACACACACACACACTCACACATACACACACACACACACATACACAAACATACTCATGCACACACACCGCAAAATTGAAACATGGCAGTAAAAAAGAGCAAAATAAACAAAAAAAAACTTCTATTAAATATATCAAGCGAGACGGGTACGGTATGACGGCTTAGAGTGAAGCGTAAGGAGTAAGAGAGTGAGAGTCATGATCAAAAAATTTATCAAAGAGATGATTGCGCAGAGAAGAGGAAAACGATGATAAGGATGTGGAGGAGATAAAATGGGAGGGAAGAGAGTTGTACAAACGTGGAGCATAGAAAGGGAAGGATTTACTAGACCAGGTTCAGACAGATTCATTGAGGGCACGTGGACAGGATAAAGGAAGTGGATGACGGAAAGAAAGTTATGAGAGAGTGTAAGAAGCTGCGAGAGGTATGTAGGCTGCCGGGGGTCCTGCAAAAGTTTATAAACAAGACAGCAAATTTTAAAGTGGATACGAGGGATGATCGGAAGTCATCGAAGTTTGTAGAGATAGGGTGAGGTATGACGAAATTGGGAAGGAGAAAACACGAAACGACAAGATTTATTAATGACATGTTGCAGGATTTTCAGAGAGGAGCGAGGTACATGGAAATATAAAGAATCGCAGTAGTTGATTCTTGAAAAGATGAAACAATGAATCAGTTTAATAGCTGAGGGACGGTCGAGAAAAGGGCGGATAGGATATAGCGAACGTAGAATGAGATGACAAGTGCGAGCAACAGTAGAAATATTTACACAAAAAGAAAGTGACGAATCCAGAATGACTCCGAGATCACGAACACTTTGATATAGAGGTAAAGGGAGCAGCGGAGGTGTTATGCGAGGAGGATGTAGAATGAAGAATTCTTATTTGGAAGTTTTAAGGAGACTGCGAGAAGCACACCAGGAAGAAATATCAGAGATAATGTCTGATAAGAACGAAACATAGGGAAAATGAAGAGGAATAATTATTTGTATATCGTCTGCGTAGACGTGGAACTGGACAGAATAGCGACGGAGAATAGGACATAGAGAAGACATGTACAGATTGAATAGAAGCGGGACTAGTATAGAACCTTGTGGCACACCGGAAAGTAGAGGAGTTTGCTTAGAAGTACTGGAATTGAATTGCACCGAGTAGGAACGATCAGTAAGATAAGAATGTAGAAGAGAGAGCGCTGAAGAGGACACACCAAGAAAGGAGATATTTCTGATTAAAATTGAATGGTCAACTAAGTCAAAGGCTGCTGACAGATCAAGGAGGATAAGCAAAGCAGATTTAGTTGATAAAGTTCTAAGTTGTAAACTTAGAACTTGTATAGCTTGCACATTTGCATATATTATTTGTTAGCACACAATTTTGCGTGTCCGAATCCCGTTTTTCTCGTAGATATTTCTGCTTTCTTTTGTGAGCTGGTTTGTGTCATCTGGACAGAATATCGTCTTCTTGTCTGGTTTTCCGCCGCTTCGCGTGTTTGCGTCCAGTTGTTTACTCCACAACGTCGCTATACATTTTTCTTGCGTAAACAAAACGGACCAGGGCGAGAATATAAAGAGACATTTCTAGCAGACAGAAGCAGACAACATCCGTATCGGTCACACTTGGACGCGCATTGGTCAACAAAGACGTGAGTTCTTGCACCCGAACTGAACAATTTGATCAGAACATCAAGGAGATTGGAGATGAAGCAGTCAGCTCGTCTGCTGTTAGTAACGCTGAGCGTGCTGTTCTTTTCGGTCGAAGCTGGTCATCATGGATCATCGTCCGACAAGCAAGTGAGCAACCAGCAGCTAGCCGGTGCCATCAGCTACCTGTTCCGTCGCTTCATGAGATACGCGGCCCCCGATCAAATCAAACTGCAGGACGCTCTCGACATCAAATGGCGCCGCGGTATGATGAGCAGTCCGAAAATGGAGTCCTCGATGAAGACCAGCTTCAACGGCACCAAGCGTCGTGTCTTCAACAGCATCTACACGGTGGTGAACCCCGAGCAGAAAGGACTCACGGGCGACGGAAGCTGGAGCAGCAACAACATATCCGACCTTTTGATGAACCACCACTGGGGCGCTCCTCTACTGATACACATGATCAACGAGACGGGAGGACATCACGAAGCTGTGCTCGGAAATCCGCTGTTCACGAGACGGGCGCAATTCAGCGTGTTGATTCCACACGGAACGTTGGCCACTCTGGAGTCAATGTCCCGCAAGCAGTTCACTCTGCTTTCCATCGCCTCGATGCCCGAGTGGTCGATGAAAGGCCACGAGCGTGTGTCCTGGGATCAGATGGCCAGCCGGTTCCCGCAGTTCTCCACCATGATCCACAACATTGCCGACCCTTCCAAGACACCGACAATGCACAATGAAGGGGATGAGCATCACGAAGATGATGAGGATCACCATCATCATCACGAGCATCATCACATGGAGCATGACGATGATGAACATCACATGATGGAGCATGGTCATCACCATGAAGATAACCACCATGGTCATCACGAATCTGGTGACGAAAACACGGTGCATCATCACTGATGTTGAGTTCACCGAACGTTCAGCCTCCAGCGTCAAATAATGCATTCTGAAACTGCCTCAATAATTATATGTTTGTTTGACGCACGATCAGCAGTAGTTCTTGTAATCTCATTGATATACTATTAGAAGTCAGAAATATATTGTCGAGAGTTCTCGAACCTTATCCGTGATTACGTTGATTTTGAATCAAAATGTTTTTTTAAAGAACAGGTGAAATATGGAAGTGCAACTCGATAAGTGGAAGGACAAGCATTTTTACTTCATAAATATATGTTTATCCTGCTCCTTGTCTTTCTGCTTATATCAACTAATAAAATTGCATATAAGTCATATATTCAATCATATCAACTTAATAATATCATATTTGGATACACATTCAGGATGCAAAATTTCATATATTGCAATCGGTGGTATTCAATTGTAAGTGATAGGTATAATTTTTTCAGGTTTCAACTAGCAATAATGGCTCTATAGATGAACCCCATTGGTTACGGTATCTCCATTGCGCAGATATATATACAGTATTTAGCAGTTAAACAGCTGTGTATATAAACAGCCCAACACTTGTTAAATACGTTGAGGTTCTAATTATAAATTATCATTTATCAATATCAAAAAAATAACTTGCAAGCTAAATTCAATCAGAAATAAAATTCAGTTTTTGGTATTATGCATAATTTACATTTGTATTAGTTTGTATAAATATAGTTGATTTTTATGAAATTGCTGCTGTATGGCAATAATACAAAGTTAGCGCACATCATACATCAAGCACACGTGAGGTAGACGTTTTGCGACCGTTGTGATTTATCGTTGTTTCTGCTGCTGAAGCTTCCTTATGTTATAATAAAATTGGGTTTAACTCAAAAATATATATCCATGCTTTGATGTGAATGTATGGCGCGTCTATAAAAGTGAGTATTATTTCTTGACCTGTTTGTATGAAATGGGAAATTTATCTTGTTCATTAAGATTTGCTGCTCGACATAATGAAAACACCTTTATAATCACTCGTTTTGTAAGTGTTTAAAAATATCAGAACCCGGGGAATAATCAAACTCAAAAACCAAATCTGTGATTTTATTAAAAATGAACCATATTCCTTGCTGTTTCAGATAGTGAATCGAGCCACTGTCGCCAACTATGAGCGCGCTAGACAACGACAAGGATGGCGTCGAATCCGACACATCATCATCTTCCTCATCGTCGAGCGTAGTGGCCGCCAGCGACCATCAGATTTGGGGCTATGAGGAGCGGTCGACGTCGAGTGAGTCGCGGCCTGCAGCGGGGGCCGATGTGAAGCTGGCGTGCGACGCGCTGGCGCTGTGCATGAGTCCTGTCGTCGATCAGCTGGCGGTCGCCACTGTGGACGGCGCGCTGGACATGTGAGACACACACACATACAAACATATAAACACAAATTTTCCAAACGTGTTAAATAAAGGTTGAAGGTAAGTGAGCCTAAGTGACAGCTGCTACACGGGAAGAAGTTCATCGAAATGCTCTAAGAGCTTGAGCAATTCAAGACCTGCTTCTGTTTTTTGTTGTATTAGTTTGTATTTTCACGTGGACTATTCATAGCAATACATTAACTTACTTACAAACGCACACACACACACACGCAGACTCTTGTCACCATAATAAATAACCAAAACTGCTTGATTTCGTCGTTCCAATTTATTATTGACGTTTTCACATCGTTTTAATCTCTCTCCTCTCTCTCTCTCCTCTCTCTCTTTCTCCTCTCTCTCTCCTATATCTCTCCTCTCTTTCTTTCTCCTCTCTTTCTCTCTCTCTCTCTCTCTCCCTGTGTGTGTTTGTGTATGTGTGTGTATCTCACCGAGTTATAGTATCATTTATAGTTATAGCAGGAAAGCTTGTGAGTCACGCCTTCCAATTATCGCACATCTGTTCAGATCCTTTCACGTTTAATTGCCTGTATGCACAGTTATTTGTGTTCGTATGTGTGTGTGTGCGTGTACTTGTGTGTGTGCATGTGCTTGTGTGTGTATGTTTATATGTTATGTATGTGTGTTCGTGTGTGTGTGTGTATGTTTATATGTTATGTATGTGTGTTCGTGTGTGTGTTTGTATGTTTATATGGTATGTATGTGTGTTCGTGTGCTTGTGTGCTTGTGTGTGTATGTTTACATGTTATGTGTGTGTGTGTGTGTGTGTGTGTGTTTGTATGTTTATATGTTATGTATGTGTGTTCGTGTGTGTGTGTGTTTGTATGTTTATATGTTATGTATGTGTGTTCGCGTGTGTGTGTGTTTGTATGTTTATATGTTATGTATGTGTGTTCGTGTGTTCATGTGTGTGTGTTTGTATGTTTATATGTTATGTATATGTGTTCGTGTGTGTGTTTATATGTTATGTATGTTTGTTCGTGTGTGTGTTTGTATGTTTATATGGTATGTATGTGTGTTCGTGTGCTTGTGTGTGTATGTTTATATGTTATGTATGTGTGTTCATGTGTGTGTTTGTATGTTTATATGTTATGTATGTGTGTTCGCGTGTGTGTGTGTGTTTGTATGTTTATATGTTTATATGTTATTTATGTGTGTTCGTGTGTTTGTGTGTGTGTTTGTTTTATGTGTCGACGGCTACAGCTACAATTACAGTCTGCAACGATGCACGGTGGCCGCACGCTTATCGCGTCGTCACAACACGCCACAATCTTCATCACAAACCGACCACGGCCGGCGGCGGCGGCGCCCAATCAACGAAAGCACATGCAGTTCGCTCGAATATTCTGGCGACGGCGGTTGGCTATTTAGCGGCTGGTCGGACGGCGTGGTGCGCGTGCACGACATGCACACGGGCGCGCTCAAGCGTCGACTGGCCGTGCAACAAGCTTGCAACACCGCCGCGCCGGCAGGTGTCAGCTGCGTGTTGCCGCTAACAGCGCGAGTACTGGCCGCAGGCGATGATGACGGCGGCGTATCGCGTGAGTTTAACTGTGTGTCAGTTTGTGTCAGTTTGTGTGTGTGTGTCAGTGTCAGTTTGTGTATATGTGTGTGTCAGTGTCAGTTTGTGTATATGTGTGTGTGTGTGTTAAGTTGATGACGGTAGCGTGTCACGTGAGTTTTACTGTGTGTCACGTGAGTTTAACTGTGTGTCACGTGAGTTTAACTGTGTGTCAGTGTCAGTTTGTGTGTCAGTGTGTGTGTGTGTGTGTGTGTGTTAAGATGATGACGGTGGCGTATCGTGTCAGTTTGTGTGTGTGTGTGTGTGTGTGTGTGTGTGGGTGTGTGTGTGTGTGTGTGGGTGTGTGTGTGTGTGTTAAGATGATGACGGTGGCGTATCGTGTCAGTTTGTGTGTGTGTGTGTGTGTGTGTGTGCCGGTGTGTGTGGGTGGGTGTGTCAGTTTTGTTTGTGTTAGCTTGTATGTGTGTGTGTGTGTGCAGCACCTTAGAGACTCTCCAGGTGTAGGCGCTATATATATTTCTGCATAATGTAATGTAACCTGTGTGTGTGTGTGTGTGTTTAGGTGTGTGTATGTGTCAGTGTCAGTCTCTGTGTGTGTATGTGTGTGTGTCAGTGTCACTGTGTGTTTGAGTGTGTGTATGTCAGTTTGTGTGTGTGTGTGTGTATGTGGCGCTGTGTGTGTTATCTATAAATATCTACCTAATGTATAATATAAATATCTATAAATATCTACCTAATGTAATGTAAAAAATGTTTGTGTGCCGTGTGTGTATGTGTGTGTGTTATTACTTACTAGTTGTTGTTACTGGTAGTCTGGGCAGAAGTGAGTCAGGCAGGCTCCTTACTGCCGCCTTCCAGTCATGTCTTATTTCTCTGTGTTATTGCTTGTTTACCAAGGCCGCCGTGTAATTTACTGCAGTTTGAGATTACAATTGATCAAATAAACTAATGATGTTTATTATAGTTTTTTTGAATAATTCAAATTCACACGCAGGTAACTTCATCGTTGAACATCGAAGCTAAATTAATATTTCATACATTTGCAATCAATTGTATTCGGTGGTTCTCAACCATTTGTGTGTGTCTGCTATATTTCTGATGCACAATTATGTGTATGAGTGAAGACGCATTCCTGCTAACGTGAGTACATTAAGTAAATTGCTTTATTGCACTCCAATAAGTTGACTTTTCAGTTCAATTTCAAACAATATATGTATATATACGCACACACTCACTCTCACTGACAAATATTTGCACATATATGCATACTTACACGGTATGTATATACGACGCAAAACATACATGCACACACACATACACAAGTATATGCACATATTGGGAAGAAAATACACCATACATGAATATAGCAACATCGTAATTCAGTCGTTTTGTGTATTATGTATATATGTGTGTGTGTGCTAACAGTATGGGACTATAGGAGTCGCGACGCTGTTATGCAGACGAAACCGTGTGAGGATCTTGTCAGCGACCTGGTGTCTGACGATTGCGACCCTCAGCGTTGGCTAATAGCCTCATCGTCCGAGGGAACCGTCACCTCGTTCTGTCTGCGAACCAAGCGAGTACACACACAGGTCTCTGACACACACACATACACACACACACACACACTGGCACACACACACACACACTGGCACACACACACACACTGGCACACACTCATACACACACTGACACACACAGGTCTCTGACACACACACTCATACACACACACACACACACACACACACACACACACACACAGGTCTCTGACTCACACACACACACACACACACACACACACTGACACACTGACACACACAGGTCTCTGACACACACACTCATACACACACTGACAGACACTCAGTCACTCACAGACACACACATACACACTCACTCACCTACACACACTCACTGACACAGACACACACACATACACACTCACTGACACACTCACTCACAGACACACTGACACACTCACTCACTCACTGACACAGACACACACATACACACACACACACACACACACACACACACACACACACACACTGACACACACACACACACACTGACACACACACACACACTGACACACACACACACATACACTGACACACACACTGACACACACACACACACTGGCACTCACACACATACACTGACACATACACTGACACACACACACACATACATACACTCACTCACACACTCACTCACTGACACAGACACACACACACTCACTCACACTGACACACACACACACTCACTCACACTCACACACACTCACACACACACACACACACACGCATACACACACACTCAGATAGACGGTCACATACACCTACATACACACGTACATACAGACAGACACGCACACACACACATTTTTGTAAAGTTTATATGTGTTATGTATATATGCCTGAAGGAGCGAAAACTCGACAGATTATTTGATATTTGTTTTGTCTGTATATCTGCATTGTGTGTTTTTTTTAATATATTTTCAACTGATATGAATTGAACTGAACACTCTCACTAGTACACATGCCGATGTGTGTATAATTGAGTATGCGTGTGTGTGTGTGTGTGTGTGTGTGTGTTGGCAGTGTGATATGTACGATGCCCCGTTGTGTGGTCTAGCCCTGATGAAGAACAACCGCTACTTGGTGGCTGGCATGTCTTCCGAGCGTGGTCAACTGAACATTTTTAAGTGGCCCCATATTGGCCAACATGTCAGTTTCTCTCTGTCTCTGTGTGTGTGTGTGTGTCTGTGTGTGTGTTTGTGTGTCTTTCTGTGTGTGTGTGCTTGTGTATGTGTGTGTGCTTGTGTCTTTTTGTGTTCTTTTGTGTGTTTGTGTCTTTTTGTGTTCTTTTGTGTGTGTGTGTGTGTGTCTGTATGTGTGTTTGTGTGTGTGTGCTTGTGTATGTGTGTGCTTGTGTATGTGTGTGTGTGTGCTTGTCTCTGTGTGTCTTTGTGTGTGTGTGCTTGTGTCTCTGTGTGTTTGTGGGTTATTTTGTGTGTGTGTCTGTATGTGTGTTTTTGTGTGTGTGCTTGTGTGTGTCTGTGTGTTTTTGTATCTCTGTGTTTGTGTGTGTGTGTGTGTGTGTGTGTTTGTGTCTGTATTTGTGTGTGTATGTGTGTGTGTGATTGTGTCTATATGTGTGTGCTTGTGTCTATATGTGTGTGCTTGTGTCTATATGTGTGTGTGTGTGCTTGTGTGTCTGTGTGTGTTGTTTTGTGTGTTGTTTTTTCATTTCTCTTCTTTCCGTTCTGTCTCACTGTCCGCATCATATACAATCGCTCAAAGCACACCTATAACACATGTAAGCAATAGCAATCGCCAGTTGAATTTGACCAGTCACTAACAGAAATAACAACAACAATATCACTACATTCACTCTCCATATCATTTCGATATTTCCCTTATTATTTGCATTGCTATTCTATTTTTTCTGCCAAATATTCCCTCATCGTTTGCGTTTCTCTTTTCGCTGTTATTTTCTCGTTCTGTCGTCTTTTTGTGGTTCTCTCCGCTTTTTCCGCTTTTGTCTGTCACACTTTCTCAATCTTTTCCCGTTAATTTTTCTATTCGTCGCTTTCACCTCCTTCATTTCTCTCTCCATTTTCCGCCTCTTTTTCTTTTTCATTTGTGTGTGTGTGTATGTGTGTGGGTGTGGGTGTTTTGGATGTCTAAACAGGCCAGCATATTCAAGGGGCATCCATCAGCAATCACTGCTCTTACAGCCGTCACAGACTCACTGCTGGTAGTCGGATATGACGACGGATCTATTCGGTACACACACACACACACACACACACACATACACTAGGGCTGGGCAGGAACCGTGAAAATTGATACTCACGGTTCCGGATCCGTAGGGCAGCGGAACCGATGGAACCGGTTCCGCTTGGATGGAAAAAAATTCTGTGCGCATAGGTAGGGACTCAATGTTTAGAGATCACCCAAAGGGAGAAGACACAAAAGAGAGTTGGCATAGATGAGCGTGTGATTGGGAAAATAACAAATGTTTATATAAATTCAAAATTTTATTGAAAGTCAAAGTTCTATCAGTTTCATTATAGTGGGTATTCTCACAAAATTAAATTCAACATTTCATAAATTTCATTTTTGTGGGGGATCCTCATTTGTTTTTTTGGGTGAGTGAAGCATATAACTCTTGACTACGGCCCTGTAATTTGAAGAAAAGCTTTAATATTTAATGAAGACATGAATTAATAATGACTTTACACACACACACACACACACATATACAGGTTTTGAAGTTATATCTGAACATTCTGCCATGTGCGTGCGAAGTGTCTGTTTGTCAGTGTTGAATTTGTCGCCGGGTAAAGTAAATTTATTTGCCACGCTTAACGCAATCACACACATACACTGTGTGTGTAAAGCTTCTATTTTGATATCTCGTTAGTTTTAATTGCTTTTTGGTGGGGGAGCTGTTTTCACCCAAAACCCCAAAATTGTGATTTTTATTGGTATTCATTAAAAACGCATCTCAGGAATTGAAAATTTTCAGGAAATTTATATCAGGAATCAGGAATTTTTAATAATTTCCAAAAAATCTGTCAACCCTAACACACACACACATGTCGAATTTGTCGCCGTGTGTGTATGTGTGTGTGCGACAGTTTATGTAACGTTCTGCCGCACCGCTACGTTGGCGTGGTCGGTCGACACACAGGCCAGCTGCCTGTTGAGCGACTTGCCGTGTCGCACAACGGACGTGTGGTGGCGTCCGGCGCGCACGATCGCCGTGTGCGTCTCTGGCATGTTGGCTACGTACAGCGTGCGTCGTTCTCCGTCTATTGCCGCAGTCTGCCCGAGTGCGGCGACTCCTTGTCGGACGACAATGAGGCCGATAGTGGTCGTCCGTCAGTTAGCCGGCGGCCGACAGAGCGACGAGAGCGGCGCAGTCGCGGCGACAGTCAACGCCATCTGCCGTCGTCGCGGCGAACTACGGCGGCCAGCTTTTTCAGCGATCTGCCTCGGCAAGATGACGGCTCGTCTCTGTGGAGTTAGGCGCTGCCGAATATATATCTGTGTCTTTGTGTGTGTGTGTTTTTCTATATTTGAAGCTGTGTTTATGCTAAATCAATGTGGTGTGTTGGTTTTGATTGTATAGTTAATTTGGCTGATTACAAAAATATTTGGTGTTTTTTCCTCAGTTGAGTGTGTACGATTTTTTTTGCATATTTAAGAGTTCTTGAGAGTTTCCTGCTTGACACTCGTGTTGTATGTGATTTTGTCAGTCGATTTTGACAGCCATGTTGTTTGTGAAAACTATTACGAGGCCAGTTTTCCAGGTTGACGCTAAATGTGTAAGGATTCAAGAACATTAGATTTATAAAATTTGATTTAATCAATTTCTTTCAGTCCCTCGCCTCCTGCAAAGGCAACACATTACATTAGAACGCTAAACCTAACCTAACCTAAAATCTATGAAAAATATAGAAACGTTTTTGTGCATTTTTAAGCTTTTTTTTATAAATTAGCGTTTTTAATGTTCTTGAATCCTTATACATTTAGCCTAGACCAGTCTTCCACGCCAAATATCAAGTCTTGCTGCGCAGTATCGTTTTTTTCAATTTAAGCCGATACATTTTAATTTCCAGTAATTTCTGGTGATTTTTGTCCAATTAATACGTATTTTCAATGTGAACATACGAACACACAATTTTCCAAATTGTATGTATTTAGAATAGCAAATACATTTGAAATAAATGTCCCAGAAACGATTGAATAGTTGGTAAAAAGTTAAAATATACGCAACTTATATACAACTTATATACTTATATACATTTGAACGGTGAAAATGGCGAAATTTAGGCGTTGTACATGCATATCTACATCAAATACACGGGTATACACACACTTTTACATCGATTTGTGCATTTGTATACATTTAAACCGGTTGAAAGCGGTTAGTTGACCCGCACAAAATCTAGTCCAAAGATGACGGTGCTAATTCGTCCAGTAATTGCCAGAGTGTAGTCGTCGGACTGACCGGATCGTCCAACGAAGAGATGGCTTCCGCAATACGAGCAGCATGCCACTCTGCTGCCGCCGCCGGATTTTGTGAAATCTCGTGCGTCGCCTCGGCTTCGTCCCGCTGATGTGATAGTTGTCGATTGTGATACGGTCCTGTCATATGCCCGTCCCTTGGCGTCAGCGTCCACTGAGGTTTAGCGTGTGTGAATCCTCTTGGTGCGTGCGTACTTGATGGTTTTATTCCAGGCTTGATGTTTGTGGTATCACTGGAACGCCGCTCTTGGCTTTCAGGATGCCAGTGTGATGTGTGCCCTTCGTTCAGTGACTGACGCTTCAAAACGTGCAAGAGTCGTTTGCCTGCTGGCCATGCTTGCGATTCGGTCGTGCTTCCGGTTGAACTGCTATCGTAGCCAGGTTTTCCGTCGTATCTTGAACTTTCGAATGGTTCGTCATCCCCTGATGCAATTTTCCCATCATTGTCGGTAATTGATCGTGAATTTTCCTGATTAAACGTCTGCAGTGCCTCTTCCATCAGCGGAGACAGGGGTTCATTGATTACCGAATCAATTACTCCAGAAATGTCCAATTGGGTTGGTGAGTACGTAGAAAAATGTTGTTCTGGCTCGCTCTCTGTGGCATATTCTGATGTCAGTGTTGATGTGTCGCCTGCTCTTATTTTGTCGGAGTTTTTCGGCGGACCGTCGGGCGAGAAACGAGGAGAATCGCGTAGGCTAATGCTTTTGTCGTCTCCAGTGATTAGTGGCAGTCCTTCTTCATGGAACTTCAGTATAAGCTGTTCCAGAAGCGGCGAAGGTGGCTCTTGATAAACCAAGTCTCTGAGTTGGGCTAGTTTTTCTATGTCGGTGCTGTGTTGTGGCTTGTTCCAGGCTCCAGCCGATATAAACTCCTCTTCAATTGAGCCTGCTTCTTTTTCCTTGTAATTTCCAAGTGGAGATATACCGTCTGACGATTCTTCATCGATTGTCTCATCTTTCAAATTGCGTAGATCGTGTTGCCTTTTTTTAATCTCTTTTCCATTTGTTTTGAAGAAATTATTCATATATTTTTTCAGCTGTTCGATAGTATTTTTATAGATTGCTCCTTTATTGCTTGCAAATAATGCTTCATCGCGTTCAGTTGTGCGACCGCCACGTGTTCTAGTCAGTGTGTACGGAGGAACATCTGCAGTGGCATGATCATAGTCGGATTCAACGCGATCGAAATGTGGATGGATTTCAGTAGGGTCGTGTTGATACGTCATCGGTCCATGACCTGGGTGTTGATAGGTCTCGTGTCTTGTGTTATGCAGGTTTTCAGCATTGGCATATGCATTGAACACGTGGGACGCTGGTCTATATCCCCATTGTTGCGATTGATGCGTTCTTTGCGGGTAATACTCCCCAGTACTAGGAACATATCCAAAATGCATTGGCGGTCTATGGTCGGAGCATGGACGGTTGCCACCACATGTTTCTGGTGAATGAAATCGCTGGTAAAGGTTCACTCCTTGAAATCTCCTTCTCAATTCATCCACACGACTTTGATCATCGGTCTTAATTGGAAACTCATCTTTGCTACGTAATGGAGAAGTTATCGGTTCGTTGCTTGTTAGGGTGTGTTCAGGCGCGTTATCTTCCAATTGGTGTCGTGATGGAGTAATAATGGCCGATCCCATACTTCTGTCATACTCAGTGTCCGCCTTCTGTCTTTGCTTGGCCTCCGCATTTGTTGCTAAATGGGATGGTCCTGGCTGATGGTCCTGGTCATAAGGGCTTCTTTCGTTAGACGCACTTGATGTTGATCTGGATGCTCGGCGTGTTCTGTGTTTGCGTCTCACCGGCTCGGGCTCATCGTGTTCTCCAGCTTGGCTTTCTTCGTCTTCTGTCCTTAGCAGCGTTTGGTCCACATCAATTCCCAGGAGTGGCAAACGAATTTTCAACAGAAATGTTCTTCTCTCCATACTCTGTACCCGTCTATCAGCTAAGAGTTCGCCTGCCTCGGATATCTGGTTCAATAGCAAGGCTGTTCCTGTTTGCATACTGCCTTTATCAGGTAAGGCTCTCACCTTTATCGTGTGTGCCAGGTATTCATTCAACAATTTCTCGTGAAGGAATGTGGTTGAATATTGGCCAATTAGAACGATTGATCCGTGTTGGGTTTGTTGGTCGAGGTTGGCGAGGTACTCCATCACCCCCTCTCCTCCGAGTTTCTTGCGCTTCGAAGACAGAGCGACAACCCAAAATTCAAATTCATTGTCGACGAATTGAAAGTGCATGGTGACAAGAGATATTCCACCTGCGGGAAATATTTTGTCTGACTCCTTAAGCAGCAACCGGGTCGTATCATAGTACAGAACCATCGCAAAAACATCACCTTCGACGCGGTTCATTATAACTGAAGCGTACTTCTGCCCAGACCCGAAACTATCGGATAGACGGTTGGCCTCGTCTTTCAGTCGATCCATTTCGGTGCGTGCCTCTCCGATATGCCAGGTCATCAGTATGATATCTGATTCGTAAATCAGGCCAATCAAGTCATTACGGGTCACATGTTCCGAGTCAAAATAGTCTAGGAACACACTTCTCATGATAAGATCATCTTTGGCTCCATCTATGCTCGTGGCAAACAAGCACAGAAATACGACAACATATTTAGTGATCCGCATTTGCCTAGGCTGTCTGGTCCAGCGACCGGACTCAGCAGCTTAGGCTGGTCGAACGTATTTTATATGCAAACGTGACGTCACTCATAGCAACGTCACGGATGACTGCAATGCAACGCTTTGCAACGCCGTGCTCGTCACCATGGAAACCGAAAGGAGACAAGTTCGGACCAGCGGCCTGGCCTGGACCAGCGGCCTGGACCAGCGGCCTGGCCTGGACCAGCTCATGAGTTTGCTATGTGCAATTGTTACTCACAATGAATAAAGTGCGTTGTCATAGAACAGGGGTTCTCCGGGAACCGGGGTGTTCGCACTCCTATGGGGTGCGAGTCTGGTTCCTAAGCGTGCTAGTCTTGTTTCTAAGGGGTGCGAAGATTTATCTGTGAAAATTTTAAGAAAACTTACCTTTGCTTATCAATATGTTTGATTTTTTCAGGAACAAAACTCAATGGAACTGACTGACGGAACTTGAACGAAACTAAAAGGAATAGGGAATTAATATCATTGAATGAATGCGAATAAGCCGTGTGAATGAATATTGAATGCAAAATAGTTGTGTTATAACGTCGTGTGTATTCTTGTTTATTTTTTCATATAACTATCAAAAATCGAGGAGGGTGCGAGAACTAAATTGCTGATTTGAAAAAAGTGCGACCGCTTAATAATATTAAGCACGACTATTTCAGAAGCATGACTAATGGTACTGGGCAAAGGCAAGCAGCTTTATTGGACAAACATCGACTCGTACGTAACCAATGCAGTCACTAGTGAATTGTGTGATCGACTATGGTTAAACGTAGGAGAAATTCACTTGGGACTTGATAACTGAAGGATAATAAGACCGACTGGTGCCCTTTCCTTGCTCCGGCCTTGTCCATGTCTCAACTAATTTTCCGCCCTTGTCTTATTGCTGCTCTTGCGCCAGTCAATACATCCATTATCCACTTATTCAACATGCTGTGTCACATTGCTTCAATATGTTGGCTTTACCGTGGAATATTGTTGTAATTGATTTTATGAGCTATTTTTGGAATATGTTGGGATTGTTATTTATGTTTTTTTGGATCTATTTGAATCACACCGAATTTTGAGGGTAATTGTCAATTTTGAATTAACACTTGGCTAGAAGTCAAATTGTTCAGAATGTTATTGGCAAAAAATCGTTCTTGCATGAATAATTTTACCCTGATATATTTGGTTTCGGTTTTCGTTTTTTATTGTTTTTTCGTTCATTATTTTATTTTTTAATTTGCCAGTTTTGCATTTCACTTCTATCTCTTCGCATCTTCTAGACAAAACCAGTCTAGAGTTAATAGACAAAAACATGAATAAACATGAATTATGAATTTTATGAGCTGAGGTAATAAAAAGGGGCGAATATTCAATAGTCAAATAAATGTTCACAAATACGTTGAATAGAGATTTATCGTTACGAAAAAAACAACCATGTGTCAATGTGCCCAAAAGCGTGAACTTTTCGAAGCGTCAACGACCCAGACAGGTTCAGTCACCTGCCTGCTTTTCTGCACACAAACAAACATACAGGCACGCAAACAAACAAACATACACGCACACATACGCGCATGCATATTCAGACTTGCAAGCATTGGACCGGCTGCAGTGTGTTTGTTTTGAATGTGTATGTGTGTGTGTGTGTGTGTGTGTGTGGGTGTGTGTGTGTGTGTGTGTGTGTGTGTGTGTTTGTTTTCGTCTGACAGCTTTGCGGTGTGAATGTTTACGTTTTGAAGTGTGCTTCAACAGAAGCGGACTAAGAGAGCGTCCGCGGGAGGGAAGGGGACGAAAGTGTCCAAATGGTCTATGACCACCATGCGACAGTCAAAATTAATTCTCTCGAATTATAATATCAGCGTATTCGCTAGCATGTGTCGTACAAAAAGCTCAGTAATTTCAGTCGAATCTAATGGAGTCATTTAAGTCGAATCTAATGGAAATTTAATCTTTTATCGCCCCCACGATGTGCCGATTATGGCAGTTCACAACAAGAGGCCGAAAGTCTAGACGAGGGCGATGTACGCGGACAACGACCTAGTCTCTCGCCTTGCACAAAAACATATATCCTAAGTTCATACACAGGACCCTAAGTTCATGCGAAGTTTGTACGCCCTAGGGCCATGATCCACAAATCGTTCAATAACTAAACAAATAAGACAGGATTGGGCTGTAGTTAATATCTTTATATTTAATCAGAATGTAGGCTTTAATTTATAATTTTTTTTTGCCAATTCATGACGTGAGATTTATGCAAATATGTGAAGTTGTTTGACATGCAACATGCGAAATTTATCTACACATATATATTTTCGTTTACAATGTACAGATAACAGTGCACATCTATTATTAATTTTGTTTGTTTCATAAGTGTTTGCCCGAATTAAAATATAGACCGTGACGAAATGTACGACAGCGACGAAATCACCGCAGTTCTTCCGAGCAGTCAGCGTGAATCCTATAATTTGTCGCAACACAGGGTTCTTTCGTCGTTCTTATACTGGTAATATATCCCCACTTTTTCTGGTTTATAAACAAGCTCTATCAAATTAAAGTGGTTGTATGTGGTATTGTGTATGTTTTGTAGCAATACCGCCTTTCACACCAGCGCACACAAACGTGTTTTTTGCGGCCCGCCAATATAATTATGCTGTTTTCCATATGGCGGGTGTTTTTCAGTGTGATCATGTGTGTACACGTAAGGATGTACGTTTTATGTCCAAAAAATTATTTGTAGCACGGGCTGTTGAATTACGATCTTTATTTTTCGGCATCGCGGAAACTGGGAGTAATATGAAAGGCATAGCGGATGTTCGGTAGCAGCACAATCTCGATAAGTTGATTTCGCTGTTTCATTTAGCCAATTCTGGGGTACTGCGCCCCCGTGTGGTCTTCTGCTGCGGATTGTCACCTCAATCTCATCAACAGAGTTGATAGAACTTGCAAGTTCCTCTGTGGTGACTTGGTTCTTGTTGATCTTTGCCATCGTCGAAAGGTCAGCAGCGTGTGCATGCTGTACAAGATCAAGCACAACGACCATCATCCGATGAGCAAGTCAATTCCTGATGATTTCGTGGCAGCAAGAAGCACACGGTTTACATTCAAATAGCATTCTCAGTGCATGGCTACAATTCGTTGCCGTACAAAGCAATTCAAACGATGCTTTCTTCCGGCCACTGTGTCTACTTGGAACACGTTGAAGGAGGAGGCTTTCTCGCAGAACAATTTGAAGAAATTCAAGGCCAAAGTAAATGAAATGCTACTGAAAGAGCGGAATTGAATGTTGAGTCTTATTAATTGTTTATTGTTTCATATTTATTGTTATTTATTGTTATTTATTCATCTTTATTGTTATTTATTTTCTATTTATTTTTATTTATTCTTATTTTAATCTCTATTTATTACTATTTATTATTGGTTGTTGTTATTTATTAAATCATACTTTTACTCAGTGTTGGCTGTTGTTGTTTATTGAATCATATTTATTGTTGTTGTTTATTGAATCATATTTATTGTTGTTGCTGTTTATTGAATCATATTTATTGTTGTTGATTGTTATTTATTACTTACTTTTTAATATTTATTCTTATTCATACAGGTTTTTATTTACTGAATCACATATTTATTGTTTTCTATTCCAACTCTCTTTCTAGACTTTTTTTCTTTACGAAACTCTCTTTCTCTCTGAATCTTTTAGGCGCTTCCGGTACATGGGTCCACCGCAGGGTGGTAATAGTGCTTGCACTACTGGATTTGCCTGTAATTAATAATAATAATGATGTGTTTTTCATTTTGTTTCACTAAACATTGTAGGGAGGGTAAATGAGGTAAGGGAAGTTAAAACTTCTGGTTAAAACAATGCATATCACTATGTATAATATGTATAATAATAATATATATAATGTATAATAATATATACTTATTAAGCGCTCAGTTGATAGTAAGCCCCTTGCTCGATATAAAATACAATATTTTCTGGACACTTTGAAGCAGATATTTTCTATATTTGGTTTCCAATTTAAATTTTCGTCGAAGTTAAGGCCGAGAAAGCTGGTTTGTGTTGCACATTCTGTATCATTTGCAAATAATCCAAATGAAAATAGACAATCCAAATATAAAATAGGCTCAATTAGTACAGAAACAAGTTTGTGATTGTGTTATAATTTACATTGTATACTTCTATTCCTTCAAAAATTATGTTTAAATACAAAATACTTATGGCAAAATAGTTATTTTTTGGTAAATTGTTGTGTGGTCCGATGCGGCATGTACGTTTGGTCTAGCACGACTACGTGATGTCTGCTGAGACCGAGGATCTGTGTCAGATCGGTGCGTCTGTATAGATCGTGTGATCTGTGGTGAGATCGATGATCCGGAGAGTGGATCGTGAGGTCAGATGTGACCGGGTTTGTGTCTGAGGAAACTCCGTAAAATGATCGTTTTAGTTAGTGGAATATTCAGTAGCCATAAGTCAATATCTTGTAGAAGTGGTTTGAATCATCGCTTGAACTTCGTTCGTTCGCTTGTTTCTTGTTGTTGCTGCTAATCGAATGCTTTCAACATATTTATACCGCGTGCCACATTCTTGCACAAGCTCATTCAGAAAGCTCACCTTGCACACTGCTGATCCGCTCACACAATGATCATATTATGTATGAACAACACCCTCCATGTGACACAAACGCACGCACACACATTACATTACATTAAGATATTTATATAGCGCCGTACACCTAGAGTGTCTCTAAGGCGCTGTACACACACACACTCAAGCAAAGGACATACACATTCACAATCACACACACCAACACCATACACACAGACAAAAAGAAGACAGACGAGTGCACATAAGCTGAAAATCACACTTCCATACATAAAAGACAAAAGCACACGCACACACACACCGATTGAGGATGACAGCATATCAGACAGACAGCACTGAAGACAACACAGCAGACAATCAGGGACATACACTCAGATAGGCAAGAAACATCATACAATAGACACACAGATATAAATAACACAACTCAACACCACAGACACACATATACATAGATTCGGATTAACATACAGAGAACACAACACAACAGTCACAGAAAAGAAAAGAAGAAAGAAAAAAAAGAAAAAAACACAACAATACACAGACAGAAAATAGAATGGGAAAAATCGCAATCACACAATCGTACACACGCACATAAACACAATAGATAAGTACATAAACGCACAAAATAAACAATACATTCACGTTTACAGACATAATATTGACACTACACAACAGATAACACATTTAGACAACACAGTAGTCATACAAGGACATAAGCTCAGATTGACAACACACAAAACAAAAGGCAATAATTCAAACAAAATTAAGCGCAACACACACACAGATTAACATTCAAACAGACAGAAAGAGAACACAACAAAACAGACACACAAACACAGATAGCGGAACTTGACAAAACAACACACAGACAGAACATACAATGGGAAGACATACATGAAAAAGATAGAGAGACACATAGATGCACACACGCACAATTTATAATATACCTAGTAGACAAGAAGAGGAAACTATCAGACCTTATAATCAATACTAATATACGTATTATTATTAAGACAGTAAAAAGACTTACTTAGGAAAAAATTAGTATGTTTCTTGAAAAGAGACAGAGATTTGATTGAGCGTATTGAGGGAGAAAGCCTATTGTAGATACGAGGTCCTAAGATAGAGAAACAACGATTGTAGTGAGAATGCCTAGAAGGAAAGGAAGGTTCAACTAGTAGAAAAGGATCGTTAGAAGACCTAAGAGAAAGAGATAAGGTTTTATAAGACAGAAGGTCAAACAGATACGTAGGCTTACGAAGATGAAGAGCTGAATGAATAATTAGACAAATACGATACTCAATAAGAGCCTTGATTGGAAGTAACTTGAGTTTTTGTAGAGAAGAAGAGACACGACAACCCGAAGGAAGATTAAATATCATACACACACATACACACACACACATACACACACACAAACACACACACAAACACACACACACAAACACACACACACACACACATACAAACACACACACACACACTGGAACTCGCATAACTGAAATTAATCGGTATTACGCGCGTTTGAGAGCGTTCAGCCACTGGATTAAAACTCGTACAAATAACACACGACCACCTCACCGCGACAGTTTCAACATTGTCGAATGTTCTCCGTTTTTGAACACACATTCTACATTGTATTGACACATTGTATAGACATTGATAATGATTCAACATGAGTGTTTTTCTACAACATAACAATTGCCACATTCTCTGTGACACAAACAACAAAACATTGCGTGAAAATACTGTCTCGGTGATTTTTTTGCATTTTTGATTAATTCTATTTTCATTTGGATCAAGTCAGTTTTCAATTGGAGTAAATGTTTATTGAATTGGATAAAGCCTTTTTGCAAATGGTATAGTTTGTTTTCTTCACGAAGTGTTGCTTTACTATTCAAGTGAAGTAAGCAACTTTTCTGAAAGCATATATAATGTGTGTCTGTGTGTTTGTGTTAAGGAGCTATAATCCACCTGGGTTGGCTCCTGTTGCAATCGTTCGGTGGTTGAATAAAAAAATGTGTTTGTGTGTGTCCGTGTTTGTGTGTGCGTGTGTGTTTGTGTGTGGGTGAGCGCCATTGTGATATTTGACTCATATTTTGCGGTTTATTTTTTGCCTGGTGGCGTTTTTTTCACCGAGCATATGGTTTGAACACGCGCGTGTGTGTGCATGCATGCATGTGTGTGTGTGCCATTTCTGGCGTTAAATCAGCAATGCCGGTGTCAGCCAACGTGAGTGGGGGGTGGTAGAATATTGGCTGGTTTGGGGGGAAGAGACTAGACAAAATATGTTCACATCACATCACAGCCTACGAGTGGTAACGAGAGGTTATCGAGGATTATTCGCTGCAGGTTATTACTTCAACTAACAGCTGTTTAGCACCCATTTCTTGGTGTCGCCCCTGCTGAGGTTCATTCTCAACGAGTGTATGCAAATTATGTGTGTGTGTGTGTGTGCTAGCGTGGCGCGAGCGTCGTGTGAGATCGCATTGTGTGCCTGGTCGAATGACGTCGCTTGCTATTGCTGGCTGGTCAGAGGCGCGCTCAGTTCGGCCTTGATTAGGGGTCTGAACTGAGTGCCGTGTGGGTCTCTTTGGCCTCTCTTTCTAGGAGTGAGGAATTGTCCTCACTTGCTGTCTGAAAACAGCGTTTTCTCGCCTGTTTGGTATTATTCCTGTTTGGTTAATTGTATTTGTGTGGTAACAATCAGGGGTGATGGGCTATGGAGCGAGATGGGATATTAACTACCGATGTTGATTTATATGAGAAACGTGGACTATGAAGTCTGGAAGTCTAGACTATATATAGTACTATGAAATCATTCCAGTGTTAACTTTTTTCTGTCCCCAATGAAAGTCTCCCAATTGTCTTCACTGGCTATGAGTCAGTCCATTTTTTCCGCACGGAAATTTGTGCGAAATTCATTTAATATACGCAATGTTTGGCGTCCGTTTTTCTATTTTAAAAAATTTGCATTTGTCAATTTGAAGTGTCTAGAACAGGGGATAATTCTGCCTGTGGTTGTTTACCTCTTTTTTAAGCTTCCTATATCCGCCCGTGGTTGTGTTGATTATGAGCTATGCAGCGCCTGTGTTTCGGCGACAGTTCGCAGAATTTTGTTGAACTGAATGATTTGTGTGTGTGTGTGGCGTGAAAGTGGTGCTATTTCGCTGTGCTTGACACCGCACTCAGCCCTGTCTGCTGTGCTCTAGATACGCCCCTGCTGTCACTGTCTGCACGTGTGTGTGTGTGTGTGTGTCATTGTTTGATGGCTGTTGAGCTGTGTGGTAGCCGGTGATTTTTAGGGCGCAGTTTTGCTTCATTGTTTGGTCTGTTTGTATTTTTACATATATTTTTGTGTGTGTGAGCGTGTATTTGGTGTTTTGTGCTTCATTTAAAATCCGCTGGTTGTTTAGTTGAGTTTGTGTGTCTAATGTTAAACATGGAAAGATTTTTTGTTGAATGTGCTGTACAGTGTTCTCTAATGTGTGTAATTTTGTGTGTGTAATTGCAATCTGGACAGGTGTCACACATTGCTGTTACTATTGTTTTTGTTGTTCGATTGTGTACTAATACTTTTCCAGTCAGTCTTATAGACGGGCTCGTTTCTTGTTTGGACAGCGCACACATCTAGCATCAAGCTTGTGCTAGCTTGTGTGTGTGTTTGTGTCTCTCTCTCTCTCTCTCTCTGTGTCTGTGTGTGTGTGTGTGTGTTCTCACCGAGTTAATTTTGGCAGCAATGAGTCTTGAGATCTCGTCTTCCCCGCTTTCCAGTTATCTTAATTATATTCGAAACAAATGTCTATTCCTTTCTGGTTTGTGATATAGGCCGGTTTGTTTTGTTCCAATCGATCCAATGCCTCTGCTTGGAAAGCTATATTTCTCTCTATATATATATCTTTTAATCCGACTCAATGCATACTTTTTGTCATTTCCTCGTATATATTATGCTGATTTGAATTACTTGTCGTGTTCAATATGTTCTTTTCCGTTAAGGCATTTGTATATCATAATTATGTCTACCTTTTTCTTCCTTGTTCCAATGTGTGTGTATGCGTGCGTGTGTGTGTGTGTGTCTTGTCGACGACCAGACAGCCTGTGTAAGTATCACAGCGGCCGGGTGCGGTGTAATGACGGCGTTGTCGAACGTCTGCGCCGCCGGCGACCTCACTCCAGTCGCCGCCTCCTCCGCCGCCGCCGGCGCCAGTGCCTACCGTCTGCCGTCATGTCTGCTGCCGCGTCACTACCAGCTTCACCTGCGACCGTGTCTGAACTCGCTCACATTCTCCGGCACCGTCGTCTGTCATCTCGAGGTGACTGTGTGTTATTTTGTGACTCTGTGTGTTATTTTGTGACTCTGTGTGTCATTGTGTGTGTGTGTGTCATTGTGTGTGTGTGTCAGTGTGTCATTGTGTGTGTGTATGTGTGTGTCAATGTGTATCAGTGTGTGTGTGTGTGTGTCAGTGTATGTGTCTGTCTGTGTCAGTGTGTGTGTCTGTGTCTCAGTGTGACTCTGTGTGTCAGTGTGTGTCTCTGTGTCTGTGTGTCAGTGTGTCTGTGTGTGTGTGTGTCAATGTGTGTGTGTGTGTGTCATTGTGTGTGTGTGTCTGTGTCATTGTGTGTGTGTGTCTGTGTCATTGTGTGTGTGTGTCTGTGTCATTGTGTGTGTGTGTGTGTCAGTGTGTGTGTGTGTCAGTGTGTCTGTGTCAGTGTGTCTGTGTCAGTGTGTCTGTGTCAGTGTGTCTGTGTCAGTGTGTGTGTCTGTGTGTGTGTCTGTGTCAGTGTGTGTGTGTGTGTGTGTGTGTGTGTGTGTGTGTCAGTGTGTCAGTGTGTCTGTGTCAGTGTGTCTGTGTCAGTGTGTCTGTGTCAGTGTGTCTGTGTCAGTGTGTCTGTGTCAGTGTGTGTGTCTGTGTGTGTGTCTGTGTCAGTGTGTGTGTGTGTGTGTGTCAGTGTGTGTGACTGTGTGTCAGTGTGTGTGACTGTGTGTCAGTGTGTGTGTCAGTAAGTGTATGCGTGTTTGTGTTTCTTTTTGCATATGCGTCTACATATCTGCGCACATATCTGTCTATGTATGTGTTTGTATATGTGTGTTTGTGTATGTTATATGTTTACAGACGGCAGCCCCATGTGATACAATTGTGTGCAACTGCGCCGATTTGACGGTGAGCTGCGCCGAATTCCGCTGCACACCGCCGCAACACTCGCACGCCGACGAATGGCATCAGCTGACGCCGAAGCTGTCGGCAGCCGATCAGCGGCTGAGCTGTCAGCTGCCGCGTCAGCTCGATATTGGACAGCGGCTGCAGTTTCGTGTGGTGTTCAGCGGTGTGCTCACCGACAAAATGTGTGGCCTGTATCGCAGCAAGTACACGGCGTAAGTTGGCACGCGGGGTAGATGTGGCTGATAAAGTCTGCTTCCTAAGCGCTGAGAGGATTCCTGTGAACAATTCAAAAAAAATATGTTCCATTCATGCCTAATTTTTTCATGGAAAATACTCGAAGGAACTTTATGATTATTAAGATTAATGAATGAATATTGGATATATAGTTTTGTTATTGCGTCTTTCGTTATTCGTATGGCCATCAAGAAGCTAGAAGCAAGAACATGGTGCGAATTATCAGTAAGTTAGAGAGCCACTACTGTAGACGGTCGCACGCCGGTTTATGCTGTACATTGGCCTCAGGCTGGCGTACACTGTGTGCATGTGTGTGTGTGTGTGTGTGTGTGTATGTATGTATGTATGTATGTATATGTATGTATATGTTTGTCAGTGGTAACGGAGAGACGCGCTACGCTGCGACGACTCAGTTTGAAGCTGCCGATGCTCGTCGTTGTTTTCCCTGCTGGGACGAGCCGGCGCTGAAAGCCACATTTGATGTGTCGGTGACGGCGCCTAGCGATCGTGTCGTACTCTCCAACATGGTAACTGATATACTCATACAACATGGTAACTGATATACTCTCCAACATGGTACCTGATACACTCATACAACATGGTAACTGATATACTCTCCAACATGGTAACTGATATACTCATACAACATGGTAACTGATATACTCATACAACATGGTAACAGATATACTCACAAAACATGGTAACTGATATACTCATACAACATGGTAACTGATATACTCATACAACATGGTAACTGATATACTCTCCAACATGGTAACTGATACACTCATACAACATGGTAACTGATATACTCATACAACATGGTAACTGATACACTCATACAACATGGTAACTGATATACTCATACAACATGGTAACTGATATACTCATACAACATGGTAACTGATATACTCATACAACATGGTAACTGATATACTCATACAACATGGTAACTGATATACTCATACAACATGGTAACTGATATACTCATACAACATGGTAACTAATATACTCATACAACATGGTAACTGATATACTCATACAACATGGTAACTGATATACTCATACAACATGGTAACTGATATACTCATACAACATGGTAACTGATATACTCATACAACATGGTAACTGATATACTCATACAACATGGTAACAGATATACTCTCCAACATGGTAACTGATACACTCATACAACATGGTAACTAATATACTCATACAACATGGTAACAGATATACTCACAAAACATGGTAACTGATATACTCATACAACATGGTAACTGATACACTCATACAACATGGTAACTGATACACTCATACAACATGGTAACTGATATACTCATACAACATGGTAACAGATATACTCACAAAACATGGTAACTGATATACTCATACAACATGGTAACTGATATACTCATACAACATGGTAACTGATATACTCATACAACATGGTAACTGATATACTCATACAACATGGTAACTGATATACTCATACAACATGGTAACTGATACACTCATACAACATGGTAACTGATACACTCATACAACATGGTAACTGATACACTCATACAACATGGTAACAGATATACTCACAAAACATGGTAACTGATATACTCATACAACATGGTAACTGATATACTCATACAACATGGTAACTGATACACTCATACAACATGGTAACTGATATACTCATACAACATGGTAACTGATATACTCATACAACATGGTAACTGATATACTCATACAACATGGTAACTGATATACTCATACAACATGGTAACTGATACACTCATACAACATGGTAACTGATATACTCATACAACATGGTAACAGATATACTCACAAAACATGGTAACTGATATACTCATACAACATGGTAACTGATATACTCATACAACATGGTAACTGATACACTCATACAACATGGTAACTGATATACTCATACAACATGGTAACAGATATACTCACAAAACATGGTAACTGATATACTCATACAACATGGTAACTGATACACTCATACAACATGGTAACTGATACACTCATACAACATGGTAACTGATATACTCATACAACATGGTAACAGATATACTCACAAAACATGGTAACTGATATACTCATACAACATGGTAACTGATATACTCATACAACATGGTAACTGATACACTCATACAACATGGTAACTGATATACTCATACAACATGGTAACTGATATACTCATACAACATGGTAACTGATATACTCATACAACATGGTAACTGATATACTCATACAACATGGTAACTGATACACTCATACAACATGGTAACTGATATACTCATACAACATGGTAACTGATACACTCATACAACATGGTAACAGATATACTCACAAAACATGGTAACTGATACACTCATACAACATGGTAACTGATATACTCATACAACATGGTAACTGATATACTCATACAACATGGTAACTGATATACTCATACAACATGGTAACTGATATACTCATACAACATGGTAACTGATATACTCATACAACATGGTAACTGATATACTAATACAACATGGTAACTGATATACTCATACATTGTCTCTGCTCTTCTCCCAATTACCGCTCATTTTTTTCTATTAGTATCAATTTTTTCACTTGTAGCACATTTTTTTGGTGTAATATTTTCCCGCTCTCTCTTGCTCTAATCATCTATCTCTGTGTCGTTCTCTGTTCTCTTCTGTGCTGGCGCTTGTGGGTGTTTATCTGTGTATTCGAGCCGTAATCGTCATCCTAGATGCTGGCTCCTATGAGCTGGTAGATATCAGTGTTGTTTCCTCAGTGCTAGATTGTTGGTCCAAGCAGAGTTTCGTTGACATTCAGTGTGTTCGTTCATTATTCATTCATCATATCTTTGTGGACTCCGTGGTGCAGTTGTTAGCACACCCGCCTCACAAGCGGGAGGTCCGTGGCTCGAAACCCGGCGGAGGAGAATTTATTGGGCGAAATCAATTTTATAATACAACAGTCCCTGTCCACCCAGCAGTAAATGGTACCAGATATCAGTCATGTGTTGTGTCATTCATTCTGGGGAGGTGGCCCTCTCTAATACGTCTTCCGTCCTTGTGGCGTCATAGCGTGGAGAGGGTCGGTTCTGCGGTGGTAGTGAGCTGCACGGGACACACCTGTGTGTGTTCATAAGCTTCGGCTTGTTCCCGTGTAGCAGCTGTCACTTGAGCAGCCTTTAGCTTGTAATCTGGTTGTTTTCTTGGGCTTACTTACTGCTATGTGTTGTGGGTTTTGTCTTTGACAGTCGTGCAAATCAACACGTAAATATTGTTCACCTTATTTCTTTTCATTTGTTTTATTATAATAATTATTATTATTAATAACAGGCAAGTTTGGATTGTCTCCTATATGCACGGAGCTTGCCGTAGAGAAATTCTAATTTCATGGAATATTTTTGTTTTCAAATTGAAAAATATAATATTAATAATAATTTATATTTGATATACCTTCAGGGCCCATGCAGCTGTAATACACTGTGGGATTTAAGCATAATTTGTCTTGTTCTTCGGCTTATGTTGTCTTGTTTGAAAAGACTATGTGTGTGTGTATTTATTTTTTTGTATTTAACCATGTATTGCCACAAACAAATATACAATGTTCAAACAATAAATATCACAATTGGCAAAAGACCCGTCGAACTAATGCTCATAGACAGGCTTAAATTTCACTTGTACAGGTGGAAATAATGCTATCAAGACAGGTTATATATACACAAGTACATACATACACACACACATGCGCGCGCGATCACATATAAACACTATTCATATACAATGATACACAACAAACATATAACCATACCTACCACAGTCTACCATACATATTCGTGCACATATTCACGTGTGTGTGTGTGTGTGTGTGTGTTGGGCTTGTGTTAGCCTGTTGTTCGTACTGAGGAGGACACGACCACCAACGCGTCCACGGACGACGGTGGCACGCGAGTGGTCCACTTCGCCACCACACCCATCATGTCCACCTACCTGGTGGCTTGTGTGGTCGGCGAGTTCGACTCGCTCAGCACGCGCTCGACCGACGGCGTCGATATCAACGTCTACACGCCGCTCGGCAAAAGCGAACAGGTGGCGCCACCTGCACAAATGCCGGCGTACAAGCGGCCTGTGTATTGCATGTGTGTTTGTTTGTGTGTGTGTGTTTGTATTGCCTGTGTGTTTGTTTGTGTGTATGTGTGTGTGTGTATTGCCTGTGTTTGTGTGTGTGTGTGTGTGTGTGTATTGCCTGTGTTTGTTTGTGTGTATGTGTATTGCCTGTGTTTGTGTTTGTGTGTGTGTGTGTATTGCCTGTGTTTGTGTTTGTGTGTGTGTGTATGTTTGTATTGTTTGCCTTCAATTTAATTGGGATTGCCTGTGTATGGGTGTGTATTGTTTGTTTGCATGTGTGTTGGTTTGTGTGTGTGTATGTGTGTTGCCTGTGTGTTTGTGTTTGTGTATATGTGTGTTGCCTGTATGTGTGTGTATTGCGTGTATGTATTGCCTGTGTGTTTGTGTGTGTATTGCATGTGTGTTGGTTTGTGTGTGTGTATGTGTATTGCCTGTGTTTGTGTGTATGTGTATAGCGTGTGTATTGTTTGTTTGTGTGTGTGTGTATTGTGTGTATACATTCATGTGTATGTTTTTTCTGTATTTATGTGTGTGTGTGTGCGTGCGTGTATTCATGTGTGTGCTGTGTGTATGTGTCTGAAAAATTAAACAAATATGAATATTATTATTATATTATATTATTTTGTAGTTATTATTATTATTTTGTTAGTGGGAAAAATATCACTGTTGCAGCATCTCACTGTGTATGTGTGTGTGTTTGTTTGTGTGTGCGCGTGTGTGTATGTATTTCTATGTATATGTGTGTGTGTGTATGTGTGTATGTCGAGTGTGTGTGTATTTTGTATTTGTATTTAACCATGTATTGCCACAAACAAATCTACAATGTTCAAACAATAAATATCACAATTGGCAAAAGACCCGTCGAGCTAATGCTCATAGACAGGTTTACATTTCACTTGTACAGGTGGAAATAATGCTATCAAGCCAGGTTATATATACACAAGTACATACATACACACACATGCGCGCGCGATCACATATAAACACTATTTTGTGTGTGTGTGTGTGTGTGTGTGTGTTCAGGGACGGTTCGGTTTGGAGTGTTGCGCCAAGATCTTGCCATATTATAAAGAGTACTTCGGTATCGCCTATCCGCTGCCCAAACTCGACCTGGTCGCAATTCCCGACTTTGCTCAGGGTACGACTGATTCGCATGATTCACATATACTTGTTTAAATTTTACACACTAATAAAGTCTCTATATAACTACTAGGATATTTATTGTGTTATTTTGCTTTTTCATTTATGCTTATGTTATATCAAATATTATCATTGTATGCGCGTGCGTTTTCAAGTTCAAGTGTGTATATTATCAAAACAAACAGATTTCAAACATTAATTTATAAACACACTGACAATGACTAACGAGATCAATCTCCTTGATGACTAACATGTGACTAACAAGTGACTAACATGCGGGCGCGTTTGTATGTGTGTGTGTGTGTGTGTGTGTGTTGGCGCAGGTGCCATGGAGAACTGGGGTCTTGTGACGTTTCGTGAGACATGTTTGCTAGTGGATCCGGTTAATACATCGACCATGCGGCGACAATGGTGTGCACAGATAGTCGGTCATGAATTGGCTCATATGTGGTTCGGCAACCTCGTCACCATGGTATCATGTGCTCCATCTCTCTCTCTCTCTGTGTCTCTCTCTCTCTCTCTGTGTGTGTGTGTGTCGCTTTCTATTAACTCTGCAGCATTCACAAGCTTGGCACATTCCAGTCGGATTGTGTGTGTCCAATTTGTACGAGCGTTTAATTCATTGTTTGCTTCCTGTTTTTGTTTTGTGTTCAATTTGCAATATTTTTCAATCGATTTCGGTTGAATTCGCTCTCAATTCTCTTCCAAATATCTACCAGAATTATAAGCTTCTAATGTTGTGTGTTTGTATTTGTGTGTTTGCAGGAATGGTGGACTGATTTGTGGTTGAACGAGGGCTATGCCGACTTTATGATGTTCCACAGCACAGACTTTTTGTTTCCACACTACAGCATCTGGCAGCAGTTCATCTCCGGCTGCTATGTGGGAGCTCTGTCTGCCGACGCGCTCAGGTGAACACAAACACACACACAATAAAATAGATAGCCAAATAGTTGAGGCTAAAATGTGAGCTCCTTCAAATATGGAAGCTAGGTGACTTATGGATATGAGACAGGACAGCACGAACTTGGCTCATATTCTGTCGAACAACTAGGTGAGTACACACACACTCACACACACACATGCACACAAGGATACACATATATACACAAATACTCGCACACAAACACACATGCACATAGAGAGATGGATTTGTATGTGTGTGTGTGTGTGTGTCAGAACGTCGCACGCCATCGAGGTACCGGTCAATGATCCCGCCGAGATAGAAGAGATATTCGACTCGATCAGCTACGACAAGGGAGCATGCATTATACGCATGCTACACGACTTTCTCGGCCGAGAGGTGTGTGTGTGTGTGTGTTGACTGTCTATATCAGTGTTTCTTAACCTGTGTGGGGAATTCCCCCCTGTCTGGTGGGAAATGGAAGAGTGGCCAAGTGTGAAGCTAAAGGTCGGACAGAACAGGACAACTATGTGTGTTTTTATCAATTCAAGTTCGTATATTTTCAGTTTATATTGACCTCTTAACATTTGCTTTGATGTAACAAGTGAATTTATTTAATTTATCAGCGCTGTTGTGAGAAATAAAGAGATGGCTCATTAAGAAGTGGGGAATCAGAGATAAAAAGATTAAGAACCACTGTCGACTTGGGTGTATGTGATTGTCTCTCTCTCTCTCCCTCTCTGTGTGTGTGTGTGTGTGTGTGTGTGTGTCGGTGACTGCTGCTGCGGAATTGTTCAGTTGTTTGTTCAGTGGTGGCTTTTGTGCGTTTAGCAGAAACGTGTGAGTGATCCACTGAGTTTTTTTTGGAGGATATCAAGCCGAACATAGCAATCTGTGCGCATTCTCTCTCTCTCTATCACTGTGTGTGTGGGATTTCAGGATTTCCGGCGCGGCATGCAGCTGTATTTGTCACGCCACAAGTTTGGCAACACTCACACCGAACAGTTGTGGGCGGCGCTGAGTGAGGCCAGTGGCCGGCCCGTGGCGCCCGTCATGTCCACGTGGACACGCCAGATGGGCTATCCACTTGTCTCCGTCGAACTGGTGTCGACCGACGCATCCGGCGAAAAATCTGACGCATCCGGCGAAAAATCTGACGGATCCGGCGGTGGTGTGTTGCTGCGACTCAAGCAGCGTCGATACCTGGCCGACGGTCGGCCGGACGACGAGAAGCTGCTGTGGCAAGTGCCGGTGTCGTTCAGCAGTGCGGCGTCCGGCGGTCGCACGGTGCACAATCACTTACTGGACAGTCGCGAGGCGGTGGTGCGCGTGCCGTCGACGCCACAGGCCGGCCAGCACGGCTGGATCAAGCTGAACGTCGGCTCGGTCGGCTTCTATCGGTGAGTGGCGGCGAGATTTGTACACACCAGATTGTGACCGTCACATAATCCTGACGTGGACACGGACTATTTGTGTTTGTTTGTGTGTGCGTGTGTATGTGTGTTTGTGTGACTGTGTGTGTATGTATATGTATGTATGTGTATTCGTGTCTGTGTACGTCAGTGTGTTGCTTGTGTGTGTGTGTGTTTTGTGTATGTATATGTCTAAATACATGTGTGACTGTGTGTGTGTGTCAAATGTTGTGTTGTGTGTGTATGTGTGTCATATGTTTTGTGTGTGTGTGTGTGTCATATGTTGTGTGTGTAGTGTGTGTCATGTTCGTGTGTGTGTGTGTATATCATGTTCGTGTGTTGTATGTGTGTCATGTTCGTGTGTGTGTGTCATATGTTGTATATGTGTCATGTTCGTGTGTGTGTTGTGTGTGCGATATGTTCGTGTGTGTGTGTGTGTCATATGTTTGTGTGTGTGTGTGTGTGTGTAGTGTGCAGTATCCAGCCGAAATGTTTGAGTTATTCAAGCCGGCCGTTCTTGACAGAACAATGCCGACCATTGATCGCAACTCTCTACTCGACGATCTGTTCGCTCTGGTAACCAGCCACAACACACCATCACACACACACACACACTGCGAATTGTAGAATTGGATGGTTGCTATTGGTAAAGTATTTGTGTAGGAGTTTGTAGCTAAGGTTCAGTTTAACACACATACACACACACACACACACATACACAGATTGAAAAATTGAGGAGAGCACAAGTCTACCAAAAGTGCAATAAGACTTGAACAAGAGAAATATTTTTAATGCTTGTTGAAAACACACCGACACACAGGCAGTTGATTGCAATGAAAGGCGCATATTGGATGATTGCAGTGGAATCATTGCTTGATTGAGTCATCATTATCATCATCATCAATTTATTGCTCCTCCATAAAATGCTTCTTTGAGCCAATTTACACGATTTTCACACACGACACACACATATGACACGAGCGCACACATTGCTTACACACGACACCTAAGTGAAACCGCAAAAGTGAATGATAAAATAGTAAACTACTAAAAAGTGAAATATAATCGGTGATTAATTGATAAGACGAATCGCAATGTAATAAAATGTTATGGCAGTGAAGATGTTAGTTAAGCGGTCTTCACCCGATTGTAGGCTGAAATGTCGCTACAAATGAACTGTCTGCGCTCGCAGCTTAACACAAAATAACACACTGACACACACACAAACACGCACTGACACACACTCACACACACTCACTCAAACTGACACACACTGACATACACACAAACTGACATACACTGACACACACCGACACTCACACACACACTGACACACACACACACACTGACACACACACACACTGACACACACACACACTGACACACACACACACACACACACACATACACACACACACTGACACACACACACGCACACACACACACACACACACACTGACACACAAACTGACTCACACTGATACAAACTGACACACACACGCACGAATACACACGAAACTGATACACACTGATACAAACTGACACACTCACACAAACTGACTCACACTGACACACACACACAAACTGACACACACTGACACAAACTGACACACACACTCACACAAACTGACACGCACTGACACACAAACTGACACACAGGTGCAGTCGGGCGACGTGACTACGGCGTATTTTCTGCGCGTGGCCGAGTGGTACGTGGGCGAGACCGAGTTGACTGTGTGGTCGTCGCTGTTTGGCTGTCTGCGCCGACTGCGACCTCTGCTGCAGCAGAGCGACGAGCACCGCGTGCGACGGCCCTTCTATCGCTTCTGTCGGCGACTAGCGGCCGGCGCGTTTGAGCGACTCGGCTGGACGGCCGTCGATGGTGAAGGTAGGTGCGGCGGCGATCAACACACACACACACAGTACAGTACAGTACAGTAAGATATTTATATAGCGCCCAACAACCGAAGGGTCTCTAAGGCGCTGCACACACATACACCCACACACAAACACATCAATAAGCAAACACCTACACACACACACTAACACATATATACACATGGACACACAGAGATACAGACAAACAGAAAGCAATATATAAAGCAGTCATGCACATAGACGCAGATATGAACACACGCAACAAGAACACAGCTATGAACAACATACAAGTGTGACATAGTTAACACATCAAGAAAGTGAGAACAATGACATTGGCATAGTTTTTAAGTTTTTTGTTTGTTTGTTTTTGTTTGTTTTATGTACGCGAACGCACACTTACACGTACATTTCGAAAAACACCTTGATTTTTCAAAACATATCACACAACTCGTCGGCAAATCAACTGGCATATTACTGTGCATAAATCAGGCACTAGCGTCGTTACCAGAATACACACACAGACACATCATTAATGCATTCATCATATCCATACTATCATACTGCATTTCCGTCTATGGCACAACTAGCATCACCCAAAAACAACGCATCCAAATAATTCTCAATTTTTGTGCGAGAGTTCTGAGCAAAAAACGAAAATACGACCACATATCTTCAGCCTACCGCCAACTCTGCCTTCCAACGGTCGATGACCTCATAACAAACAGCAGAAGAAGACTCATTCGAACAATAATGACCACGAAAAAACCGTCCGCTCTTTACGGTACGTTTGAACAGGCCAATCAGCACGACATAAATCTGCGCCGAACTAGACGACTGGCATTGCCGAGAATACGCACTGATGCAGCACGAAAACGACTCAACTACGATGTGGCCAAGTTGATGTTATCACATATATCTGAATGAAAGTATGTTCGCATGTGTGTATGTGTGTGTGTCTGCTTAGTTCAATGTTTAGTTCAATCTTTAATTCAATGTTTAATTCTATGTATACCTGTATATATGCATGTCGCTGTATGAAAGTGTATATATGTATCCATGAGTGAATGAGAGTGTGCGTGAAGTGTGGATGAAATTGCAATGAAAAGCGCATTACGGGCGATTGCAATAAACGCAATTATTATTATTATTATTATTATTACACATACACACACACACACACACACACACACACACACACTGTCAGTGACTGTCAACACCTTGTCTCCCCTCTCTCTCTCTCTCTCGCTCTCTCTCTCTCTCTGCGTGCGTGTGTGTGTGAAGTAAATTACATATACAATAAATGCCCTCTTATTCGGCACATTTTCCCCGAGTTGGTACTCTGATATGATTCGCACCATTGAAACCATTAAGTTTAAAATTATGTTGAAAACCACTGGCTAATCAAAGCTCACTGTCTGATCAATACACTACTGGGTTGAAAAACGCTGAAATTCAGGTGAACATATTGTCCAAACGTTATTCTGATGTGGTATTGAGAAGTGAACATATTGACCACACCTTTAGCCCCACTCACAGGTCTTTGTACGACTCTGAATATAAGCAGAATCTGCGGTTCTAAGTATTTTATCAGCTGATCTTTGTTATGGCATGTCGGCGGTCCCGTTGATGCCGCATAAGAGGGCTTTTACTGTATTGTACATGTGTCAAAATTCTCATTGAAGTTTTTCAGTGTGAGTTTGTGTTGTGTTTGTGTTTGTGTGTAGGTGAATGAACATACGTTCGTAATGAGTATGTTTGCGTGTGTATGTTATGTGTGTATGTATGTTTCAATTTTGCTAGACTTTCTCTTCACTTGCTATTCTCTTAACATCTCAGTTTGTTCAGAGTCAAGCTCGGTCGAACCATTCCTCACACACTTATCAGATTCCACCATCTTATCAGACCTTACGTACAGGCCGCATCGGATCACATGTGTGCGTGTGTATGTTTGTGTGTTTGCTTGCGTATTTTGTGTGTGTGTGTGTGTTTATTTGCCTATATGTTTATGTGTGTGTGTGTGTGTGTATATTTGCCTATATGTTTGTGCATGTTTATGTGGTGTGTGTGTGTGATTTGCCTATATGTTTACGTGTGTGTATGTGTGTGTGTGCTTGTGACTGACTAACGCAGACCACACCACCACTCTACTGCGTCCTGTGGTGATATCACACCTGGTGGCGTTCGAGGACGACGTTGTGTTGCGACAGGGAGCGTGTATGTTTCACGATCTGGTGGCTGGCCGGCGCACCGTTCACCCTGACTTCCGGCCGGCCGTCTACCGCGCCGCGCTTATTCACGGATCACAGGCCGAATTCGACACGCTGCTAAAGGTGGGCGGCGTACGCGTGCCTGTTCGTGTTCGCAGTATCTGATTGCATTATTTCAGTGGTTCCCAACGTTTTTCAGTGTGTTCGTATCAATTTCAAATAAGCAGTCGGTTCTCGCTGGCCTTGATTTCTTGATGGCTATATAAACCGGGTAAAATACGAATGATGTAATAGGGAAAATTTAGTTATTCAGTATTCGTTCATACAGTGTATCATTCCTTAAAGAAAATACTGTTTTTTTCTCAGGAAAAATGTAAAGCATTGTTAAAAACATATATTTTCTTCCATTTTCCACATGAATGCTTAATGCATCGCTTAGGAGTCAGACTGGTATGCATCTAGGAGTGCGATAAACCCCGGCCAATAACCCCTGCTTTTCTCTAGCGAATCAAATCAACTGCAATTCCCAGCGCAGACAGCGTCGATCTTTGTCGAATTCATTTTCAGTGAGTTTGCTTGCGTTTGTGCGTGTGTGTGCGTGTGTGTGTGTGTGTGTGTGTGTGTGATAGATGCACAACGACGCCGATCTTCACGAGGAGAAGAACAGAATTGGCAACGCGCTGGGTGCCGCACCCAACACAGAACTGCTGGGCAAAGTGTTGGAATTCGCTCTGTCGGTGAGTGTGCGATAAACACAACGACTGCGCCTGCGGTTGTTGTGTTTATCGATGTGGTTTTGTGTGTGTGGCGCACTTATCTACACTGTACATTAGGGTTAATTAGTCGGCGAGAGCTTATTAGTCTGGTTTCTAATCACTGCGGGGATTTATTGCAAGTCACATTTTACCACTGAATTGAATATAGCGCAATTTGTGAGTTCACCAGTCAGAAATATCGTGGATGAAAAAAGTACATACGTACGTACTACATACGTACTTCCAGTCGTACATAATCAGCCTTGTACAGATTCACATTTGCACACAGACACACACACACACACACATTACATTAAGACATATATATCGCGCTTATCACCCGATGGTCTCAAAAGCGCTCACATACACACACACACACACACACACACACACACACACACACTCACCTACATACATACACACACACAAAACATACAAGTACATATACGCACAAACACAAATATACACTCACGTTTACATACTCAAAAACACAAAAATACACACGCACACACACATACATATTGAATAAGATAGCACAGCAGACATACACATACACACTTGCTCACACATGCGCACAATCGTTCTTGTACACGTACTTGGAAAATAACGTATGAATAATGCGTGTGTGTGTGTGTTTTGTTAGGACAAAGTTCGCGCCCAGGAGTCTCTGTTCATCATGATCGCCGTGTCTTCCAACAGACTCGGCCGCTCGCTGGCCTGGCAGTTCTATCAGAAACACAGGTCTCTGCTGCTCGACAGATATAAGGTGCCCGCCTCTGCCTGATTCTCTGCTGGTGTGTGTCAGTGTGTTTGTGTGTGTATGTGTCGGTGTGTATTTATATGTGTATGTGTTTGTGTCAGTATGTGTCAATGTGTATGTCTGTGTGTGGGTCGGTGTGTGTGTGTATGTATGTGTCAGTGTGTGTGTGTTTGTGTGTGTATGTGGCAGTGTGTTTGTTTGTGTGTGTCAGTGTGTTTGTGTGTGTATGTGTCAGTGTGTTTGTGTCAGTATGTGTCAGTGTGTTTGTATGTGTATGTATCAGTGTGTTTGTATGTGTGTGGGTCGGTGTGTTTGTGCGTATGTGACAGTGTGTGTGTTTGTGTGTATGTGTCGGTGTATTTGTGTGTTTGTGTGTGTCAGTGTGTTTGTATGTGTGTATGTGTCAGTGTGTTTGTGTGTCGGTGTGTGTTTATATGTGTATGTGTGTTTGTGTCAGTATGTGGCAGTGTGTTTGTATGTGTGTGGGTCGGTGTGTTTGTGTGTATGTGTTTGTGTCAGTATGTGTCAGTGTGTTTGTGTGTGTATGTGGCAGTGTGTTTGTGTCAGTATGTGTCAGTGTGTTTGTATGTGTATGTATCAGTGTGTTTGTGTGTGTGTGTGTGTGTCAGTGTGTTTGTGTGCTGTTGTGTGTTTACATGTGTATGTGTGTTTGTGTCAGTGTGTTTGTATGTGTCAGTGTGTGTGTGTATGTGTCAGTGAGTGTGTTTGTGTGTGTGTATGTGTCAGTGTGTTTGTGTGTATATGTCAGTGTGTTTGTGTATGTGTCGGTGTGTTTGTGTGTGTGTGTGTGTGTGTCAGTGTGTTTGTGTGCTGTTGTGTGTTTACATGTGTATGTGTGTTTGTGTCAGTGTGTGTGTATGTGTCAGTGTGTGTGTGCATGTATCGGTGTATGTGTCGGTGTGTCAGTGTGCTTGTGCGTATATATGTCAGTGTGTTTGCGTGTGTGTGTGTGTTCGGGCGCTTGCATGTGCTTGTGTTTGTGAACGTTTGTACATGAAATTATTATTATTATTAAAATCAATGGTCAAAGTGTTATAGGAAGATCGTGAACGCTATACATGCCCTTACAGGTGTATGTATGTATGTACGTGTGCCCTGTGTGTGCTTGCTTGTGTATATCTCTGTTTCTGTATGCGTGTATGTTTGTGTGTGTGTGTGTGTGTGTGCTTTTGCTGGTCTCTATCTATCAATCAATGTTTGTATCGCAATCGCCGATTATACACTTTTCATTGCAATTTGACTACAAAAAAATGACAGCAAAGGAAAAAAGGTTTATGTATGTGTATGTGTCCTGTATGTATGTATGTGTGTGTGTATGTTCTCATCAGGGTCGTTTGTTAGCCGTGCTGGTCAAATCAATCACCGAGGATTTTTGCAGCGAGCAGCGCGCCGACGAGTTGGAGCGCTATTTCGCCGAGCATTTACACGTCGGCTGCGAGCGCAGTGTGCGTCAGGCCATCGAGACGGTGCGTCTGAACAGTATGTGGCTGAAGAGAGACGAGACGTCGCTGGCCGATTTCCTGCAACAATACGCCGATCAACAAGACAACACGCCTGTATCGGCCGCCATCGCAGATAATGAGCGCGTCTAGGGTCTGCGTGTGTTTGTGTAAATGCTTCTCTGTGAGTGCGTATGTGTGTGTGTGTGTTTTTTGTCTGTGAGTCTGTATATATGTGTGTGTGTGTGTGTTTGTGAATATGTATCAGTATGTATCTCTCTGTGTGTTTGTATGTGTAAGGGGTGTACTTTTTTTTATTGTAGGAAGCTGTTATGGTTGTTGACTTCACAACAACAGGTCAAACATACAAACATGTCTTTTTGTTTTTGTTCATTATGTTAGCATGTTGCGTCGACGTTTTTAGCCCAGTTTGCTATCGTTAAGTGAATGTGCGTGTGTTTTTTCTCTATTAGTTGTATTCTCGCCGCTGCAGAAAAAAGACCCATGATTTTTGCTAGATGATGTTTTATGGTTCTTGCTTCTTGCTGGACAGGCTGAGCGCGCCAATTTTCGTTTTATAGACAATTTTTAGCCATCAAAGACGCACTCGAGACAAATACACACGCACACATACAAACTCAGAAACAATGCACTTAGCTGTATATCATACGGCTACCACAGTACATGGATTTTGTTGACGCCGTATGTTTGTATGTCTGTGTATGTGCAGCGCCATTAGCATGCCATTTTTGCCACTCGAACATGTCTGCATGTGTGTGTGTGTGTGTGTGTGTAGGTTGATGTCTTGTTAGTGTGAGTCGTTCAATAAACACATTTTCAATCGACTCTGTAAATCACAGTGGTGGTACCAGGATTTTTCCGTTGGGGAGAGGTTAAGGAAAAAGATTCGGGTGCTTGGTATGGATGTTCAGGATGTTTTGTGGGGTTTGGCATTGGGAGAGGGACTTCAGCCCCTACAAGCCCCCTCCTTGGCACCGCCCCTGTGTGTGTGTGTGTGTGTGTTGTATGTTGAAGTGAAGTGAGTTTCGCATGGTTCTCATATCCACTGAAATATTTCTCTGCAGAAAATCAGAGCTAGAACTATCCAAAACAAAGCACAAGACAAGACTGGAGAACAGAAGCAGACGATTTGATCACTTGTCCAATCAGCACACACACACACACGCAGTGTAGATTGGCTATCTGTGTGTCGTGTGAGGCAGTGCCGGCAGACAGCAACCACGATGAGAAAATACGGCGAATGAAGGCCGATTTCTCAATGTCTCCCAGCTCCTGACAATACACAAACACAGGAAGTTCAATACATGAGACGATTACGAACATAAGCATGATAGGCAAGGCTGTACTGTTCAAAATGTGGAGCAATCCAAGGGGACGTGGTATAAAATGGAAGACAAAACAAGATGCCGACAGAAGATCAAACAGGACAATTTTCCCTATAAAAACGGACAATTTTTTATAGAAATTTGTATTAACAAATATATGATCAATTCAAACAAACATACACAAATCCACAAACATACGAACATACACAAACACATGAACATACACAAATACACAAACGCACCAACATGAACAAACACGAACATACACAAACCCAGAAACATACGAACACAAACGAACATATACAAACACGAACATACGAATATACACAAACACATGAATATACACAAGCACACGAACCTGTTCTGCAGTTGTACGTTGGCGCGAATCTCGATGAATTGGCCGGCCAGCTGAACGATAGCGTAGGCGGCCGCCGCCATGCTGAACACGGCCTGAAGAGCGACATCTAGCGGCAGAGAGCCGAACGACTGCTCGGTCAGACGCAAGTACATGCGATCTGCAAGCACGCACACACACACACACACACACACACGCATACAAATACAGACATGTGTAATAAACTTTAAGTATGTATACATATATATGTGTATGAAGGAAAAAGTTGACTTGATCCGGCACAATTTCGGCTGTATTTGTACAACGTTTCGCCTCAACAAGACTTTATCAAGTACCGGTTTTTGAAAACATCAAAAAGACCACAACCTTTATAGCAGATATAAATGAAAAAATACATTAAGACACACGTATAGGATTTTGATCAGCCATAATTGTGTCCCATATAGTATAATTTTTCCATTATATAACTATTACCGAGTGCGTGAACCATATTTATTTATACTCAATATAGATGTTTGCATGTGTAAATATAAACTGACTCTACACGGAAGCCTGGGAGAAATTCACCCATCTATCTACGCTGCAAAAAGAGCCAGGTACAATAATTGCACTACAATACTGCTTACGGCTATTACGTTGTGTGCAAACGCGTGTAAACGTACGTTGGGCGGCAGAGAAGACGGTGTGAAGCAAAGACAACAGAGAAACAACCAGAAGAACTTTATGAAACATGACTGTCGTATAATTGCCTGTAAACCACACGAACACAAAATAAAATACCATCAACAGTGTATGTAATAATCCACAACATTCGCACAATATTTTGATTATATTCCATGTGTTGACAGTGTAATTGTAAACGAAAACAAAAACACTAAGATATATTCAGAGACAGGCGTGCGTGGGGCAGTGATGCCCACGCGCGCCTACAAGACGTCACACTTCAACAACACTTCGAACACGACTCCAAGCTCACACCGTGACACACGGGAGCACACACACACAAGCACACGCACAGGCCTCAATCCACCGAAACAACCAATCAGCGGCGAGCCGGTCACTCGCTCGCCGCCGCGGGGCATCCACACTTGAAAAACACACATACACACACACACACCGACACAGCTATACACACTTGCCCACACTCTCTCGCATGCAATACGCAATTTAACTATACACGGTCACATAAAGACACACTAACATGTTCACGCACTCAGACACAATATCTCACACACACACTCTCTCTCTCTCACTGCACACAATCACACCACAGTAATATAATCCAAGTACTAATTCAGCCGTTCTATTAACCCCATATAACCACCCATAATACAAAATTGGCGCAGTAGGAAACAAACTCGTGAAATAGCCCATAATTCGTAGTTCAGAAACTGCTGAATAATGCATAAAGCACATCAATACAATCAAAATATTAGCACAGTGATGTCCCAGTAATTAAATAACCTCCTTGAAACGAAGCCAAAATAGTCAAAATTAGAAATCCGTTTCCAAACCATACCACAAATTGATTAAAATGAATGTATACTTCAGAAACGTCTGCAATGCGCCGATTTAGACCGTTCCGCTTATTTATGCTCGAAATGGGAGTGAAATAGTCGATGTCGGCCGAAACGCATGAAATTCTAAACGAGTTTCAATCATTTTTCTATTTTCTGGCCCGACCATACAAATACTTAATTAGAATTAGTACTTTGATATTTATATACGGGATACCAGATATTTTGGAAGTCTTGGAAATATATTATTGAAATTCGACAGAAGGCAACAAAGTGGATTTTGTTTATAAAAAACTGCAATTTTAATCCAAAGTTAAGTTTAATCCAGTGATATTTTTATTTAGTCAAATTGAAGCCAAAAAAGTGTAGCGACATATACGAGAAACGGTTTGATCTGGCACTCGCCAAGAAAACTGCTCACTACTAACATGAGAATGTGTATTGTCAGAATATAGAGAATGTGTGTGAAGGTGTATTCTCATTGCAATCATACACCACTAAACAAAACACAAGTACATCCACATGAAACCAGCACCGTTTCACTTGGACCTCGATTACACACAAACACGTCCGCTTAAAACAATGACACCAATGAAACAAACACACACACATGAGAAACACAGTGGACATCAAGCCCAGCCGCCGCTCTTGTGATAACCGCCGCCTCCATGCGACGATGGCGGAGGCTGCCTCATTCTGCCGTCGGACGAAGACCCGCCACCTCCCCAACCTCCGCCGCCGCCATAGCTCGGGGGCGCCTGGTTGACATTGGGCGGGGGAATAGGCGGGGCCGCTGCGCCAATGCTCTGGTAGCTCTGATTCAACAAACTGCCCAGTCCCGCCTGATTAAGCGCCGCCGCCACGGCAATAGGGTTCAGCTGGCCCAAATTACCGCCACCTGCACCGCCGCCATTCATACCCCCGCCCAGCCCGTGGCTCATATTGTGACCGCCGCCGCTGCCGCTGTCCCACGCGCCTCCATAGCCGCCGCCATGCATGCCCCCGCCGCCTCCAATATCCCTGCTGCTGTACGACGAATAACCGCCGCCGTCACCACCACCACCACCACCACTGGACCGACCGCTGCCTCGCATGCCCTGGTAACGAGACGAGACGTAATCGATACGCGGTGAGGCGTAATTGACGCGCACCTTCACATCCTTGATGACGTGCTCGCTGCCGCAAATCGACTGAGCCACGCCGTTGTCTTTGAATGTGACAAAAGCGAATGAACGAAACGGCCGCGGAATGAAAATGTCCTGCACCTCGCCGTATTGCTCAAAATACTCGCGCAATACGCTAGCCTCCATCTCCTCGGTGATACGACCGACAAACACCTTACCTGGCACTGAAGCACGCTGCACACACACACACACATTCAGTTTGTGTTGAATTACCTGTCAGACCATGTGTAGCTCACACATTGGGCAACCTGTTATTGCATGCCTGTTTAAGATTGATATTACTATTTGATTGATATTACTATGTGCATTACACACACACAAACACACGCACATATGATGAAACAATTTAGATTGTGCGAACTCATTAATTAGCGGATTCAATTGCTTGGAAGGATACACTAGCTTAGCTGCATTCACACCGTTACAACACACTTAGCGAAATACACACACACACGGACCGTTTGTTTGGAGTTGGGAATTTTGCAGATGCAGACGCGATCGTCAATGGTGTGTCGTTCGGAGAGAACTTTGAGCTGCGCCGAAATGTCGGTGAATCGGATGAAGGCGTAGCCGCGACTCTTGCCCTTGAAGTCCTTCTTCATCTGAACAAGAACAGCAACACGTGAAGACACAGCAAGAAACATTGAAACAACACTAACCACATTGACCCGTCTCCAGTGAAATTCACTCGGCTCGCTTGATATAACGTTGCTAATGTATGACAAATGTGTGACCGACAGACCAACCTGAAAAAATGAACAGAAATAATTGATAAGCAACCATGAGACACTGCGACTGTGTTTCGGATCATGTCGAGAGAGAGAGAGAGAGAGATGGAGATAGAGAGAGGGAGAGAGACAGCTACCTGAACCAGCTCCAGATCGCCAAACTGCGAGAAATAATCGCGCAGTTGTTCTTCGGTGTTTTGAAACGACAGGCCGAGCACAATGATGTCGGAGCATTTGATCTCGGTGCGCGCCACTTTACACGACGACAAATCCCCGCCGCCGCCGCTGGCTGTGCTGTTATTCTCGGCAGATACCGGCGAACAATCATCGACTGCCTTGCGCTTCTTGTCTACCAGACAGACAGACACACACACACACACACACACACACATATGTGAACGGATGTGAAGATACGCAACAATAGGCTCAAGTTAGGCACAGAATAAGCAACCACAGCAAAACACTCCATCACAATGAGTTTCCTTCACAAGACAAAGAGCCGTTTCAACACAACTGATGCCACTACACACTGAATGGCTGACACAGAATTCAAAAACAATATTCAACAAGCAGCGCAAAATGTGCACGGAAAATATGTGCGGCACACAACAAAAGATGGCCAACTGATCGATACAGACACACACACACACACACATAGATAGATACACATGGGAACGATACCTCCCTCACCTGCTGCAAGCATCAATTACGCTCAGATGTTCACGTTCAAACACAAACCGTTTCCAACAAAACATACACACACACAGACATACACACGCAGATATATGTGCATAGGCCAGAGCCGAATTGATAAGGGCAACTTTCATCACGAAAAAAACGTTCACAACTATTGCACCGCACACACACACACACACACACACTCAAATAGGGCCAAAGATAAACAACACGAAATAATTGCCCAAACAGCAAAATTTCACACACTCACACACACGCACGCACGCACAATACGAGCGAAAACATCACATCATCCATAACAAATCACCATATTAAATTGATCAAATTGATATCATCGCGATATTCAGAAGAAAACCGACTCGACCGCCTGACGCAATCAATAGCACTGACATGTCAATACGCACATAAATAACACACACACACAACATATACACCCACACATACACACAGCATATACACCCACACACATACACACATGAATGCATAAAAACTCAAATTAAGCAAGACAGCTTTCTATCGCAGCGAACCACAAACACCCAAACACCAAACAAACACACACGCACAAACACGAACATCAATGTAGAACAATGTGCAAACAAGCCGGGCACGTTCGCAAAAAACACCATCACAAACACAAACATGCACATGAACAGTTGGTTTGATTGCAGAAACACGACAAACCACAACTGAGCAGCCAACGAACATACACAATGAGCGATACGATAATTAACATGATGCCAGACATGATTCGTGCGCGGATAACATCAACATTTATCAGTCGAAAAAGACACAATTCCGAAACACAAACATACAAACACATGATGACACACAAACAAGTTTCAAATGTATATAAAGACTAATTTACACACAAACACACACAGACAAACAAGTTGATAATTGGTTAGCAGGCATTGAACAGCGTAATAAGACGCACGGCGTGTCCACAGCTCAACGCACGTAGTAACTGACAGTAGCACACAAAAACACACACACACACACAGTTTTTGAGACACCCACTCACATAAATCACGTGAGAAAAACGAGTAATGATTGACAATAATAAATTATATTTATGTTAATGGTGACGTTTGACCAGATCACACGTAAAACTCCCGCCCACCAGAAAAAAAACACACACACAAAACACAAGATTACAAATCTCACCAAATACATACACAGACACACACACACACCACCACCAAACACAACCAAACCGCACGCACACACACACACACACACACACACAGTGGGAATAGACAGTGAGAGAAGCAATTGATTACCTGAAAGCTAGAAGACAGCATGGACGATGCAGTGCTTGTTGGCTTGGTCAGTCGGTCCACCTCTGAATTTCGCAACCAAAACACACACACACATACACACAAACTCGGCCGCACAAACAAACACACACACACAGCACGTGGTTAGAACGTGACGAAACACAGCCGATATACTCACCCTCAACCACTGGCTCTGAAACACACACACACACACACAAACACACACAGATGATATTCAGATAGAGGAAAATGACAATTTGATAACACACATGCACACACGCGCGCACAACGGAATAAACAATAAAGCGGAAGACAGACACACAAAGACACGATGATGGAGAAACGTTTTAGGTGAAGGCAATGAATATTAGGCTCACACAAAAATTAACTAGCATTAATGAACCATCAGTGTCAAAGAGGATGCCACGCGCAAATTCACATAAAGTGTAAGAGACCAAAGTCTACAGATGCAATTAGAGAAACACATTAAAAATGAGCAATAAAATACAAATTCAGCACACTGACCTTTGCGGAATGAGCAGATATATACTCTGCCTTCCCATTCGCCATCAGGAGGCTGCAGTTTTCCATTCATAAGACGCACTGCTCTCAAAGTATTCGCTTCGGTTCGGTATTTCAAGCCGGATGCATTGGGAAACTGAGCTAATATATTTTCCAATAGCAACTGCCCATCTTCTTCAGTTGGAATTTCAATGGCTTCAGCCCCTTCCTGTTCCACCACTGAAATATATTCCTCCGTTTGGAAAGGAACATACTTATCATCTCCAACCATTATTGCTGACACGAAAAAAACTACGAAAGCACTTACAACTAATCCAGCAATGAGCAAGGCCGGAACAAACAATATGGCGGCGATCGCCAGTGCCGCCCAGTGAACTACGAAAGCATAAGCTTAATTCTATATTTAAATTTATCAATCACTTGTATTTTCAATCCGAATATACACAAATATTATATTTATATATCGTGAAAAATTAGTTTGATGTAAAAACACGAAATTATTTAACATTCAAATATACAAAATCAAGTTTTCAATATTGATTTCAAGGATGTTGATCTAAATCGACAACTGTTTCAATTAACCTCGAAAAATGGAGGTTTTGTCCTAAAAATCATGTTTCTGTAACCGAATTTCAACATTTCTGTTGGCCGACGCCATACTTGAATCTTTTCCGGTCGCCATCGCCCTTTCCTTGCTGCTCGGTCGCCATTGTTGGTTGTCGTGTGCTCTCTGTTCCCTGTGCGTTTTTCGTGTTTCGTGTTGTCGTTATGTCGTTTATAAGAGTTGTGGAAAATGAAGACGACGAAGTCGTTGAATTACCAACTGAGGGCGATGGCACTTTGCTGCTTTCCACCCTGGCCGCTCAATTTCCCGGTGTTTCTGGGCTCAAGTATCGATCGGAAACTAGCAGCCTCAGAGGTGTCAGATTGGCCGACGGAAAACTTCATCCTCCCGAAGATGATAATGTCTGGGGTACTTCAACGTACATATGTGTTTTTCCCAAAGGTAAGTTTATTCTTTTGGTCGTTGTTTGGATGTTTTTGGAGTTTTTTTAGCGGGTTTTGTAGTCTTGCAAGCAGTCTTGATCTGCCTTTGGTGTGGTTCTGGGGGTATAAAAGGGATGTTTGCATATCGCTGTCTTGCTTCATGCATGAGACCAAATGCTACAATTTCAGTGTTTCTTTCAGCCCGATTGGTAATTCAATCGATGTAAGATCGTCGCGTATCTGTGGCTCGATATAACGCTCTTTTGTGCCTCTCTATGTGTGTGTTTCAGAGGAAGGTGAGTTTCAGGACGTATCGTACACTGTGTCCCACTTTCTTCCCAGGTCAGTGAGGTCTGGTCGCGAGGGCTCGCGCTCGCCATAGACATCAGGTCAGCACCACGGCCACCTAGCATCGCCTCATTGCTAGCCCTCAAATGCACTCCACCCAATTAGCTAATGTTTGTCTATCAGTCTACTCTATCAGGGGGTTGTCCAAATCTAATTCAATAACTTTAAATTTGTTTTCAGCACACATGTTTCTGAGCGGGTTTTTTGTTGCTAATTTGATCCATGTAAATCAGAATAGAGTAATGAGTTTTAAGCTTGTCGTTTACCAGTTTATATTTTTGTAGTCGTTGTTGTTTTATTGCTGGTTGGACGCATTCTTCCATCAATCAGTGTCCCTTGCCGGCGGCGGGTGTGTGAGTGCGCGTGTGTGCGTGCTGGTGGGTGTGCCTGTGGTGAGTGCCTGGTGTCACGAGTGAGGTGCGCTTGTCTAGCTGGTCGCGCACGTGCGCTATTATTGTCGTATCGGCGTCACTGCCGTATCCGCCGCTTTGTAACACAGTCCTCTTCCTGCCCATCCCCTAGTTATGTCCGCCTGCTCGTCGACTCTCATGCAGTCGTAAATCCAAGGGGATTTGAAGGGCTGAAGTTCCATCTCCCCAAAATGTGTCAAACCCCCTCTCCCCAAAATGTGCCCAAAATGTGCTTGAGTCTCCCAAAAATCATGATCATGGGCAATACAATTTCTTGCCATTGTAAATGAAGTCCTGTAATTTTGGTTCAAGTTCGAGTACTGAATCAGTGTGCCCCCAGTCCCCTATTATTATAATATCCTGTAGTCAGCGTTCGGGCGTAGCTCTTGATGATCCACCAAGCCGCTCAGCTTTTCCTTAGCCCCCCTCAGCCCTCATGAGTATGAGTTTAATTGCTCTATTTCAAATTGGCTTTCTCCCTGTGCTATTTTTTTGTCGCAAAGCGCGGCAGTGGCACTTGATACGTGTAGGCGGGCGCGACCACGGACATGGCGCGCGCGCGCGAGTTTGGTTGAGTGCATGCTTGTGTATGCGTGTGTGTATGTATGTGTATGTGTGTCAGTGCGTGTCTGCGTCTGCGTGTGCGTCTGCGCGTGCCTGTGAGAGAGTGGGTGGGTATATGTGTGTTCGCCCGCACCGGTAAGTAATGTCACAAATGACGGCCGAGCTGTCGCGACAACAGTCCTCGCCTCCCGTGTATTCTGGCACAGTATATTACATCATACTTGTGTTATTGTCCATGGCGGCGCTGTTTTGATAACCGTCAAGTTTTGAGGCAATCATTGATGGGTTTCAATCATTGAGCGACATCATTTTTAAACTTCTGATTTTTGTTGGTTCCTTAAGTCCTTCAATGCAATTCAATTAACGTTGGTGCAGTTAATTGTCAAGTTTGTCACTATAATCACACATATGGCGGCATTGTGAGTCACACACGCGTGTGTTTGTCTGTCTGTGTCGCCTGCACTCAGACACCAAGCGCAAGTACGACGATGAGATGGACGGCAGTATGGCCAAGACACAGCGGCTCGAGAAGCGCACCCACACCTGCACCGACCTGATCGTGCTCGGTCTGTCTTGGGGCACCACCGACGAACAACTGCGCGACTATTTCGAGTCGTTCGGCGAGGTGGTCATGTCGCAGGTGCCTTTCCACCAATAGGTTGTGTTTGTGAAGAATGAGTTCGAATGAGACCGTGTGTTGTTGTTGTGTTTATACGAGTTCATGGGTTTTTCGACCTAATACACAATTCTCATAATTTGAACATGCTTTATTTATGTGTGTTTTCATGTTTGATGTATTCGTGTGTCTATGTACACTGTGTATCTGTGTGTTATACGTATTGTGTGATATAATATAATGTGTGTATGTGTGGGCGCGCGCAGATCAAGAAGGACTCTAGTGGCAACAGCAAGGGCTACGGGTTCGTGCGTTTTGTCAACATAGAGTCGCAAGTGAAGGCACTCACTCAGCGCCACAGCATCGACGGTCGCTGGTGTGATGTCAAAATACCAAACTCCAAGCAGCCGGTTCGTACTGGATCCAATACTAGTTTTATCCGTGGATTATTTCCTTGAGCTTCTTTCTTGATTAGGTTTCATCTTTCTGACTTCTTCCCGTGCTACCTTCCACTTCCTTTTCCCGTGCTACTGGAGTTGCCTTAATACTAATAATGCTTGATGTTTTTTTCGGGGTGGACTTTTTCTCTGGCTAAATGTCTGAGTAGAACAGTATATGGACATCTTGTTGGATTCCACGCAACCGACATGCCAGCATACAGTTGTCACACATCAGTTGTGCAGTAATTTAAACGATTAACATGTGCTGTATGTGTGTGTGTGGGTGTACGCAAACACAGGCTCCTCAAGTGCCGTCCAAGATCTTCGTGGGTCGCATCTCGGAGGACATAACCACCGACGATTTGCGCGATTATTTCAGCAAGTTCGGCACGGTCACCGACGTCTTCATCCCCAAGCCGTTCCGCTCGTTCGCCTTCGTCACGTTCAGTGATAACCACGTGGCTCAGTCGTTGTGCGGCGAGGATCACATTGTGAAGAACACGAGCGTGCACATTAGCAGTGCCTCGCCACGCTCCGACATGCGTGGTGGGTCGCGCGGCGGCGCCGGTGCCGGCGGCGGCCAGCAGCTCAACATGGGCTCGCTGAACCCGCTGGCCGTGGCGGCGGCACTCAGTCAGGCAGGCTGGAGTCTGGTGGGCGGTCAGGGCGCGCCCGGTGCCGGCGGTGGACAGTCGGTAGGCGGTGGTGGCGGTGGCTCGCATCATCAGTCGTCGTTGCCGTCGGCGGCCGGCAGTGCGACGGCTTACTGGACGGCTCAGCAGAGCGGCAGCCGCCTGTCTCACTCGGCCACGGCCAACTCGGGCTGGCACTGAACATGCGCTGTCTCTGTGTTTGTGTGTGTGTGTGGTGACTTTTTCGGGGCTTGTCTTCATTACTCGCACATTGATGTGTTTGTGTTTGTATCTACTATGTTTGTGGCGTGCCGTTGTGCGTTTTAGTTTGGCCTGCGGTGCGCGCGTGTTTGTGTGTGTGTTGTCTCGCAATTAGCTCGGTTAGTTTGCATTTGTCCAATACACTTCATCAGTGGCTGATGGCTGTTATTAGTCAGTGGTGAGTAATGTTACTGTTCGCTAATTGGTTTTGGTTTTCATCAAGTGAATATTGGTTAGGCTCACGGCCAATAGGCGTCGTTTGTCTTTTCGCCAGCATTTGGTCTTGTATTCGTGTTAAAGGCCTAAGTGGCAGCTGCTACATCAGAAGAAGCCGAAGCTTATGAACACATACAAGTGTCCCGTGCAGCTCACTGCCACCGCAGAACCGACCCTCTCCACGCTATGACGCCACAAGGACGGAAGACGTATTAGAGAGGGCCATCTCCCCAGAATGCTTGACACAACACATGACGACATGACAGTACCCATTTACTGCTGGGTGGACAGGGGATTATAGAATTATCCCAAAAATTCTCATTCGCCGTGATTCGAAACACGGTCCTCCCACTTGTGAGGCGAGTGCGCTGCTACTCCACGGAGTGTCCACAAGTGTTTTAGTTATGAAAGCGGATAGCGCCTGCAGTTCACTAAAGCCTATCCTTCCAGCTCAGGTTATTCTTTCGGGTTTAATATGTGCGCCACGTCGCTTGCGTGCTCAGAAATGTTGTTAATTTATCATGAATCAGTTCTGCGCGGTAATATTTGAGATAATGGCTCAATGAATAAAATTATTTACAGCTAAGGCATTTATGAAATAGTTGGCAATAGTGTCTATTGAAGAAAATTTATTGTCAAAAAGGATTGTGTATTTCAAATGTGGAGTACCTGCAATCAAAAGTATGTGCTACTTGGCAGCTCTGGAAAAGTAATGACGCTGTTCGTGATTTTCGTCTCAACGCTATATCGCGCTGGGTAGATACAGGTATTTCGGGATTGACCATTGATTATTTGCTTTAAATGACTGCATTTTATAGTATTGTGTGTAGTTGAATTGATAATCAGCGCTATTACTTCGTTTGCATTCAAATGTTTCGGTTTTCTTGTCACCAGTGTTGCTGCCGGTGAAGCATTTTCTGTGGTATGGTTCTATTTGGTCCCGAGCCTTCCAAGGTCTACGTGCGCGTTATAAAAACTGTAGTGTGATTGTGTGCAGTGAGAGAGTGTGTGAGAGATTGTCTGCGTTGACTGAGATTGTGTGTGCGTGAACGTGTTAATGTGTCTATGTGTGATCGTGTACAGTTGAATTGCTTATTGCGTGCGAGAGTGTGTGAGCAAGTGTGTATAGTTGTGTATAGCTGTGTGTGCATGCTTTTGTGAATTGTGAATGCCCCGCGGCGAGCGAATGACCGGCTCGCCGCTGATTGGTTGTTGCGGCGAGTGAGGACTGTGCGCGTGTGTGTCCGTGTGTGCTCCCGTGTGTTACGGTGTGAGCTTTGAGTCGTGTTTGTGGTGCGATAGGAGTGTGACGTCTTGTAGGCGCGCGTGGGGCATTGGTGCCCACGCGCGCCTGTCTGAATATATTTTAGCTTCTGGTTTTGTTACAAGGACATGAACGCGAACATTTTGTATTGGAGGCAAATGCTTTTGATGACCTAGTAGATGGCTTACGTATATGCAAGTCGGAATGCGTGGCTAATAGGTATAATGTGAATATTCAGTGATGTATGTACTTCTACAGGCTCAGACTGTATACCTGAATCGTTTGAATACCTATCGTTTCGTTACCTGAATTTCATAATGTGCCTTTATTGCTAGATACTGGTTTATGCTGAAATGTCCTACCAAACTATTTGAGATATAGCGTATTTCGCGTTATATGCATGCGTGCGTGCATGTGTTTCGGACAGTATCGCTGAGCTTTGCGGACGTGATCGGTGACTCCGTGTCTGTCTGTGTGTTCGTCTGTGTGTGCGTACTGCCTGTCTGCACAATGAACGCCCTGCCGCAGCAATATTCGCTCAAATGGAATGACTACCACTCGTCGGTAACGGCCGTGTTCAACGCCCTGCGTGCCTGTCAGGAGCTGGTTGATGTGTCACTGTGCTGCGAGGGTCGCACAGTCAAGGCTCACAAAGTTCTTCTGTCGGCGTGTAGTCCCTACTTTCGCGATCTCTTCAAGGTGCATGATTATCACAATAATAATAATAATAACATTATTATTATTGTGAGAATATAGATTGTGTGTGTATATATATATATATATGAATATGTGTGTGTGTAGCGTGTAGAATATATATATATATGTGTGTGTGTGTGTGTGTGTAGGAGTGTATGTAGCGTTATGTGTGTGTGTATATTTTTCGTCGTGTGTGTAAGAATGTAGATTTTGTGTGTGTGTGTGTGTGTAATATTATGTTTACACGAAATCAATGACGATTTACGGTGTCGAATTTGACGATCGATTTCAGTCAAGGTATAATTTACTCAATCATCAATTTATTTGTCATTTAATTAGTTTTGTTTTGTGCTCAATTTTTTTATACGACAGTTTTTCAGTTCTGCTTCTTACCTTTCATCATCGATGCCTTTTATTGTTTTCTATTGAGTGGCGTCATATGTACCCTCAGTTTGTATGTGTGTGTGTGTGTGTGTGTGTGTCAGGAGAATCCTTGTCAGCACCCGGTGTTCTTCCTGAAGGGTGGTTCATTTGCCGATCTGTGTTGCGTGCTCGAGTTCATGTATCGCGGCGAGGTGCACGTGGGCCAGCGGCAGCTAAGCAGCTTTCTCAAGACTGCCGA
>OU696593.1:5647445-5874945 GCA_916048095.2 Sacculina carcini | reverse complement strand
ATAAATTCGCAGCTTATGCCTGAGTATTATTTATATGGTGCCATTACAGACAGGCGCCGTATCTGATGTTTTAAATATTAGTTATCAATTAATTAATAAACGATATATATTGGGCGTTCCTCAAGAGGTTAAACTCCAATGTAACTTCAGCCTACGTCGATTGTGTGTCGTTTTTGTGAATAAGCAAATACATGTTTGTAAACAACTAGACTATAAATTAGACAATTTTGCCACACTAAAATCACCTGGAAACAACTACACATTATTTCCTTTAATCCAATTATAAACATCTATATTTGAAATATAATTTACGCGTGAATATGGTTATATGTTCACGTGTATGTATTGCATCGTATTAGCAATTTTATTGAACTCAGGCAACACAAGCTATTTAGCTTCAATTGTCTTTCCAGTTTAGGTTTAATCACACTCTGATTCTGTTTAATTGAACGCTGGAAAAATACATGAATGAATGTTTATATTTATGCGAGTGGTGGATTTTTTTTGGGTTATGAATAAATAATGAATTTTGTTCTTCCCCATTTTTCTTCTGCATGTGGATATTTTCTGCATTTGCACGCAAAGAACAGATAGGATTAATTCCCGTTTTTCGGCACTTGTTCGTGATAATTAATCAAACGTATTTGAATTGTATGACTAGCTAAGTTTCCAACAAACTAAACATCAATGAATAACAGTGTTTGGCAAATTTCATTATTCCTGTTTTCATAGTGCGTGAAATATTGTGAAAGTGACTAATTTAGGTTTATACAAGCGTTCTGCAGCGTCAAAAAAAACATGTATTTGATATAGCGCCAAGTAGAGCAGAGGCGCGTGAAAGAGTAAAACTGATGCGAACAATATAAAGGAGTATTAGCTCATAGATGGAAAATAAATTAGCCAGGAAAAATAACACACATGATAATAAAAGAGAACAACGAGTATAAAAACAGCAAAAGAAATATCTTACACATTAACATACATCACATCATACATCACATCATACATTAACACTGGTAACCAAGAAAAACGAATGTAGAGAGAACAAGATTTAGTGCTGTCGGAATGGAGGAGTTAGAGGTGTGGGCAAAGATAGCAAAAAAATTTGCAGAGCAGAAGAGAATGAGGAATATAACTTTTGCTTCAGGACATAAGGAGGAAGTTGATTGTGAAGACGGGGAACTAGACGTCACTATCACTCGTCACTATTTTGTTCGGTCAGTCGATATTTCCAACATGATTTGAGACCAGTAACACACACACACACACACACACACACACACACACACACACACATACACACACACACGTACAAATACTCATACACGGGGAATTTTGGCTAATTGGATTAAGTGAAGCCAGAATGACAAAGAAAAGGCAAGCGAAGCCGTAGTATGTGCAAAATAAGATAGCGGTCTAGATTCGTGTCAGTTTTGCGCGCTGGTTGTTTCAGTTCTGTTGTGTGTTCAAATCGCGTGAGTGCCACATTAGATGGGCGTCAAAAACGGTTTTCATCAACCGTCTTCCAAATTTAACCATTACGAACCATACGATGTCTTCCAAATAAGTTTTCATTATTTGAAATTGAAAGCCCCTGTGAAGTAGAGTCAATTGTGGTCCATGAGCTGGCGCTAAACATAGGGAAATAAACGCTAAAATGGATTGATTAATATTTTATATCTCCTTTATAATTGAATATATATACGGGAAAGGTTTCCTAATCCGCTCAATTAATCCAATGATGACAAATATCTAATATTTACCTAACAATATTATTAACAATATTATAATTATCACTAAACTAAATAATTAAATGAAAGCGAAGGCGAAATGAGGAGACAGCATAAAATAATAAAATATATAAAATCAGAAAATAACAACCAGTTGGAAATGCAATAAGGCGAATCACAATTGTGTTTTACGGACTGTTTCAGACTTTGGGGCCGAAAATGTCTCCGACACGAAGTCTGCTTAATGTCAACGAACTGGCCAATCCTGACCAGCTTGTTCAACTGGGGGATGTGCTAGCCGAAGGAACCAACTCGCTAGTTCATCGAGGAATACATACAGAATCAGGTGATGTTGATAAGGTTAAAAAATGCGTTCAATTTATCAATCTAATTGTTTCGACATTTAGTTTTTGAAATATTTCCGTATATAAGCATTCATTTATCGTATATTCTGTGCTATTATATCATTTCTGCGGTTTCAATGACTTCATGTTTATACTTTGATTAAATTTCAGGAGATGCGGTCGCCATTAAAATGATTGATCTAACTGAAGAGAAACATGTCGAGATCGAGGAAGAGATGAGAGTATTGCGCAATATGTCTGGAGACAGGAGAATTCCCAAATACTACGGAACATTCAAAAACAAAGATTCCGAGGGCCAGGAGCTGGTCTGGATGGTTATGGAGGTGGGAATGACAAGAACCTTTTAGAACACTAGAATTCAAGAACCCCACTAGAAGCTTTTTAATTGGCTCAAGGGATTTTTACGTAACACGTCATCAAGTTCAATATAAGATCGAGCATTAAGCGAATGGTTCATTAAAGAATTATATTAAAATATAATGTAGTAAATGTAATATAAAAATATTTATAATTAAGTAAAATTGATATAATGTAAAATAAATTTAACATAATAATGTAATGCAATACATTTAAATCAACATATCAAAGTTGAAATAATAAAATATCATGTTTTATATTATCAAACAAACTTCGTATTAATTAGCGAAAAATGAGTGAATCGGCGCGTAAAACTTGAATGGCGTTAATAATTAATGTTCTTGATTTTCAGCTTTGTGAAGGCGGTACCGCCTCTGGTCTGGTGCAGAGAATGAAAGCCGCCGGTGTAAAAATGGACGAAGATGTACTTGCCTACATAATGCTGAATGTAGTACAGGTTAAGTGCGATTCAATCACAAGAATTTTTGTAATTATTTCTGCTCTCGACTATTACGTTTCAAAAACCATATGCAGATTTGGACTAGTGACTCACTTTTAGCAAATTTATTTTAATTTCGTGTTTTTCACATATTTATTTATATTTAATGCAAATAAAATTTATGATGCGATATTGGTAAATATTCACAAAATACTTCATCTTCACAAAAATATTTTTATAATTCTTATAAGCATATAGCTGTTTTGCTAAAGTTTGTGATGGTTAAAAAATTTTTTCCAATCATTTTAATGATTTAATTTAATTTATTCTCCGAAATTGTAGTGTCGGAGCGATGGCGAGCGAATCTGAGATGTGGCTTGACTCACAAGTATATTAAAACACAGACAAGTTAACTCAACGAGATCTACACCTAGACTGCTTTACTCTATAGCCTGACCCCGATTGTACCTTGCTGTCATACGTGCCTTCCTCTGATTGGTCCATTTCACAATCGTACGATACACGTCACAATATCGCGATACACGTCGCGCCATCTTTACAATCGCAATACAGTAACCCGCACATGATACAAGACACTACATACCCCCTCACTTAAAATAATACACACCATCAGAAAGATAAGCGGGGGTTTCGTCGATAGTAACAGGTTCTTTGGCAACGACGCCGCCAGTCTTCACCGATGCCGGGATCACAGCCGCAGTAGCACTGAGCTGTCTGATGTCGACCGTCGGTGCCGTCGCACGTGGTGGTGAGGAACCGTCGAGGTCAATATCTACGGCAGCTACATCGCCTGGTTCGCGAACGGCAAATTATCGGAATATCTCCGGAATGTCGGAAGCCGGAGCCCACCGGCTTGCAGACCGCGCCTCGCCGACTTGGCCGCTGCAGACCTGCAGAAATGCCGATGTTGCGCACAGTGGATCTGACCGGATCACAGCCTGACACTGCTGTGTCTTCGTCACGGTCGCTGTCGTGCCGTCACTATAGCTGTCGTGACTTCTCTCTGCTCCCCCTTCTCAGCCAAAACAGCGACTGTTGTACGCTGTCGTGCGTTTGCGGAGAATGACAGTTTACGCAGAGGATGCGCTGTCGGTGCGTCGTTTTGCTTCAATCTGGTTTTGTGGCAATACCTTTCGTTTGGTAGTAAAGCTGCGACTTCTTTTGGTTCGGTTACTATTTTCAACACCTGTACTTTTCCGGGTTGAATCGTAACTCCAAGTTTCGCCAGCGTGGAGAAGCCCAATATACCTTCTGAATATCTGGTATCGATTATGAAAAAATCAGCCATAGTCGTGCTATCACCCACAGTGACTGATACAGGTAGCGTTCCGACGACTTTCAGCGGGTGTCGGCCAATGCCGAAAAGCTGAGTGTCAGACGCTGTTACCGCTGAGCCTTTGAAAAGCTTCCTTGCTAGCGGCAAACTCATGACAGAGACACTAGCACCAGTATCTACCTGAAGTTCGATGTCTGCTGACTGGCCTGACTCGACTGTGACTCTTGCGTTGCATGTCAATCTTTTGTCTTGTGCATCTGCGCAGGACAGAATGGTGACCTCTTTGACCGGTTTGAATCTGGTTGCCACACTCGTCCTTTCCTTTGATCTGCACACAACGGCCCAGTGCCCACGCCGACCGCACGCATTACATTTTGCATTACGAGCCGGACAAAATTCAGCTCTGGGTGAGCCGTGCGAACGGCCGCAGTATGTGCACTGGCTATCTGTCACACCACCGTCACGCTGTTTGCCTTTACAGGACATTCTTGTGACATTCACAGTGGCCGCGTCGGGTTCTTTACTGGAGCTCATTAAAGCCGAATGCCTGCGCGAAGTCTCGTACGCTTCTGCCAGATCCAGCAGGGAGTCCAGTGTGAGTTTTGCGTCCTGTAAAAATCGTTCGCGGAGTCTAGGGTGCACCGTATGTTCTACAACCTGGTCTCTTATCATTTCATCCTGCAGTTGACCGAACTGACAATTCGCCGACAAGCTGCGTAATGAAGAAACGTACTCTGCAGTAGTTTCATTCTGGGTCTGCGTTCTTTGTCTGAAGTTGAACCGTTCTGAAATAACGTTCAGCTTAGGTGAATAAAATTCGCCCATTTGACGTAGCACTTTGTTGTAATCGTCTTCGCCTTCCCTCTTAGGAGAGTCTGGAAGGGAGAGAAAAACTCGCTGCGCCTCAGCTCCAACACAGTGAAGCAAAATCGCCTTGCGCCGGGGCACGGAAAAACTGTCGCCGTTGATGGCCGTCAGATAGTTTTCGAACGCAAACTTCCACTCAGTCCAGGGGATGAGAGGCTTTCCCGGGCGCGAAAGAAAAGTGGGAGGTGCTGCGACACCATCCATACTGATATTTGTAATTAGACAAATTATCAATACTGAAACTGACCTCGTCGCCAAATTGTAGTGTCGGAGCGATGGCGAGCGAATCTGAGATGTGGCTTGACTCACAAGTATATTAAAACACAGACAAGTTAACTCAACGAGATCTACACCTAGACTGCTTTACTCTATAGCCTGACCCCGATTGTACCTTGCTGTCATACGTGCCTTCCTCTGATTGGTCCATTTCACAATCGTACGATACACGTCACAATATCGCGATACACGTCGCGCCATCTTTACAATCGCAATACAGTAACCCGCACATGATACAAGACACTACAGAAATATTATTTTGATTTTTAATATTTTTAATTTAACATTTCTTTGATCGGTTATTGTTGTCTCATTGTTGTTAATTGTTTCTCGTTGCACAATCAAAACCACACACTCAACGATACAATCAAACGGCCGCAATCTGGGCAATATTTTCATTTGCAGGTGATGGCTCATTTACATCGCAATCATTTCGTTCATCGAGACATTCGCGGCTCGAACATCGTCTTCACCAAGAGTGGCGACGTCAAACTCATCGATTTCGGTAGGAAAGTGTGGCAAGTGTCAGATTGACACTGAATAACACATGTAAACAACACAAGCTCTCTTTAAATACTACACGCACACAAGGCAACATAATCATAGCACACACGTGCAGACAAACACACATACACATACACACACACACAGTCGAGTTGTAGCGAGGTCTTATGGCCGTTCCCCCGAAGATATTACTGTGGCCCCCAATTATAAGTAAACACCGTTATAATAGAAGTTCGATTTTGGGAGAATTCAGTTACAAGCATCCGCTCGGTCTACATTTAACTTGGCACTTTTATGCGCTATTTTATGACTGTTAATGTGTATTAATTGTTGCCAGGCACGACGGTGCATTTGAAGAGCACCATGGATCGTTGCAGAATCGCCATCGGCACTCCCTACTGGATGGCTCCCGAGGTTATATGTTGTGATCACCAGTCAGATGCCGACTACGATAACAGATCTGATGTGTGGTCCACAGGTGACACACACACACACCGTATTTTCCTTTATCATTTAAGGAAAAATACAAAATATATCGGATACAAATTTTTTTCGGATTTATTATATATACTATATACATACAAGACTTCAACTGATTGAAATTTCTCTCTAGACACATCGTAAAATGTAAAATATCTTACATTTGGGCTTAAAGCTGATGTGGTGGGCTTGGCTCTGCAAGAAAGGAGCTAGGGATGTTACGTCTAGGGTGCGTTTGGTCTCGCTTCAGTTCCGGCTCACTTTCTCTCTCCTAACTAAACTATCCTAACTATCCTAACTCAACCCAGTCTTGCCCAGCCTAAAAAAAACAAGGAGATATAGGGCCGGGACTGTGTGTGTGTCGCTGTTTGTGTGTGGCTGTTGATTGGATTTGGCAACAATGTTTGCTACAGGTGTGACCACGATTGAGCTCTACGAAAGTCTGCCTCCGCTCTGGGACGTTCCGCCAGTGCAGGCCATGTTCCAGATCGCCAAAAATCCTCCGCCGACGCTGCAGAAGAGCGCCCAGTGCAGTCAGACTCTGGTCGACTTCCTCAACGAGTCAGTGATGTCGCGACAACCTCTTACAGAGTCGATGCGAGGTCTTATGGGCCCCTCGAAGGCAATACTGGGAGCCCCATTATAAGTCAATCACCAGTATAACAGAGGTCCGACCTTGGGAAAATGCAATGACGAGCAGCTTCTCCGTCTCGATTAGGCTTGGAATCTTTAAGCGCTACTTTATGAAAAATTTCAACACCATGCGTGAGGCAACGGGACCCCTCAACACTCGGGGACTTCGGCCGGGTGGTCCGGGGGCGGTTTGATACGGCTCTGGCATGAGGCGTGTCATTTGATTGCAGATGTCTGGAACGAGACATGGAAAGCAGACCTGTGATGGACGAAATCGTAAAGCATCCGTTCCTCACGGAGGTCGCCGACAACCTCGATCAGATGAAAACCAAACTGGCCTCGCTTATTCAGCGCTTCCCACCGGACAACGCATCAACAGCCACCAATAAACCGTGCATCACTGCCAAGGGTGGCTTCTTGAAGGTGTGCCGTGCATCAAAGTCATGCATATGGAGACAAGAGAGATGGTATTGTCAACATAGGTGAACCTCAGTGAAAAAGGGATGGATTTTGCAAGTGAAAAAGACGAATGAGAACATGGAAAATTAACCGTTTTTGCACTGACTGAATAAAAAACTAAGTTTATTGTTAAAATCATTATAACATCTTGATTTCTCGATGACAAGGTTTATCATGCTTAGGCTGAAAAAGAACTTAATTTCATGGTATAAAACTACACAAAGATCGCTCTTGATAATTTTCCAATCTGTCTTGCTTGGTCTCAGGAGAGCCGACGCGGAGAACTTTGCGAGATTCTCTCAGATGACATTGTCACTTTGGACGCTCCATCGCTCTCCAAATGTGTCGACATTCTCTCCAAGAGGTTCCGACAAGGATCAACGTACACGTATGTCGCCGACGTTCTCATAGCGATCAATTCAAACCAGAAAGACGCGCCTGTCATCGGCAAAAAGGTGCTGGAACCTGTCCAAAATCCCATTCCTAATTCAATTGTTTTGCCTCGTTGGCGTAGTGGGTAAATTTGACGGTTGTTATGTGTGTGTGTGTGGGGGTTGTCGCAGAAACATGAGCAATACACGCGCAAGGCCCGACCGGACAACACCGCTCACATCTTATCGGTTGTCGATAAGGCTCATCAGGACGCCGTCCACAACAAACTGTCTCAGAGCATTGTTCTCACCGGAGAAACGGGATCGGGCAAGAGTTACAACGCCGATCTGGCTTTGGCGCACTTGGCACACGTGGGAAGGGTAGGTAATCTCACCCTTTCTGTTTATATTTTGCTGCTGTGCGTTTTAATTAGTTCCGGGATGAGAGAAATGGATTGTGTTATCCATCCCTGCTGTAGTATCGCTCTCTTTCTTGAATATCGCACGAAGGAAATGGCAAGTACAGGAGAGGAAAAAAAGATCCGCCTCTAGTCGTCGCTTTCGACACGCAGCGGGTACGGCGGCGTTATCATTATCCCCTACCACATGGGTGTTGCTGTGTGAGTGGCATGTCTCTATGAGCGTGAGTGTGTGTTACTGCCACGACGAGCAATTAGGCAGGCTTCTTAGTCGATGGGAAGCAAATGACTTGATGGATAGCTTGCCGTATTATACGTCAAATTGTGATAGGAGCGTTGTACCCAGAGTCAGATGCAAGGGAATTAATGAAGCTTTGGTCCTTGATATTTTGTTGTCTGTCTCTAAGCAAAAGGGATTCCTCAGTTTTTATTTTTTTAGTTTACTTCACGGAACTTCCTCAGAATTCAACCCGGTCACATCTGACCTCACGATCCACTCTCCGGATCCTCGATCTCACCAGATCACACGATCTATATAGATCCTTCGACCTCACACAGGTCCTTCGATCTCAGCAGACCTCACACAGTCGTGCTAGACCTAAATAATAGCTTTCTGGAATTGATTCCCCAATTGGTAGCTTTGTCGAGGCTTCGAGCTACACGCACAAACTCTCCATGAAGATTATATATGTGTGTGTGTGTGTGTGTGTGTGTGTGTGTGTGTGTGTGTGTGTGTGTGTGTGTGTGTGTGTGTGTGTGTGTGTGTGTGTGTGTGTGTGTGTGTGTGTGTGTGTGTGTTAGGGCGATCACATTGGACGCAAGATGGTGGCCGCCAACTCTGTGCTGAATCTGCTCTGTACCAGCTCAACGTTCGCCAGCGCCAACTCCACTCGTTGCGTTCGTCTCAACGAGGTGACGTTCACCAAGACAGGTCGTCTCAGTGGAGCCATCTTCAACGTGTTCATGTTGGACAAGCATCTCTTGACCGATACTCCCAGGCAAGTGATCCGACAAGAAAACCAACCACTTTCCCGTGACTCTCGATTTCTTGCTCAACGAGATGTCGCATCGTCTAACCTTCAAGTTAGTGGAGTAGGTCAATACTAATTGGTCCTGAGAACAGGGACAATATATGGGGTACAGGGACTTACTTGAACGACCATTTGCTGGGTGATTTGAAATAGTTAATTCAACAAAAAGACAAATAGAGCGCCAATGTGAATGTTTCTCATCAAAACGTTTTACAAGTCTATCTTTACACGAATATTGCTCTATATATATTTATATATATCTTACTTACATTTATATATTTCTTTTTTTCCTGTCTTAGCCTTCATTTGATTGTTTCAGATTTGCTCAACTAAATTTCTCAAACTTTTCCTCTGATTTTTTGTAGAAATCGGTGCCTGTTTGAGCGCATAATTCAACAGATTTCTGTAAATAACTTACAGGAACGAAGGCACATTCAACGCTCTATACGCCTACTACCACGGCCTGAGTCAGTCTGGTCGCCTCGGCATATACAAGCTCAATGAATCTCAGGTCAGCTAGTTGATTTCCCATCAACTCTACCTCAATATCCAACATTTCCAAGTATCACGATACTTCAAGCATATTGCAGTTATTAGGTCATGTACTGCTTGCTCAACCTCTTTCAAAGCCCAAATGAAAACTCTCTAGTGCCGCAGGAAATTATTGGGAAGTTGTTCACGTTCTATTTACACCTTCTTATATGGGTAAACTTAATATTTTTCAGTCGGTCTGAATGAGTGACATGCTGGAAACCAGCTGATCTTTGTACCAACTGTGTGTGTGTATGTGTGTGTGTGTGTGTGTGTGTGTGTGTGTGTACTCACCTAGTTGTACTCACCTAGTTGGGTTACATGATATGAGCTATGCTCGGACTGTCCTGTCTTTCTTCCAATATTTTTCTAGTTTTTCTTCAAACAGCGTTAAACTATTGACTTGTGTGTGTGTGTGTGTGTGTGTGTGTGTGTGTGTGTGTGTGTGTGTGTGTGTGTGTGTGTGTGTGTGTGTGTGTGTGTGTGTGTGTGTGTGTGTGTGTGTGTGTGTGTGTGTGTGTGTGCAGGAGTATCGCTTGCTGCCTGAACACCGGCATCTCGACACGGTAGCAGCTGGAGAACGTTTTCGCGAGTTCGAGGAGCAGTTGGACTTGCTGGACATCTCCAAGGATTGTCAGGAGACTTTGAGGAAGATATTCACGGCCATCATTCAGTTGGCAGAGTTGAAGTTCAGTGACGAAGATGGCGGCGGTGTGAGCATTAAAAACTCCACCATTGTCGTCGCAGGTAAGCTCCGGCATCACATCAACATGCATTAGAAATCTATTTAGAAACAAGTGGTGGCGCCAGGATGGAAAGGAAAAAGAAAGGAAAAGACAAAGATGCGGGGAATTGGCGAAACGTGAGGAACTACATTAGAGACGATCATGGTTTATGGTTCATGGTTCATGGTTCATGGTTCATGGTTCATGGGTCATGGTTTAGGCCATTCCGGGGGCCTTAGTATTTTTTTTGCTTGGATTCAGCTCCTCCAAGCCCCTATCCCCATCTGGCGTCGCCACTAATAAAACATGAGCACGCGTAATGTAAAATAAATACAAATGCAAAACAAGTGAGAATGATAGAAACATGGTTGAGGTAGCAATAAGCTGAAAAGGGGCAATAGAATACAGTGATAGCAATGTGATGTAAGTGATGAATGAACGAAAAAAGATGGAAATTTACTAATCAATGATTCAGGCAGTAATCGAAGGGAATGAGAGAGCGAGAAATTGGATGGTGAAAAATTATAATTAGTGAAAAATTATAATTTTATTGAAGCGAAAAGTGACATCATTGCTTCGTTGAATTTGTTCCACTATGATTGTTGTAAAGTACAGTGGTATTCCAGTTGTGAAGTACACAAGGTGAGCCCAACATTAGCTGTCAAGTTTTCAAACACACTTTCATATATCAATCCGTCTTCACCAATTTGTCGTTTACAGGACCAAATCAAGGGCAGCCTTCCAGAGATCAAATTAGTCTTTAAATCCTTTCATAGTATGTATTACTTTAGTCCGGGAATTGTTCCAGTTGGATATAGCTCTATATGGAAAGCTCTTTTTCAGGTCCTGTATAATTCTGTTTTGTAAAAGTTTTGTGTTTGTGTGAGTAGTGGCGTTTCTTTTATCCATCGACGATAAGCGACTGCAGTTCGCCTTGTTGAACCGGAGTGTGGTGGTTGATGGCGAGCCGGTGACGAGGGCCAGAAGTGTGGCTGATTGTGAACGATGTCGTGACTCGGTTATTAAGTTGCTCTATTGTCGTCTAGTCGATACTCTCGTCAACATGGTCAACGCAAACTTCACAATCACTCGCCTCGTATTGTAAGATCACTACACATACACACACACACACACACACACACACACACACACACACACACACACACAGAATAGTTTCCCTCTGAAACTATTAGGGAGGATATTTTGCTGTAGGAGCTCACAGCGAATGAAGGTTTGAAGAGAGATATTGGACAGTGTGTGTGTAAAATACTGGGACTTTCAGGGAAGATAGGTTACTAGAGGGCTGGTTGGACGAATTATATTGACAAAACTGTTTTGTCTTATGATTAATACAAGGATTTGTTTGAAACATATGGTCAAAAATCTGCAAGCGAAGTTAATTCTATCAAGTATAATTAACAATAATTATTTACAAACAACAAACTCACGTAATAATGTGTAATGTCTGTCATTAATTAATATAACCCAGTGATTATAAATCAAATATGTTAATAATGAATAACATACGTTATTAATTACACATATATGTTAATAATTACAAATATCTGTTAATTAAATAGTAAAATATGTTGATAATTAATTTTATTTATCGTTCATAATAATTAATTATGAATGTTTGTGATTCTTTTGTTTCAGCGGTGAGCCCTACTCGGTGAATATGGTCGATATGTTTGGCTTCACGAGCCGCACCAATAACTCCCTCAGTCAGCTGATTGCCAATTCTTTCAACGAGCAGATTGCCTGCTATTTCAACCAGAACGTGTTCGAGTGGGAAATGGTGTGTTGCCAACTTTGTCTAAACGGGCTGACTTTGTCTTTTTTCCTAACGTTTTCTTTGAATATGCTTTGAATGCTTGTCTGTTTTTTTTTCTCGCAATTTTGAACGAAATTCGTTTGATATAACTTTGAATAGTCTAGAGTGCTACTTCAAATATTATATTGTGTTGATTTAAATTGAATTACACAGTTCCATAGGAAAATTGTTAAACAGTTGAAATTATTTTTAGTGTTGATATAATTAAATGTGTATATGTTAATTTTTGTATATTGCTACAATGAGAAAGTATAAACATTATTTCATTTTAAATATATACTAGCTGATCATACAATAATTTCGACCAAATCATTAAATTCAATAATCTACATGCATTTTTACAAAAGAAAAGTTGGCGTTAAGGTTTCATTATTGAGCCATAACATAAAACATACCAGAAAATGGTGTTTAAACATCCGAAATAATATATGTGCGTCACGATTAATCTATATATATATATATATATATATATTTATGACATTTATATGATACTACTTTTCATCCTTCAAATTCTAGCTAAATGGTTATTGATGTTGTGTGCATGTATACGTGTGTGTATGTGTGTATGTGTGCATGTGTGTGTATTTGCGTGTATGCGTGTGTGTATCTGTCTGTGTGTATGTGTTTGTGTGTGTGTTTGTGTGTGTTTGTGTGTGTACTTGTGTGTGTCTGTGTATGTGTGTGTCTATAAATGTATGTGTGTGTGTGTGTGTGTGTGTGTGTTTCTGTGTCTGTGTATGTGTGTGTATGTGTGTATGTGTGTCTATGCATGTGTGTGTGTGTATGTGTATATGCATGTGTGTGTGTGTGTGTGTGTATGTGTGAAGGATGACTACATCACTAATGGCGTCGACATGCCTCGTTTTGAGTACAGCAAAAACTCAACAACAATTGATATGCTAATGAAGCGAGACTGCGGCCTGTTCGCCCTGCTGGACTTTGTCTCATTGTCCGAGGACAGCTCCGATGACAACTTCCTCTGTCAGAACAAATCACGCTAATATTAGCCAGTTCAATTGTTATGTGGTGCTATTTGGATACATAGATTCATTATTAATTACAAGCAGCTTCAGTAGCATGGAAAGAGTATAAGCACTGTTATCACCCTGCGGTGGCCCCATGTGTACTGGAATCACTAGAAAAGATGTAGAGAGAAAGAGAGTTCGAAAGGTAAATGTTTCAGTCAGCAAGATGAAAGCTAATGATGAAAAAACTGAAAATATAAAGGATGAATACAATAAAATATTCAGATCAAAAAGCCAGATTAAATGTTTGCCCGATTTAGCTCATGCTTAATTTGTAATTTATCAAATAAAATTCGCTGACAGCGCAATGTCAAGAGAATTTGAGCGGTGAGCGATTTTCTGCCGAGAAGAACACGTTCAATATCGCTCACTTCATGGGCAAGGTCACCTACAATGTGCTCGACATCGTCAACAAGAATAAGGTGAACACTGAAATGTCTGCCTGCATGCAATGTCTCTTGCAACAGGCGCGCTTCTAGATTCATTAATTCCGGGAACCGAAGTTGCATTTCAATAACGCGCGACTGCGTCTACTAAAACACAGCCGAAATTCAAGAATATACGACGTTATTTATTTATATTAAAAATGCAACAGTTGGTTTATTAATGCAACGTTTTTGTTTTCAACGTATACTCTTACGTATAACTCTTATACTGTTTTTATTTCGGAGAGCAACGATTTGGGCTACTATTTATCAGGTGATTTTCACAGGGATTTTTTCACAGGCTTTGGTAGAATTTTTGCTGAATCTTAAAGTGCAAATTTTCAGCGGAACTTTTTTTTGGGATTTTTGGCGGAATTTCATTTGATTGATTTCTAGCGCACCAAACGTTCACCCTAAAGCTTAGCTTCATTTTGATTGCGATTGTGATTGCAATTGCAGTTGAATATTTGTCCTGCCTGACTTGCAATGTTGCAGGAAAACGTGAGTGCCGATTTTTACGAGACGATGCGCGTGTCGGCCAATCCCGTGGTGGCGCATATGTTCACCGTGCCACTCACCAAGACAGGCAACTTAACCATGGATAAGGAGAAGGCCCAGCAGGACGCCGGCAACAAGGTCAAGAACAAGGAAGATAAACGCTCCCGCGGTCATAACAAGGTGAGCTGCTGGACTCCGTGGTGTAGTGGTAGCACACCCGCCTCACAAGCGAGAGGTCCGTGGTTCAAAACCCGGCGGAGGAGAATTTCTTGGGATAATTCTATAATCCAACAGCCCCTGTCCGCCCAGCAGTAAATGGTACCAGATATCAGTCATGTGTTGTGTCATGCATTCTGGGGAGGTGGCTCTCTCTAATACGTCTTCCATCCTTGTGGTGCCATAGCGTGGAGAGGGTATGTTCTGCGGTGACAGCGAGCTACACGGGACACACCTGTGTGTGTTCATAAGCTTCGTCTTCTTCCCGTGTAGCAGCTGTCACTTGAGACCTTCAATCTTTAAACTCCACATCATAACTGAACAAAATAGGAACCACGCGAGGAATTGATGCAGGGAATAAATGTAAATAATATTATAATAATAAATATATTTTGAGCTTCAGCATCGTATGTGATGGTTGAAAAATCTACAAAATGGAACGGGAAAACACAAAATTAAGACGATACAGACAATAAACATGCACACACACATACACATACACAGTAGATAAAATATACATACGCATACACGGTAAATATTCAATGAAGATACTGATAAATATTTTCTTGAATATTGCCTCTTGTCTTTGATCATTACTTCTAGGACACGGGCTTCTAACATGAATTCATAATAGCTGAATAAAAAATTATAGATAATACAAACAGAATAAAAATATAATATGCTTATTTTAGCTGTAAAATTGTTGCTATTTATTGATATTTTTCGTAGTATATTTTGCTGTCTCGAGTTTTGCCCTTCCGAACAATTTTCGTTGACTATCTGTTTTTTATATTTATTATTCTTGTTTGTTTATATCAACAATTGTTTTTTTTAAACTTCTTGTATCTGTCTATACACCTGCTGCTCTGTTTGTTCTTATATCTGTTTCTCATTGTGCCATTGTTTTTGTGTGTTATTCTCACTTATTCTGCTTATGGTCAGAGGTTCGATACTCGCACGCGAGGTCGTTTGTCTCAATCCTCGTTGCGTTTGCTTACTGCGTCCAATTGTTATCGCTACACGGCCATGGAGGTGCTGCACCGTCTGGTTAACAGTTCGCCACATTTCGTGCGTTGTGTCAGCTCCAACAGCGATGCAGCCGTTGATTGCTGGAATGAAGGTGCGTGTGTCGTCAGCAACAGCGGCTAAACCTTACTCAATATACCTTACCTTATAACCTTATAGCATTATAATTTAATAATATCACCCAAGTCTATATACCGAACCTATATATCTTCACTCAATGCCTACTAACCTTATATAACCTTACCCATTACACATTGACCATATATAACCTTACCCATTACATATTAACCTTACATAACTTTACACATTACCTACCTACTACCACTACCTAACCATTTAACCTTTATAACCTTACCAAAAACCTAAGCCTAAGCGTCTATGTGAGAAAATTGGTTTGTGACAATCGTTCCCTGTTTGACTTGATTTTGGCTTATTTTTAGAGGTTGTCATAAGGTATTTTGTTCAGGAAGGTTTGTGTCGGTAGATCCTGGGCGATGAGGAAATTATGATGTATTTACATCCTCGAGAATCTTGATGAATCATTGTAAATTTTTTAAAACGTGTGACCACAAATGAAGGATAATTTCCTGCACTTGTCTATGGTCGATATTTCTTACATTTTCGGGATTGAATTGATTCTATACTCGTGTAGTGTTTATAGAAAGGTTGAATGAATCGCCGATCCTTCACCTGATTTTGCTGCAGGTCTTGTGCAGAACCAATTGAAGAGTATGCAACTGTTGAACCTGATCAACATCAGAAAACATGGATATTCTCAGAGAATGAGCTTTGGCGAGTTTCTCAGAAGGTGACTGCAATTAACTCAAGAAGTTAAAATTTCAAAAATTGTTTGTGTGCTTATCGTAAACACATTGAAACAACTTTCGTCAAGTTTTGTTCAAGGGTGAAAATAATTTATATTTCCTGGAGAGAAAGTTCGGATTAATTCCGATAATTTTGTATAACCTAAATGTGGTGTGAGAGTTTTTTCCCGTGAAAAATATCTTGAAATATTTATACAACATATTCAGGTATCAAGTTTTTCGAAATTTATTAATTAATAGCATTATTATATTATGATATTATAAATTTTATTCTAGTAATGATAAAATATCTATATACACAAAAATGATATTTATTCAAACATTTTGAGCATAGCTACAAATCAAGCTGCACACGCGGATTTTTCGCTCAAGACTTTGAAGCAAAACTCTACGAATAATTCACGGACACACCCACACACACACAAACACCAACACCAACACGTACACACACACACACAGAGTTCGAAAATTAAGGGTTTTATTCCGCAAGCTGAAAGTTAATCAAGAAAGAAGCAAAAAAATAAGCAATAGATAAAATAATATTACCATGGACTCCGTGGTGCAGTTGTTAGCACACCCGCCTCACAAGCGGGAGGTCCGTGGTTCGAAACCCGGCGGAGCAGAATTTCATTTGGCGAATTCTACAATCCCACAGCCCCTGTCCACCCAGCAGTAAATGGTACCAGATATCAGTCATGTGTTGTGTCATGCATTCTGGGGAGGTGGCCCTCTCTAATACGTCTTACGTCCTTGTGGCGCCATAGCGTGGAGAGGGTCGGTTCTGCGGTGGCAGCGAGCTGCACGGGGCACACCTGTGTGTTTATAAGCTTCGGCTTCTTCCCGTGTAGCAGCTGCCACTTAGGCATTTAACCTTTTTATTTAATTTAACCAAATCAAAAGACTAACATATAAGTGTATACATAAAATAGTGCAACAGACTAATTGAGATAATACAAAACAACAACAACAACAACAACAACAACAACAACAAACTATGTATTTGGTATAGCGCACTAATTTGCAAAGGCGCGAAAACGTACAAAATAGAGCAAAATATGGTATAAAAAGTGATAGGGGCTCAAAAAGAACAATTAAATGAGCTGAAGTGACAAGGCACAAAATAAATCAATAGCAGGAAATGTATACAACAATCAAGAAAATCAAGAAGATATATAAAGCGCATGATCAGAGGCGAGAGAAAATAAAAGAATGGGATCAGAGAAGAATATGGTAAGCCATCTACATCTACATCTTCATGTACACTGACCTTCTATCTCCCATCGCTCGACAGATACCAATTTTTGGCGTTCGATTTTGACGAGAGTGTCGATGTGACGGCTGATAATTGTCGCTTATTGCTGGTGCGACTCAAACTATCCGGCTATCTTATTGGCCAAGATCGCATCTTTCTCAAGTACTTCACCGAGGAGTATATGAGCAGGTCAGCGCATCATTTTATTATTAATAACAACAATAATTATAATAATATTTATATTAGTGTTATTGTGTAGCGGTTTCGTAGGAGACCAATCATTATTTCCTGTTACACACACACATACACACACACACACATATATATACACATACACACACACTTACATACACACACACACACATACACACACACACATATATACACATGCACACACACACACTTACATACACACACACTTACATACACACACACATACACACACACACATATACACACATACACACACACACATATACACACATACACACAATTATACACACAAGCACATACACACAATTACACATATACACACAAGCACATACACACACACACATACACACAAACACATACACAGTTACATACACACACATGCACACAAACGCACACACAATATTTTGTTTTGCTCACACAATGTTTCACTGTGATGACATATTATTGACGAATATTACATTAGTGGATAAACATTGCATTGTCAATACAATAATAATAATAATAATACAATTGGTGAGAAAAATAAATTAGTACAAATGTCAGGTATTTGGGTCATAGAAGCGTATGTACTTGTATATGTAGTGGGTGTTTCCTAACAGGATTGTGGAAGAAATTTGTAGAACATATTCTTCTTTTTTTTGCCTACCAAAAAAATGTATCGAACAGGCACTTCACATGTTTACTATTTCTGCAATAAAAATGTATATATATATATATATATATATATATATGTATGTATATGCGTGTGCATTTATGTATGTTTATGGATATATAGTAAGGTGCAAAATTCCTGAGCAAAGTTCAATTTTGATTCGTGTATGTATATTTATGTGTGGATGTATGGGTATGGGTGGTATGTGTGTGCGTGTGTGTGCGTGTGTGTGCGTGTAGGCTGTATGAGCGTGAGGTGAGGAAAATCGCCAAGATTCAGGCCAGTGTTCGTGCATATCTGGTGCGCAAACGCAAATCGGCCGGCCGTACTTTGAATGTGGTCTCGTCGCCTTCCAGTGAGTACATCCGTCGCAAACGACGCTCTGTCACCGTCGATCTCACCGTAATCGACGATCCAAACCCTCCAGAAGAGATTATGCTCAGTGACTAGAGCGTAGGCGGCCATTTTGTTGACATCGGCCGCCATTTTGACGGCGGCCATTTTGTTTTCGTTGGCTCTGCCTGGCCGCCATTTTGTCGGTCATTCACACAGTGTCGGCCATTTTGTAGACGATTTTATGTTTAATATTCTATCAAATTGACTTCACATTTGGTGTGCCTGTGTCCGTGTGCAATTTCATCATAATGTACTTTTCCAAATTAATTTTCACTCAAGCACAATGCAAATTTTAGAAACAATATTTGAAACACCAAATTCACCTTATGTAGTTTGCCTACAACACTTGCTAAAATTTTGCGTATATATTTCTTCGCATTGTGTTTAAATCAATTAGTTTTTTTATAGAGGAAAGGAATTCGCCTTATTTTTAGAAAATAATAATTCTGGCAATTATTTTTTACTTTTGTTGGTATTTATGAGATCATATTTGCGGTTTCGCTTAACTTATATAATTCGTTTGTGCATGTTTTTAGTTGAAATTTTCAGTGATGGTTACATGTGAAGAAATTGGTGTTTATCGTAGCTAGTTTTTGCCAAGAAAATGCATTAGATGGCCTTCAGTTTCCTTGTAAATTTTCAACCATTTATCACGCCCTTTATTGAATTGTATCTCTACTGATTATATTGCCTGAATGCCACGAAATTATTATTCAACGTGAAAATAAACTGAACAGCCAATCTAATGCATTTTCTTTTTTTGATCAGTGCATGCTGCTAGAAGATGAGATTAGATGTTTTCTGGTTGAACAATCCCAGTGGCTCGGTGAGGTCCCAGCTAGCATAACCGTTGCGGTCATCAACTTCTCTACAAGCGACTTTTCCAGCAAATCAAACTATGACAAAAATGAGTCTCAATAGTAGCCTCTTCTTCAAACCACAACACCTTCCTACACAACCACAGCGTAAATGACAAACTATTGACAACAACAACAACAACAACAATGTATTTGTATAGCGCTCACACAGAAACAAGCGGGAAAGAGACAACAATGAGAAACAACAGTACACGATATCAAGATGTGAGAAAAGAAGTAGAAAATTCACAGAAAGGAAAAAAATTAATAATAATGGAGATAAATAATGAAAATAAGTAAAAACATAAGTAATTGTAAATTAGAGTCATAGGGAAGCGTAAGGTGTAAAAGTGCGAGAAGTGGGATCAAAAGATTTAGCAAAAATATATTTACGAAGTGAGGAGGAAAATCTACTAAAGGATGAAGAGGAAGTGATTGAGGAAGGAAGATCATTGTAGACCCGAGGCGCATAGAAAGAAAAGGATTTTGCGGACCAAGGTGACTCGTTGATAGCGCGAGGACAGGATAAAGGACGATGAACACGAGAATTAAAGTCATTAGAAGAAACTAGAAGATCAAAAAGATAGGACGGGGAAGAGCTATTGTGCAGAATTTTATATATGAGACAACACAGCCGAAAATGAATCCTAGGAATGATGGGAAGCCAGTGGAATTGGAACAAGAATTGAGAGGTATGGCGGCAAGGTGTAGGATGGAGCACAAAACGACAGGATTGATTAATTATTTTTTGACACAATTTCAAGCAAAGGAATACGAGTATACGCTGAACTAAGGACGAATAACGCGGGTTGAATTGAAAGGTGTACCGAAACACGAACATCACCACAAACCAGATCAAAATTTACACAAACAAAAACCAGAAACAACTGATTAATAGAAATGACCTACGAAGACCAGGAGATCGGGTGAGGTAAGTCAGTCATTTCCTCACGAGCATTCTAGCAATAATGACAGCTTGCAAACGTATCTGCTTCTTGCAAACAGCAATCTGGTGAACTGCAAGACAGCCATATTGGAGATGAACCAACAGCCCGTGCAACAACTATATCATGAAGGGCAACGTATACATCTCAAAGACATTTAGCGAATGGACGGTTAACAGATAACTTTTTTTGGATATTATGAGTGGGCTTTTGGGGCTCTCGGGAGTTTTTCTATTGAGGTTATAAGGTTTTGTGTCGAAGGGTTTTGAGGTTGTTCAAGGTTTTGTGTCGACAGGAGCCGTCAACTTCGCACACACAAACACACACACACACACACACACACACACACACACACACACACACACACACACACACACACACGCACATACACACAAACACACATTTCATTTATATCTATTGAAATATTTATATTGCGTAATTTCTACACAATGTGTCTCAGATGCGCAGACAGTAGAATATTTACAATGCGGCATTGTACAAACCGACACTGATACATGTACAAATATTCACAAGGACACAAACATACACGCGCATACATTCAGCGGAAGTGCGGATATATCACAGTCTCGGACACGGCTCCGATCTTCCGGCATTTCTTACCAGGCAAGGTGAACATCGTGTATAGGTAAAATTATAAATATAAGTACAAGTACAAGTACACACACCCACACAAACAAACACGCACACACAATGTAATCGGCGATGGTAATTGAAATTCGATGCAGCCATGTCTTGAACGTTGGTTCAAATGAATTTCGACCATCTGCTGTATAAAAACTCTGCAATCACGAGATGAGACAGGTGGATAAGCAGGGCCGGATTTAGGCAGGTGGAGTCCCCTGGCCAATCTTATGTGGAGACCTACTCTGCTTGAGGTGGGTGGCTAGCGAAGGCAGCCTCACCAGGGGGCACTGTAATCTCCACCGGAAATCATCATTGCCGGTCCTGCCAGTAATGAAGCTTGGTCATCTTAATCACATTGGCAAAATGACCTTTTTGGGTCTTTTTGAGGCCCCCTAAAATGTGGAGGCCCCTCGGCAGGTGTCGTACTTGCCCCCTCCCACTAAATCCGGTCCTGTGCATGAATAACGAGGTCTGGGAGTACTCATACAGGAGCAAACACACACCGCCAGGATTGCGAATTGATGACGTGTATTCAAAGGCAGTCTAAGTTATGTCGTTTTTTACAAGGACGTGTAGATTTGTGTCGAGGCTCGGGGGGATGACAGCCATCATGCATTAGTGTTCAAAGTTGACCCAGTTGGTCAATTGCGTGAGACCCTCAACCATTTTATGCCTAGTCAATTACAACACACATACCTCAATGACAAGTATATTGCATATAATTGCATACACACACATTTGTCGTGTATTGCTAGTTTTTGCTATGCTCATTTTGATGACAATTGACCCAATGAACTGAGCTCAGCAGAATTATCTGGGAGTATAATTACATAAATATACCCCCCTAATTCCCAGGATCTACGCTTATGTTATTTTAACTCCATATAAGCACTATACACACGCTGTATGTTTGGCTGGTTGTGTATCAGGGCTGCATGCCGTCAACCTGATTCAGAGTTACTTCAGACGATGGCGTTGCAAAAGTCTGTTTCAACAGCTGCAACTCTACCGCGTACAGAAACACCACGAGCTGGTGACATTTTCGCATCAGGTGAATTCTGTTCATTCTTGCTGTTTTTAAAAAAAGTTTCTATAATTGAAGATAGTATTTATTTCTCTAATTCTTTCCTCCTTTTAATCCTTTCCGGTTAATCCTTTTAATTTGATAATTTAGTTTAATTTATTGTTTATTTTTTTATTTCTTTCTTCATCAGCTGTCATCTTCCTGTCTAAAACCTGTACTTTTCTAACTCTTCTTTCTAATCTTTCTGGGCGCTTCCAGTACACATGGTACCACCGCACAGGATGGTAATAGTGCTTCCACTCTTACCCCATGCTACTGGACTTTCCTATAATTAAAAGAAGAAAATAAATAAATATATAAAACATATTAATAACAATTAAAAATACTTATATCAAGTTATTACAGAAGACAAATACTGAATATTTTCTAGATCAAATTCATATAAAATATGTTTAGGAATTTCATTCGATTTTCGGAGATATTTGAAGAAGTGATTGTTAATAATTCGTTTTTGTGGCGACTAACTATGAACAACACGGAAAAATTATCAATTCTTTTAAAGGTTAAAAGGTTTTAAACCTAAGTGACAGCTGCTACACGGGAAGAAGACGAAGCTTATGAACACACACAGGTGTACCCCGTGCAGCTCACTACCACCGCAGAACCAACCCTCTCCACGCTATGACGCCACAAGGATGGAAGACGTATTAGAGAGGGCCACCTCACCAGAATGCATGGCACAACACACGACTGATATCTGGTACCATCATTTACTGCTGGGTGGACAGGGGCTGTTGGATTATAAAATTCGCCCACGAAATTCTGCTCCGCCGGGATTCGAACCACGGACCTCCCGCTTGTGAGGCGGGTGTGCTAACCACCACACGACGAAGTCCAAAAGCTTAACAAAAGCTACGTAATTACTCCTAAGCTACGTAATAAAAGCTTGTCGATTCATATTTGTGGGCGCCACAGAAAAACTTGAAATACCAGGGAGAGTCAAAAATTATACGCACTCTTGGTTTTTCAATGTATTTACACAAAAGCAGGGCATAAGCAAGTACATCATTTTTCTACATATTCTCCTTGTTTTTCGATGCACTTGGTCCAGCGGTCCACAAGCTTGCGAATTCCTTCCGAGAAGAAGGCTTGGGGTTAGTCATGCAAACATTTATGCACCGCTTCTTCCACATCTTCATACGTAGAAAATCGCCGACCTCGTAAACCATCTTTGAGCGGTCCAAATATATGATAGTCGGAAGGGGCAAGATCTGGGCTGTAGGCAGGGTGTTGCTCGTACATCACATATCTTCTGCTCATTACCTGAGCATTGGCGCTTATCGTTGTGTCATCCAGGTTCATATCTATGGTCAGGAATTGTACCAGTACACACAGAGAAACAGTGCATCAGTCGCCGCTGGTACCTTGACCGAACTGGCTGAACATCAGGAGGCCGCCCGAGAGGCTGTGAGAAAACTGTCGCTAAAGTCCACCAATAAGCTGCCTCTTAGTCTACGATTAATCAACGTCATTAACACCGACCATATGCTCCGCTCGACCTCGGATCATGCCTATATCAACAACAGGCGAGTATATTCAACATTGCAATCCAATGCAATTGAATAAAATTTAATGTAATGCAATGTAACTTGATGTAATCTAACGTAATTCAATGTAATGTAATTAAATGAAAGTCAATGTAATTTCATGTAAGTTGACGTAATTTAATGTAATTTAAAGCAATCAACTGGATTTTATTGTAATTTATATTAATTCAGTATAATTTAATGTAGGTAAAAAAATGTAATGTGAGTTAATGTAATGTAATTTAATGCAATACAGTCGAATTTAATGTAATGTAATATATTGTAATTAATTGTAATTTAATGTAATATAATTGGGCTCAATTGTAGGATAGAGTTATAGTACATATTAAGCTGGTAAAATAGTATTAAATTTCATTAATGTAATAAAATATAATACAATAAATGAATCTAATTTAAATTACATTAATGTAATTTAATTTGTCTCTGTAATAATATATATTCTGGATGTATTTCTTGGAGGTGGATAAGCTATTTCTACTAATCATGTAATTTGCATGGGTTAGCGGTTTTTGCTTTTTCACAGGAGATACAACTGTCACATTTTGCAGCACACATATTAACAACAAGTTTAAATATTTGACAATAAATTAGGGGCATTTCAATAGGTAGTATCGTGTTTGTTTTGTGCTCACGATGTCATCAATGCGGTGCAGCATTTTGCTTTACCTGTTCTGCTTTCTTCTTACTAGTCTTTTCCGGTTTCTGAATGTTCAATAGCAGCTCCAAGCAGGGTGTAGATTTGTGTCGAGGCTCGGGGGATGACAGTCATCATGTATTAGTGTTCAAAGTTGACTCAGTTGGTCAATTGCATGAGACCCTCAACTATTTTATGCCTAGTCAATTACAACATATATACCTCAATGGAAAGTATATTACATCTTATTGCACACACACACACGCACACACACACACACACACACATTTTTCGTGCATTCTTACTTTTTTGCCATGCAAATTTTGATGACAATATATCGAATGAACTGAATTCAGCAGAATTTTTTAAGAGGGGTATAATTGCACATTCATACCCCCGGTCAATTTGTATATACCCCATACTCCCCAGGATCTATACCCATGGTTCCAAGATTAAATTGTGTATATTTTCGATGTCGATGGCGGTTGCAGGACGGCTGAAAGAGTGGCCAAATCGCCAGTGCTGTGTTCAAGATGTGCCGCTCCGGTGGACACAGCCACCTCGGACGATAAATCGCCGCAGGGCAGCGTCATCTCCTCTTCGACCCAGCTGTTTGGTCCGCCGGCCAGCCCAGAGCAGCAGCCTTCTCCTAGCGGATCCGTGTCGTCCCGTCATTGTCACTTCCTGCCGCAAGAGAGGACCGAGTCGAAAGACACCGCAAGCGAGAGTGATACGGAATGTCGCCGAGACTCTGACAGCGAATCTCATGAGGATGTTGACTTCGACATGCCGTACCATTCGATACCGATCGTGCGCGAGCAGAAAGTGCTGTTCGACAAGAACTCCAATAAATCCGACTGCTCGTTTGGTACAGGTACAGTCAGCGGTGTACTTGCATCAGTGCGAATGTCTCAGTTTAAAAAATCACAAACGAAACAATTAGAATCAGATCGTTAATTAATTAAATTGAATATTAATTCAAGAATCTCAAAAATTCGACTCACTGTCTTCAATTAGAAAGCTTAAAAGAAGTTCAACTGTGTTAGAAGCTTATTATACGGTACCAGAAACAAATAATTCATAATACACGAATAAATGATCTATAAATAACAATTGGGAACTTTTATGTTTGCTTAGTAACGCTTCATTCTTGTCTGTTTTGACTTTAATCGAATCACGTTAAGCTCCATGTATAAATTCTATTTTCCAATGTCACAAAACTTCAAATGTTTCCCTTATTCAAGGTTCTAGTGGTGCTCGACATGGTGCGATTCGCCATGGAGGTCAGTCGATGAAAGGCGAAAATGCCAACAGAAGCTCGTATAATCGCTTCGCTGGCAGCTCCAACTCGACACCATACCTGACCTCCAGCTTCAACTATGGCCGGTAGGTGGCAGCAGAATCGCAGATATGCTCATGAATAAGCAGTAAACTTTCTTGTCAAGAAGTATTAAAATGTCAGCGAATAAATACGAATCAAATATGAAAAATAATGGGATAACTTGGTAATTAAATAATTAATACATTAAGTAAAGATTAAATCAAAATTAAAAACATTACGAGAGACTAGTAAATTAATAAAAATCCTGATTGTATATTTATACTATTTAATATTTAGTATAATTTATATCGAATATCGTCTGGTCCATGGTGAAACAACAATATATAATAATTTATTTTAAAATTAGAGCATGAAATATTTTATATTTGAAATTCGGGTAGCTGTCGAAGTTATGCACTGAAGTGTTTCATTAATAATCACTTCCAATAATCTACGTCTAAGTCATTCTGTAAAACGCAGTGGTGCGTAACCTATGTATCTCTCTCATTCCCCACTTCTTAATGAGCCATCTCTTCATTTTCCACAACACAGCGCTGATAAATTCAATAAGTTCAGTTGTTAAAGTTTAATGGTAAAAAGCTGCTCAAGTGACAGCTGCTACACGGGAAGAAGCCGAAGCTTATAAACACACAGGTGTTCCCCGTGCAACTCGCTGTCACCACAGAACCAACCCTTTCCACGCTATGGGACCACAAGGACGGAAGACGTATTAGATAGGGCCACCTCCCCAGAATGCATGATACAACACATGACTGATATATGGTACCATTCACTGCTGGGTGGACAGGGGCTATTGTATTATAGAATTCGCCCAAGAAATTCTGCTCTGCCGGGTTTTGAACCACGGACCTCCCGCTTGTGAGACGGGTGTGCTAACCACTACACCACGGAGTCCACAAATACCTTTATATTATTATTGACATATTATTGCTAAACCATTATGCGTAACTGATACGTGATGAAGATGGATGCTTAAACGCAAATATGACTGCGACAGCCTGGCCAATCCTGACCCGAGAATGACGTCATCGTTGGTCAGCGAGATGCACTCATTAGGCGCGAGGACGGACCCAAGTGACGTCACTGATTCCGGCATAGAAGAACCTCCGTTTAATTTCCAGGCATGCATTTATTATTTATTATTATTATTACTAATATTAATATTAATTTCAAGTAAATCCAGTAGCATGGGGGAAGAGTGCAAGTGCACTATTACCACCCTGCGGTGGCCCCATGTGTACTGGAAGCACCCAAAAGGATGTAGAGAGAAAGAGAGTTAGAAAAGTACAGGTTTTAGACAGGAAGATGACAGTTAATGAAGAAAGAAAGAAAAATAAATTAACGAAGAATAAAATAAGATTATCAAATAAAAAGCCTAAATAAAAGTGTATATATACAATTGAGCAACAGACTAATTAAGATAATATAGTAACGCAAAAATAAACTAAAAGCGTATAATAATAATGAGCAAAAAATGAACAAATAAATAAAACTACAGGTTAACCAATATGTAAATATACTTGAGTCGACAATAAATAAATAAAATATTATTCTAAACAACTAAAATATGCATTCACCTCTGTGTGTGTGTGTGTGTGTGTGTGTGTGTGTGTGTGTGTGTGTGCAGGGTCTTTTGCGCAAGACGAGTTTGAAGCGCGACTCTCTGAAGCGCTATATGTGCCGTGAACTCCACCGTGCGTCAAAAAACACCCCGCCAGCGAGTTTACTGATGAAGCCTTGCAAATCCGCCTGCAACCGACCGCCCATGTAAGCCTGCAATGATGCTGCAAGAATCCTTTCACTCCCCATTGCCATTATTGTCTTTTATATTCGCTCGCTTTGGTAAGCTTCAATTAAACATGCACACACACACACATACATACGTTGAGGCAAAAGTACACAAAGATATAAATACATTATTTGAATATTAATTGTGATATATTTTTAATTGTATACCTTCATGCAGTATTTCAGTTTTGCTAGCTGTACAGGGTTATAAATGGCGAATGTGCTTGTTTGTGAATGGATCTGATATATTCGCACGTGTGTGGTCAATATTTGTGGGTATTTATAATTACGATAATAACAACAACTATAATAATAATAATAATAATATGTATTTCCATTCAGTACATGAAAAAATTGCAGAGAAAAAAAGCATAGAGAAATGGACAGAGCGGTATGTTCCTGGGAATAAAAAAAAAGTTAAAACAATCTTAAAATACTTTAAATGGTTTATTTTATTTTTGAGTTGCAATTAAATTGGACGCCAAGCGTTAAATTGAAATTTAATTAATATAATAATGGCGCGTTTTATTGAAATTCCTGATGAAATTGTTGAAATCGCGGGTGTTTTCAGATTCGGCTACAAGTTCAAGAAATCCAAGGAATCCGAGCAATGTCCCATCATCGATGACTTTGTCGAACCCGTAATTACTTTTGAAGGGGAAGCCGTAGACCTCTAGATTATCTACGACCCTCAAAACGTCTATCCATTTAGTTCACATGTGATAAGATTATATCTGTCGTAGATTTATTATTTAGAAGAGTATCTATCTCAAGTTAGAGTGCACTTTTCAGATTTAAACGGCACCCACGAGCATCTGAAACCAGCTTTGTTGGGAAAACCTCGTTGAATCGTTGTTGAGTAGCTTCGATAGCTTGATGAAATGATGTCAAAGTTAAATCATGTGCTAGCAAGGTGTCAGCGATATTCGTACATTATACATTCAACTGTTTAGAGCGAGGAAGTGAAAAATGACACGTTTTTTATCTGTATCAACCTCGATAATCCCTGGTATTACTGTGTATTAAACAATGTACTTGGATGCAAAGTCGTTCTACAAAGCTTGCTAGTAACCAAATTTTCACTGTGTCATTATCAGAACTAATAGAGTTTGTGACCAAACTTTCCACCATGTATGTGTGAGTGTGTGTGTTCTCAGTAAATATTTTCACCAACACTGTATTCAGTTATTTGCCTGTGTGGTTATATATGCATTTGTATGCGCTTGTTTAGCCATTAATAAATTTAGCTGCAGCTAGCTGGTAAGCCTTGAATAATTTGTCAAATACACATGTAATCAAACGGTGTATAGATTGTGGGTTGAAATAAACGGAAACGTGAATACAATATGTACAAATAAGGAATGGTAGAGCCGCAAAATCACGTTTCAATACGCGCTAAAAATGATTGATTTCCGAATGAAATCAGTCATTCGTTACAGGAATATTTCTGCTCTGCGGGAATTATTAGAAACTGGTGTTTTTCATTCCGCTATAATTACAGCATTTCACCTGTGTTCTCTCATCACGATGAGTTCTGCATCGACACTATCTTGTTCAACCGATTCGCTCGAAAGCTTGTTTGAAAAAGTCTGTCGGCTCGGCGAAACTACAACGAGATCCATTTCTCGAAGTTGCGAAATCGTCTTGTCAAATTGCCAAGACACAAACAGCGCAGTCGGTAAAATTGGCTTGGATGCTTCTGTTAGCGAGAATCAACCGTCAATTAATCGGATTTCATCAGCTTCACAATCCTGCCAGTTTGAAGGGAAGATTTCACAAGAACGTTCAATTGGCCCCTCCCAGAAGACAACAGTTAATCAGCATGCCAATCTGAAAGCGGGTTCGCATGCTAAAAGATCCAGAATACCTCAGTTGGTTGAGAAGAACATTCGAAGTATTTCCTCTTGTGATTATAACAAGCAAGAAAGAATGACAAGAAGCTATCGCCAAGATGGTGGCGACACGAGGAAAAATTTCGTCAAGCGAAATAAGAATTGCAAGAACGACAAAGAGACCTCTTACCATGCAATGTATATTGAAAGAAATGTTAAGCACGGGCGGCCGGATAAACTGGAGAAGAACGAGGAGAATGGCGATTCTAATGTTTCTCATACCAACGTCCAATGCTTACAAAGCGATTCCAAAGATAAACGCATTACAGGAAGTTCAGCCAGTGGGGATCGTAGTTCCCAGCCTCCCAGCGACAAGGAGGCACCTTCATCTACCGATCAGCCATGTGAAAACAGCTCACTGATGAACCAAACGCATCTATATCGTAACGAAGAGGAGAGCTCTCGATCCAAGTCAAAACACCAGTTGCCTACTACCCCAGACGAGCGACTGTGTGGGGCAGATTCAGAAATCTATCAGCCGCCATCGAATAATAGCGACACAGCCAGGCTATCTCAAAGCTATCAACAGGGTGATTGTGTTCAGACGCTTGATGGAGACTTTGATGAAAATGCTGTGAATGAGTGTTCCAATTCAACCAGGATGGTCATGCCGTCCGATGTCGACACCATCAAGGAAGCTGGCCGTGAGCAAATGAAGAGTCCAAGCGATCGTCGCTGGGATGCAGACAACATAGCTCAGGTGAGGCAAGCACTCAAGCTCTGTCCTCCACACTGTGAGTGATTTCATGAGCGAGTTAGACAATTTGATTTAGAGTACAAATGGAAATACATGGAAAAGGTAAACGTTAAATATGATTTAATTATCCGATTCAAATTTCTTCAACTGCACATTCCTTCATTCCTCTTCAATTCAATTAATTTTCATTGTGTATTCTTCTCTGATGTTATTGCCCGTTTCGCTCTATCTCTTAGCGGTCAAGGTGCATGGGGTTTGTAGTCTCGCAATTTTTAGCGCTTACACTTGTCTAATTTTACCTTTTTCATTGCTTTTAATAATTTTTATAATTGTATATATCATCTCTGTATTGGCAAGTGAAACGTTACGCCAAATGTCATACGAATTTTCCTCTTTTCTCTCCGAGACCTATAGGATTGTGGAAGCGAAGAGGTTACAGGTAAGTTTCCTGAGAAAACTGCGACTCTGGTTGAAGATACACTGCTGAATCATGATCTCGCTGAAAGCTCAACATCCTCGACTATGAACGATGATGGTGTTCCGGCAGCAAGGGAGTGTGGAGAAGTGGCTTCACGCTCGGTTTCAACAGCCGTGACAAGTTTATCAAGAGCTTATGAGACCATGGGAAAGCTGGGACCAGATCTCGAAGTGGTGCGCCAAAGAGTGAGCCACAATACACACAAATGTTCCACATTATTGCAGGCTGAAGATGCTATACTGAACATTCTAGAATATTCTACTGTATGTAGAATTTTCTACTTATAAAATGGTATATAACTGACATTTACGTGTACATGTACACAACAACGTACGAGTACGTGTACATGTGTATGAGTGTGTATGTATGTATGTGGTTCTCCTCTCTCTGTATGTGGGTGTGTGTGTGTACAGAACGAGAAGATGCAGAAACAAAGAATATACGGAAGCGAGATTACGCAGCGAAATAAAATAATCCTGCCCACTACAAGCAAGCACAAGTATTCTAGTGAAAAACAACAAACTAAGTCTCCCAATTTGCAACAGAAGGTGATCATTGCTAGGCTCACTGAGGTTGAAAGATTTTCAGTGCACTTGTTTGTTCCGATTATTGATAGGAAATCACGCTATGAACTTCACGCTGCTAGAGTTAAGTGCTGCTTATGGAAATTATTTGTAAATTAATATTATTTATTAATTAAGTTCATATTATTAATGAAAATGTATAAACAAAATAATCTGATTTTTTTATAAGTTATATGCAATCTGATAATGGACACAAACTTGTTTATAATGACCCAAAGCAAGTGACCTACATAAATATTTAATAATTTTATTTATCAAGTACATTTTATCAACAATAATTAATTATTTGAATGATATTATCATAATATTTACCTTCAATTAATTTCAATCTAATCTTTCCTCGTTTCATATAGAGTTTTGATTGTGAAAGCCCCATGAACTTTGGGTATTTAAACTAGCTGGATGTTTCCAAATGCATCGTTATCTAGGGCAAACTGTTTTGTAACTCCGTTTGAGAAAGTTGTCATTTCCAGCTGACGATGCCTGCAGGAACTTGCATGCTAGGATGCTTCTGCGTTGTGCTGCCTCTTTTTTTAATCTCTGATTTCACCCAGATGAAGCAGTATGCACTGTCCGTTCCCAGGCCCAAGATTGTGCATCGACCGACAGAGTTAGTCTCACCAAATACGCCTTCCTTTTCCCGTCACAACTCAGAACTCTCCACGGACTCATCAAAGGTAGTTTTCTCAAATATCAAGGTCACATCGCTATTGTTACGCTTACGCGAATAATTTGTGCTTCAAAATCGATTAGATACGCTGGAGAGTTTTGTCATGTGCCAATTAAATTTTCATGAGTCGATGCCTGAAGTTTCTACTATGTTTTGTCTTAAGCAAACGGCATTTGAATTGCTTTATTCTTCAGGTTTCACCACTGGAAAAGATACAACGATTTCTGCAGACTCAAAATGGCATAGATGGAAGGAAAGATTGTGCAGTGGTTAAGCCGTGCTCTCTGATGCAAAAATTCTACGACCACATTAGAGCTCGAGTTAAACAGGAGCACCAGGCTGGAGGAGATCTAGATGCGACATCCAATGATATGACACCGCATCGTTTCGACATAGAGTCTGCCGGTTATCAAGAAAATGCGGTTGATATGGCCAGAAAGCGACTGAGACGCCAAAACATTGGCTCCAGAGAGGGCCGCAGTATACACGCAGCTTCACATAATGTACGAAACCGTGACAGAATGAGAACAGATCAACGCAGCTATTCATCTGACCGTCTGTGTGTGCGCTCGGTGCGTCTAAACCGATCTCTACGACGCATTCATCGTCTCACTTGTCATCTGATTGACGGAGCGTGGGATCCCTCCTGCTACAACGGTGACGAAGACGTCAAGAAGTCGGTTGCTCAGAAATCACACGTGTCCCTCACCGATATATCGGTTGATTCTCTTAGCTAGCGACAACGGAGATGGAGACATCATCGATTTGACAACTTAAATCGAGTGGGACCACTTGCTCTTCGAAATGAGATCAGCGGATGAGCTGCTGCTAATTTTACTACACAAATTTGTTACGGTTGACGAGTCTACTGGAATAATAATTGACGTTTATAATCTCAAGTGTCGTTTGTGTTTGCAGTGGTATTGTCGTTAAGTCAGTACGAATGTATCGACTGATGATTTAAGAGGGGTTGTAAACTGATTCATCTATTCCCAGCTGCCGTTTCATAGTGGGCTTTTGTGATATGTCCCGTTTGTTTAAATCCTTCAATGTTTTTATTTCAACCAGCCTCCATCCGTCATGTGGGTTATACAAAAGTGCCAATAAGTTAAGCCATATATCACATATATTCTTAGTTAATGCATTTGAGTTTAGAGACAATACATGTATTCTCGTTAATAGGATCTCAACATGACTCACTTACAATCTTCACTCCCAAACATTACAAAGTACAAAGCTCTGGTTGAGTTTTCGGTTTTTCTATGGGGCTGTCGGAGCGAATTGAAAGAAGTGAACCACCGCCGTGAATGCGTAAAAGAAGTGATAGTGTATCACGTCTCGCGCCAGGGGTCATCACGAGCTTTCCAAGCAAACTCTCAAAATCCAATTGCTCCAACTGGTCTCGGTCGGCTGGAAACTCAGACTCGCACAGCTCTGACATGAACAGTCGTTCCGACAAGGCTGCGATGGCGGAAAACTCCGTGAACGTCAGATGAGTGAGTGGACTGTGTAGAAGCTCTCGTAGTTGGCTCAAATGTGTTTCATTCATTGATGCTCCGACAGCTCGGGATAAAGAAGAAACGATATAGTCATCATGTTCCGAGTCATCGCTGGTTGACAAATGTCTCTTGTAGCTATTGTACTCTTGAAGGTATACATGTATTCTTCGGTGAGAGAGCACCATATACTTGAGCAAATACTCCATTGGTGATATGCGTTTGATCTCCTCAACATCCATGGGCAGCTCCATACGACAGCTACGGCTCTTGAAGCTTCTTGGAAGGTTGAACCAGTCCTTCTGCGACTGCTCGGCACATCCGTATTTTTGTATTACATCTTCGAGGGCTGCGTTGAATCTTTTTATCGCGCTCTTTTGATTGTTGGCGCGAGCTGATTCCATTGTGCTTTTCAACAGCACAATAACGTCGGGGTGCTTATCCAACTCTTCCACCTTGAACTTGTACTTCTTTTTCTTGTGCTTCTTGCGGCGAGTACGGCCGCTTTTCCTGAGCGACGGGTCTCCTTGCTGATCATCAACTAAATGACTGTCTAATTGCGCTTGACTATACTGTCGATTGCTTGATACGTCATCCGTTGCCGCTGTGTTTGCGGGTATTATTGTACTCGAGACCTCGGTGGTGGCGATGGACACTCGACGTGCAGACGAAGTGGGCATATTAATTAGTCTGTGCAGTCCGCTACCTCCAGCGGATCCCGTCAACCCACCGTCAAACATAGCCGTTGAGTTCGAAGCTGAATGTGGTTGATGGTGGAACGTCCGAGTCAGGGACGGGCTGGGAGATCGTGGACTAAGCGGATGCAGTGAGCTGATGGTCAGCAAACTGCCGCATTCCGAGCCGGCCGCGTCGCCAATCGAGCACACACTCAGCAAGTTGGTGGTGTTTTGGCTGTGCGTATGTCTTGATGATTTGCCGCCTGAACATCGGTATCTTCCAGCTTGTGATTTCCTCATGTCAAGCACGAGACGAGCTCGGTTTTGGGCCGAGTACTTGGACAACTGAGTCAGTCTGCGGTCCTCACTTTTGTGGTCGGGAGTTAGTCCGCTCACCAGGATGTGGCCAAGTATTGACGATATTTTCTTGCTGCCCGCCATGCGATATGGCTGATTTCTCGGGCGATCACTCTCATCTGCTTGGTCGACGGAGCCTGTTGTATCCAGGAACGACACGATGCTTATTCTGTTGTCGTTCAAAGCAGACCTCCATACACTACGCTGGCTGCTGTTATTTGTAATATTATAATGAACAGAAGCAGGTACCCAATTTGCGACCTTTTCTCCTGTGCAAGTGAACTCCAACTGAGGTCTGTTTTGAGCAGACTTCTTCCTGACCTTCCTAGCCTCCATAAGGCCGGTTTTTGATATCACCATTTTGATTGCTACTCAATGGATTTCGGCTTTAAAAGCTTGCAGATTTGGCGTAGTATACGTCATATATCTAGAAGCTATACTATATAAACACTCGACAATTTTGTCCTTGTCGTCCAATAAATGAATACACAACTGAACTCAAGCTAGAAATCCTTCATGCCAAGTACACTTTCAGACCACACACGCACACACACACACACACACACGCACACACCGGCGTGTGCGACGACGCGCATATGTTAGAGGAGGCGTATCGATCAAGCATGGAGGCGGAGGAGAGGAACGTGATGGCCCTATGGTGTACAACACCATCAGTGGAGGAAACACCAGCGTAAACCAACATCTATTGACCGGGGTAGGTGAATATGCCCGAGCGATCACACACACATACATACATTGACGGTTAAGCCGTGTATTGTGGGTGAAATCGCAGTAGAACACGGCAATAATGATAGATATATCGATCCAACTTCACATCCATACGCGCTTGGCTATGACATTCCACGTCTAGGAAGCATGAAACACAATAAACTGTTCAAGTCCCATAGAAAAGAAAAAAGGAGCAATATCAATAATATTATAAATAACAATATTATGAATTTTTATTAGTGTTAAAAATTTTAATATTATAAATATTAATAATACTACTAACAATAATAACATGAATACTGATAATAATAATGATATATATCCTGCCATTGAACCAACCCAAAACTGAAAAATTTTGGTTTAATTCTGTTCGATTAGAAGTTCAATTTTAAAATCTTGAAGATTTATTATCAAAAACAAATCTACCCTTAATTACCAATCGTAAATTATATTTTTAGCGTGGTACAACTGATACAAATTTGATTGATGAGTGATGATATGAGCTTGGCAACATAACTCCTCGTAGCTTTTGAGGAACGTTAGCTTCACCTGCATTGGTTCCTATCCAGCGCTATATGCAGTATTCATTAACAATAACAACAACTCGTAGCTTCCGAGTAGCTCAGTGGTGATCTTTCATGACAGAGGTTCGCGGTTCGAATCTGGGCCCGGGTTCGTTCATCAACACCTCCGCTTGAGTCTGCCGGGAGTCTCCACTGTAGATGGGCCCACAGTGGGGCGGCCATATAGTGTCAACTGCCTGGTGCGCGCTTAAGACGACAATATCAATTTTGCCTCTCATGGGATTGCTGTCTTTATGAATTATTTCGATAATGATAGGTGTCTAGGGAGCGAGTGTGATTTTGAGACAGTGTGAAGAACATTAATCGACCTCCTATTATATAAACAATTTGTTTCGTGTATCTGGCGTTTCCATCAGTGTTCATATTAAAAAGGCGTTATTTTTTGACGAGGGTAGGATTGGGGGCGAGTTATGAGGAACACAGCCGTATGATGTCAAACATGCAAACATTTCACTTCCGCTCATGCGCAAATTTCCTGCAAGCCCAAGTTGAATGAGTCTATCAAGTTGCAGTGATGTCGGACAGCACTGAACACTCGCATTGCCTGACGTGCTACACACCGACGCGCTGCTTGGCTGCTCAGTGCCCGATTATCGAATGCGCCGACGGTTGCGGACATCGGTTTCACTCGTGCAAGCAGCTGGATCACAGACACGTGTGCGGCGCCGCCACCACCGCCTGCATCAACGCGGCGTACGGCTGTCCGGCGCGGCTGGCTCGGCGTCAGCTGGGCGCGCACCTGACCTCGTGTCCGGCCAGCATCGTCGTCTGCTCGGCCGTGTGGGGCCGCCGCCGCCGCCGTTCAACCGTCCGTCCGTCGAGCCAGCTTAACCAGCAGGAGCGACCTGGCGCCAGGACGGCTCCGCTGGACGTACAGCTGGCGTGGCGCGACCAGAGCTGGCTGATTGCCGCCCAAACTCGCCGCCAGATGGCGTGCGTGTCGCAGTCTGCGTGCCAGGCGGCGGTGACGCAGCCTGACGCGGTGTTGATGGATCGATATGCGGATACAGAGTGTGTTCACGGTCTGGGCGGCGGTTTGTGTCGGCTGTGCGCCGGTCCCGCAGGCGTTGACGTGCGCTGCCAGTCGCCGCAGCCGCGTCCGCGCTGGATGTTGGCGCCGTCGTCTGACGGATCCGGCGAGCTGTGCTGGCGGCGAGAAGATGCCGCTGCAAGCAGCAGGACGACGCGTCTGCCGGACGGACGCGATGCTATTCTGCGTCATATTCGTCGACAACAGCTGGCGGCCGCCGAAAATGCCGCCGCCGCGCCGCCACCGCCTCCGCTTTTGTCGCCGTCGGAACTGCAGCTGTCGCTGGCCGTGGAACACACGGGCGCCTGCCGTTTGTACGAGCACAGCGGTGATGTTTGGCACGAGATGCGTTGCGACCAAATTGTGCGGCGCGACGAGCTAGCTGACCATCGCCGCACTTGGCACGAGCTTCTCGCTGCGCCCAATTGGCTGCAAGCCATGTGTCCTCGGCGCCAGTACGGCTGTTCGTTCTACAGCGAGCGACTGCTGGCTTCCACCGCCGGCGCCGACCGCCCCGTCAAGCTGAGCGTGCGTGTTGACAACGAGCAGCACGATACAGCCACGCCGGCGGTCTTTTTCAGCCCAGTCGACGTTGGAAACTGTTCGAGCCGAAAGCACAACGGAAATGAAAGGAAATCGTTGGGCGAGCGAATTTCGTTGATGCAATTGCCGGTTGAGCTGCTGTTGCAGATTGTCCGCCACTTGGATTCGGCCGGTCTGCGCCACGTGGCAGCCACGTGTTGCACGATGCGCCACGTGGCCGCCACGCTGCTGCCAACACGTGGCATGGTCGTGTTGCAATGGCGTTGTCGCGCAGCCGCGGCCGGCGGTTGGTCGTGTTTCGGCCAAGAAGGCGACGGCGGGGCTGCTGGTACTCCACTCACCAGGTTGCAATGCCAATGCTATGCAGGGCATCCCTCATATAAGATAGAGAGTTGTCGGGAGAGGAGAAAAAGTATCTTATATATCCCGGGAAAATGACACCTAAAGTTAATAGAAGATGGGCCCGAAGAAGTGATCTCTCATATAACCGGGCTTCTCTTAAATGCTCAATACACTGTATACTGTAAAACTTCCCTTTCAGTGGTTGCCAACCTTTTTTCAGCTTGGTGCCCAATTTTGCATGTCACATCGAGCATGCTACCTCTTTCACAAAATGTTGTCAACATTCATAAATGTATGACTAAACTGAAACACTAGGGGATAATTACACTCCCTCCATTACTCCGCGAAAAATTGTTAATTACCCCACGGAAAATTTCCCCAAGATATATTGCTAAATTACCCCCACGGATAGTTACCCCAAGAAAAACTGCTAAATTACCCCCACGGATAATTACCCCAGGGTATAATTTAATGTACAGTCATATCTATTTTGGACATTATATTACATTATACATTTAATGTATGGGGGTTAGTTCATGTGTTGAGACTGGTGTGTGTGTGTGTGTGTGTTTGTGTTGGTAACTGGACAGATGGTGTTTCAGTCGGTGTACGTCGATGAGGCGTGTGACAGTCAGCGAGGGCCATTTGACCGATCATATGCGCCAATGTGCTTGCGGCGGCGTCACTCGTCACTCGGCGCCATTCAGCATAGTATCACCGGCCGCCGCTCAGATGGCGCTACAGTCTCGCACTCAGGCATGCCGAGCGGCTTATTAGTTTCGTGTTGATGTGTGTGTGTGAGCGTGTGTATGTATGTGTATGTGTGAGCAAGTGGAAATATGAAGCCACGCCCCCTATATGAACGGTTATGTTTCAAGCGTTTATTTTCTAAGCATACAACGATGACTAGACGCTAATATTGATTTGGAAAATGAGTCGCTTTCATATCGCAATACAATAGACAATACGTCAAAGACAATTCCTTGCAACATTCACTAGAACTACAACAATATAAACGCTGTACAAACACCCTCCTAAATAAATTAAAAGCAATAGACATAAACAAAAATAAACAGTCTATGCAAATAAATTAATTGCTAGAGCATGATTCGTCAATGAAATACTAGCAGAAGATAGCCGCACAGTAAAACCCCACGAATGCGATTAAAGCTGATGTCGCCAAACAACCCACGCATCAAACTTGGTTAAAACAAATAAAAACATCATTTCCGACGTTAAACAACACATTGAGCTAGTTAAATAATCACTAACTAACCGCTTACGAAACAAACCGGTCACAATGAGGTCGCATTGTGCGCTAACAACTCGAACACTTTTGACAGCCAACAACGAACTGTTCACAAAACACCAACATAAACTCAACTATCTCTATCTCAGTGGTCCACAGACACAGACACATTCAAAAACACAACCACAAAAACACACATTCACAAACTAACACACAAACACTCACACACACATTCACAAACTAACACACAAACACACACACACATTCACAAACACACACACGGACCCTCCCCCGGGCAACACTGCCCTAGCCCCCCACTCGGGGGGTTCGCCCCGCCCTCACTGATTCGACACATTCTAAGTGAGCCGCGGTGAAAACAAACTCAGATTCGAACCCAGCACCGACACAAACAGTGGCTATAAACGTACCAGAGGAACTGAACCCCACAACATGAATTCATCGAACCCTTTGTGTTTGAAGTATTACATGAGAAAAATCGCAAATCACGTACGATCAAGACAGTCACACAAGTAGGCTACTACTGAGTGGACCGAGTTGCTTGCAGCACAGATCATATCAAGACCAAGCGATGTGGCGTGATTAACTGCAGCCAATTGATGACCAAGCAGAGCTTGACGTCACGAATCATACGCGAGTGGGTGCACCAAACTTACGCGCGTCTATAATTCCAACGAGCCCCAGTTGATACACAGAACGACTAGCCGAAAGCTGCGACAAACTGCTGTCTATCTACTGAACACTCGGCGCAAATGTGTGGCGCCACACGCCGACCGCTCACCTGTTCGCTTATTGTCATCAGTTGATGTTGATCGCCGTGCTGAACGGCAAGCAGCTCGCTGCCAACGCCGCATACCGAGTGACGGCGCGGTGTGGTCGCGCCACCACTGGCCGCGCGCTTTCCTCCGCCTTCTGCGCCACCACAATCACCACCAGCGCGGCCACCACCGCCGCCGCTACCACTGTCTGTTGATCGCGAGGTGTTGGTTCGCCGCCGGTGGTGGCCGCCGGCAGACGCGGTGTCGGCGGCCGAATCGCTCGAGTCGTCGTGCGAGTCACCACGGCGCCACCACGCTCCTCCGCCAGCGCCACCGCTCGACATAGTCAGCGAGGTGGGCGTCAGCAAACGCCTCCGGCGACGCCGCCTCCGTCCGCCGTCATCCATCTTCTCATCACCACTATCATCATCTGATGACGATGTCGCACACACCACTGGCGCAACGCAATTGAACCCCTCCGCGCGCTCAATCTCCTCCTCGTCCTCCAGTTCGTCCTCCTCGCGGATCTCGAGCAGATGCGGCGAGCTGCGCACGGCATGCAGTTGACGCATGAGTGCCGGCGGTCTGACCGCAGCGTCGGCGTGCGGCGAGCCACCATTACCCTCGCCGTCCGTACACACACTCTGCTACACACACACACACACACACACACACGCACACACATGAACTTCTGAACCAATCTTAGCCGCAGTAAAACAATTATCGTATATTTCGGCGTATAAGGCGACCGTCAGATGAGACGAGGTACAAATTAGAGCAAATTTTTAAGGTCAAGGTTAATTCAAGGTCTGACTTTTATATCGGTTGTATAAGACAACCCACAATTTTTAAGGGTGATTTTTTTTTACTTTAAGGGTCGTCTTATACGCCGAAATATACGGTATGAATGATAAGCTTAGTGAATTATATCTTTGTGCATGATTTGACTTGTGTCTCACCTCCCTTCTATATTTTTCTCGTTTAGTTTTTGGGTTTAGTTTGTGTTGTGTGTTGGGCTCACATACTAACTTGGCTCGCTTTTCTCAAACTATACGTTTTGTACGCTTCCAGTACACATGGGGCCACCGCAGGGTGGTAATAGTGCACTTGCACTCTTCCCCCATGTCACTGGATTTATCTGTAATTAATAATAATAATGCTTACAGTAGCAAGGCCGATATCCTGCAGGTTGACAATTATTACTAATTAATTAAATATATAATAATTCCACTAATAATCACCTGACAGGTGTTGTGCTGCGGTGGCGAGCTACGCATAGATGGCACTGGCTTCGCCTGCTCGCATTCCAATTGGTTGTCGTTGATAAACATGCCAGTTGTCATTTCAGACGACAAGCTGCGTTTAACAAACGAACATAAATATTGCATGTACTAACAAAAACCGATCTAGAAACTCGGTGAAGATTATGAAGTCAGAATAAAATTAAAATAAACGGACAAAACGTCCGAAATAACACAGAAAATAAACAGTAAACGCAAATGAAACTCAAAAATTGCCAACAAACTCAAACAAAAACCATTCCAATTGAAATTGAAAGTCCTAAATTCACTAGATTTATTTTGGAACAACATAGAAACACAATAAATAATTTATTTACTCACTAAGACGTTAAGTACATCACCAACAAGAATAACATCGACCTCACAAACGACCATTGATAATATATTCACCAACGTTACCAAAAAAAAGATTATGTCAGGAGCAGTCACTTTTGACATCAGTGACCATCTACCCATATATGCACTAGTTGGTGGACCAGGCCATTCTAGGCAAAGAGAAAGTGTATTGATGAGGACATTTTCAAGGAAGACCGAACAAGAGTTCTTGGAACTATTGGGTAAAACAAACTGGACATGCACTCAATATGAGCACGTTGATCAAGCCTACAGTGATTTTCTACACCAGTTCATCACGCTCGTTGACCATTGTTTCCCTGTTCGCAGAATCAGCAGATACAATAGAATGGAAACTAGGCCATGGATGACAAGTGCACTGAAAACATCATGTAAATATAAAAACAAACTCCAGAGAAAAAGAAATTCCTAGAGACTCGATTAGAAAAAGATAATATGAGATATAAGGAATATCGAAACATGTTGACTTCCCACATACGTCAGGCGAAACAAAATTTCATCTCAAATGCGCTCCACCAAGCAAAAAATGACACAAAAAGCACATGGAAAATTCTGAACAAAGCGTTAGGACGAGAAAAAACTGACACTCATTCATGTGTGTTTCATCAGAACGGCCATGATTACAAATCTGGCGATGATATCTCGAACGCATTCAATAACTTCTTTGTTGAAGCAGCCAATGATGTGACAAAAAATATTCCAAAAGCCACGGCAGATCTCAAGACAATGAATATGAAAAGAGTTGAGTCAACAATTTTCCTGAGTCCTATCACCCAAGCTGAGGTCTACAACGTCATCATGTCATGTAAGAGCAAGAAATCCTGTGATGATGACTTTATCGACATGAGATTGCTAAAAACAGCGGTCAGGTTCATTTCAACACTTCTTCAGTATGTTTGCAACCTGTCGTTCACACGTGGAGTTTTCACTGCTCAAATGAAAATAGCCAAAGTCATACCAATTTTCAAAAAAAGGCAAAAGAACAAATTTCACAAACTATAGACCGATTTCTCTTCTTCCTCAATTTTCTAAAATTCTAGAAAAATTGTTTGATTCAAGATTGAGCTCGTTTATTTCCAAAAACAAAATCATAAATTCTGGTCAGTATGGGTTTCAGTCGAAAAAGTCTGTGAATGACGCAATCGCCGATACCATAGAATTCATTTCCAACTCCTTGGACAATAACAATTTCACAATAGGGATATTTGTAGATTTAAGAAAAGCGTTTGACACAGTGAATCATCGAATACTTGTAAATAAGTTGGAAGTGTACGGCATACGAGGCAAGGCTAAAGATTGGGTTGAGAGTTATCTGAATGAACGTCACCAAATGGTCGATTATCGTGGGGCGATATCGGACAAAAAAGTCATCACATGTGGAGTCCCACAGGGGTCGGTCCTTGGCCCTAAACTTTTTCTCCTGTATATTAACGACTTACTCAGCGTATCAAATAGCTGTAAAAAGGTGCTTTTCGCTGATGACACGAATCTATTCTTCTCATCCCCGTATATTAAGGATATGCAAGGAATTATTGATGGAGAATTAAAACTTGTTGACAAATGGCTGAATGAAAACAGACTTGTACTAAACACCGACAAAACAAAGTACATATGCTTTCAAAACAAGAAAAATCAAAAAGACTGTAGAATATCTGTGAAAGTAGGCGGAACGGTCATTGAGGAGGTTGAGTCGGTCAAATTCCTGGGACTGACAATTGACCAAAATCTAACATGGCTCAATCATATAAACTCAGTTACAAACAAGTTGGCAAAAATATCCTATTCTATGTTCCAACTGAGAAATTTTATCGGTGAAAAAGCCAGTGTAACTTTATATAATAGCCTTGCAAAACCTTATCTGGATTATTGTAATAATATTTGGGGAGCAACTTATGAATCTAGACTGACAAAAATTATAACTTCTCAAAAGCGTTTGATACGGATAATAGCAAAGATAAGAGCTTATGAGACCACAAAAGCTCACTTCAACTTGTATAAAATACTTGACTTCAACAGTTTAGTACAGTTGAACACGGCAGCTTTCATGTACCGAGCACACAATAATTTATTACCCAAACACCTGCAGGCTTTATTTCAAATAAACAAGAGACACCCGGACAAATTTGCACAGAGGTTCCCGAGAACTCGAGCTAGACAACAAAGCTTGAGCGTTAGAGGAGTAACCGTGTGGAATGGAATACAAAAATGCATCAAGCAAAGTAGGACATTGAAGACATTTAAAAAGAAATTCATTGAAGGGATGAATCAAGATAAATGTAAATAATCAGTGATAATAATGAATAATTACGCATTTGAGCACAGCAATAGAGAAGGCTGTGTTCGCGTGTAATTTTGCGGGGGCAAAGCCTGTCACGGCCCCGGCTGGCACACCGCAGGTCCGGCCGCCACACACAGGTCATCGCAGTCGCGGCCAGCACAGAAAACTGTACGGCTGCGCGCACACGAAACCCGCCTTGCGGCAAATGGGCTATCACTTTAAGAAACGAACCCATCCGTTTCACCTCACCAGGGAATCGAACCCTGGACCTCTCGTGCACAGAGCGTGCGTCTTAGCCACTCGGCTATGAGGCGGACAATCAGTGATGCTTCGACGTGTCGAGAGACGATCGACTGATTCAGCAGTGTGCCTATATTGGTTGTAATTATTTTAATCTTGTTATGATGTCACTGTCTTTTTTGTACGTTGTTTTTATTCATTGTAAAGGGCCCACATTAAAAAAAAGCGCATGCTTATGTGGGTCCCTGTCACAACGATTGTGTAAACTATATGTTGGTAACAAAAACATGATATGATATGATATGAAGTTTCAATAACATGAATTCAAAATCCACTGATTAGAAGAATCTCTGATGAGGCCAAATGTTTCTGGTGTATATGGGAAAAATATGATATAAGTTTTAAACAGAGACCAAGAAAATCTCTCGTCATACGCAAAATATAATTCGACAATAATATTGACAAAAACAGTAAGCATTGTTTGTGCATGTACGGACATGAACATTCATTGTATTTGAGCGGTTCGTTTTAAATCATCATATATTCGTGTAGCGACTCGTTACACGAATATATATTCATCGTGCATAGCGCACGAACAGTAAAATAATCAATTCCGAATTTCCGACACACACACACACACACACACACTGTGTGGAATTTTTTCGTACGAAAAAAAACACACATGTGCTGAAGGAAAATTCGACGAAACAACAATGGCAGCGGCCGATGGAATTTTACTGAAGAAAAAAACAAGAAAGGAGTGGCGTCTAGGATGCAAGACTATCGTATGTGTATGTATGTGTGTGTGTATGTGTGTGTATGTGTGTGTGTGTGTGTGTGTGTGTGTGTGTGTGTGTGTTTGAAAGTTGAGGTGTGCTGCAGCGCTCAAGTGAAAGTAATGTTCCGACTTGAAATAGCGAAAGACTGCACCTTAAAACCGACCGTAGAATAATTCCAACATGAACACATATCGAGAAAGGTGTATGTGAACAGACACCACGAGAAAATCAAATATAAGAACGCACTGAATGCAGATGAAATTGTCAGATTAATGTCATGTTTTTTGGGAAAAATTAATCGAATTTCTCTCTCTGTGTGTGTGTGTGTGTGTGTGTGTTTGGGTGTGTGAAATTCAAACAAAACAAAACATGACACTCGCACAAACGACTAATTCAAAGAACCAATAAATGTAGAAAAACACCAAGAATCAATAAAAGAAGAATGTACCGTAGAATGTTTTCTAGCATGCGCCTGCCGTGAGAAAGGCCATCAATATGAGCTTTGTGCGAGCACAAAGAAAATAACAATGGATTTTCAGAGTTGAGTTTGGAGTTGTGGAATTGACTCACGCGTTGTGGAGTTGAAAAAGTGAGTTTTGAGTCTCTGTGAGTGTGAGTGAGAGAGTGTGTGTGTGTTTGTGTGCTTGTGTGTGTTTGAGTGTGTGTGTTTGTGTGCGTGTGTGTGTGCTTGTGTGTGTTTGAGTGTGTGTGTTTGTATGTGAGTGTGAGTGAGTGTGTTTGTGTGTGTGTTTGTGTGCGTGTGTGTGTGCTTGTGTGTGTTTGAGTGTGTGTGTTTGTGTGTGAGTGTGAGTGAGTGTGTTTGTGTGTGTGTGCTTGTGTGTGTTTGAGTGTGTGTGTTTGTGTGTGTGTGCGCGTGTGTATTTGTGTGTATATGTAAGAGTGTGTGCGTGTGTATTTATGTGTATGTGTGTTTGTGTGCGTGTGTATACGCGTGTGCGTGTGTGTGTGTCTGTGTGTATGTACGTGTGTGTGTGTGTGTGTCAGCGTGTGTGTGTCAGTGTGTGTTTCGGGCATTTGTGCCCGTGGGCAGATTATCAAACGAATTCGCCGCCGTTGCCACAACAAGGCGAGCATTAATCCACACAAACAGCGAGAAGCCCAACACACACAGAGAACTACTCACGTGTCGACGGATCCGGCAGCCGTACTGACGGATCCGGCAGCCGCATTGACGGATCCGGCAGCCGCATTGACGGATCCGGCGGCCGTACTGACGGATGCGGCGGCCGATTGTTGTCGTTGCAATTGTTGCAGCCTGCGTTCGGCCAGCAGGTAGTAGGTGGCCGTCATGTAGTTGTATTCGTTGTTCTCCAATGATCTGACACACCCACACACAAACACACAAACAAACAAACATCTTATTCATTCATCTAGTTGTACAGAAGCGCTTGTTTTTATATGCTCTGTGTGTTTTCATATATTCACATCACATTGTACATTATATACGACTAACACTCGTTTCTACATTTTAACATTGTTACACGGTTGTGATTATATAATGTATATTATTAGAAATGTTATTGTCGGTTTGTTGGTAAAATTCACCCACAAAAAAAACACAATTTAGTATTTATTTATTATTAACGTTTCGAACTCTCTTTCTCTCTACAATTCTTCACTTTTCCAACGCTCGTTTTCGCTGCATATTTTGAGCTCTTACGGTCCACACGGAACAAATCATTGACAATCAGTACAACACAATCATAATCCTGACTCAACGAGACAGCGATCACTGACTGAACTGAACTGAACGAACAAACTGACTGAATGAGTCGATCGTGGCTGCACAAGCCACCGGCGACGATTTTACGCACAATCAGCTGTCTATTGGCCTCACTCAGCCTCTCACTGCCAACTAACACACGATGACACCTGTCCACCTGTCTGTCTGTGTGGCCCTTCTCAGCGCTGGCCGTCAGCCATTCATCTCGCTCAATATCGTGCAGTGTGGCGCGACAGCGCGGTTCACGCTGCAGCATGCGTCCTATCAAACTGACGCACACACACACACACACACATACACATACACAGACAGACATATATACACAGTTGGCAGACACATATACACACACACACACACTCAAATACACACATACACAGACACATATACACATAAACACACACATACATACACATACACAGACATATATACACAGTTGGCAGACACATAGACACACACACACACACACACACACACACACACACACACACACACACACACACACACACACACATACACACAAACAAGCACATATTTAATTATAGCACTGTTAATACGTGTACGCCCTTGTAAATACATCTGTGTGTGTGTGTGTGTGTGTGTGAGAGTAAACAACACACAAACACACACTTACACACTCAGACAGACAGACAGACAGACAGACAGACAGACACCTGCGGCAGCTGGAAGACACGGTGGCGGGCACGTGATACTTGCAATCCATGATCATGCTGAGCGTTTCGCTGTCGTTGGCCTCCTGAAACGGCGGCCGGCCACACACCAGCATGTACAACACGGCACCCAGCGACCAAATGTCTAGCCGACACACACACACACACACACACACACACACACAGACACACACACACACACACACCATTACAGGATTCGCAAAAAGAAAAAGACCTTGGAGTAATAATGAATCACAAGCTGTCTCCTGAAAACCATATATCCGAAATAGTCAAAAAGACAAATTGCAAAATTGCACATATTAAGACAGCTTTCACATATATCAACGCCGAAATGTTAAGAAAGTTAATAATAGCTATCATTAGACCATCTCTAGAATACGCTGTCACAATATGGAGTCCGCATTTACAGAAGCACAAGGAAAAACTAGAGAAAGTACAAAGATCAGCTACAAAAATATCACACGAGACAAGACATTTAGGCTACAATGAAAGACTGAGAAAATTGAACCTTTCTACACTAGAAGAAAGAAGAGTCAGAGGAGATGTGATAGCTATATATAGATATATGACAGGCAAAGAAAATATTCAAAATACCAGTCTGTTCCAGCCGACCAGTTCCACACGTTTACATGCTCTAAGTCTTCAAAAAAGTAGAGCCAAAAAAGATATAAAGAAGTACAGTTCCCCTCAACGTAGTATAGATTTTTGGAATAGAATACCGCAAAATATAATAGGACAGCCAACAACAAGTAAATTCAAAGAAAATTATGATCTCTGGAAGGCAGGAGACACGAGTTTCTGACTCATTCCTGCGCGAACAACTCGGTAAGAACAACTCGGTAAGAACACACACACACACACACACACACAGGAGAAGTCCGGTTGTATAAGAGAGTATTTCTTCGAGCCAGTCATACATAATTTACGTGAAATTTTCTCCGGATGTAAGCGATATAATTTTCCCAGGATATATTTTTCTCCTCTCCCGATAATTCTCTTATATACGGGGAGCACTGTAGATATATAAAGATATGGACACACATAAGAACATACACAACACAAACACGCACACACACACCCACACACAACACAAACACACCCATACATAAATACACACAAAGACAAACACGCACTCACACACACAACACAAACACACACACAGAAACACATACACAAACACACAAAACAAACACACAAAACACACACAAACACACACACACACACACAACACAAACACACAAAACACACACAAACACACACACAACACACAACACACACACACAACACAAACACACACACAGAAACACATACACAAACACACAAAACAAACACACAAAACACACACAAACACACACACACACACACAACACAAACACACAAAACACACACAACACACACACACAACACACAACACACACACACAACACACACACACACACACACACAACACACACACACACACACAACACACACACACACACACACACACACGGACATTAACAGCACTCACCCACTGACGGCGGGTCGTAAGAGTCACCCAGTAGAATCTCGGGCGCGCTGTACGCCAGACTGCCGCACGACGTGTGCAAATGCTGGCCGGGCAGGAAGCGGTTGCTGAAGCCGAAATCGGTGAGCTTCACCAGCCGCCGTCGCTCGAAGAACACCACATTCTCCGGCTTGAGATCGCGATGCACCACGCGCAACTGGTGGCAGTAGGACAGAGCGCAGACAATCTGGCCAAAGTAGCGGCGACACAGCGTCTCACACAGTCCGCCGCCACCGCCGCCGGCGCCGCTGTGACGTGTGAGGTAGTCGTAGAGGTCACCACCGTCGGCCAGCTCAAGAATCAAGTAGAGTTTCGAGTGTGTGTCGATCACCTAGCCATAGACGCACACACGAACACACAAACACACAAACACATGAAGATACATGCACACAAATGTACACACACACATCACATCACATACAAACACAAACACACACATGAGCACACATACACATCACATACAAACACAAACACACACAAACATGCACTCAAATACACACACACACACACATCACACACACACAAACACACATGCACACACACACAAACACACACACAAACACACACACACACACACACACACACACACACAAACACACACACAAACACTTACACAAACATAAACACACACAAACACACATGCACACACACAAACACACAAACATGAACACACACAAGCACCTACACATTTGTATATTATCTATGTGTATATGTGTGTAGATATGTTTTCAACTCTGTATGTGTGCGAGAGAGTACTGTGAATTGTTGTATATAGCTTACTATAGAGTTTTGCTAATATAATCACTGTTATGAATGTGTCAGTTTAGACTGAAATAATAATAATTATCATTAATATTATACAAGTCTGCAAAAAATGAGACATCCAGAATGAGACAATGAGACATCCAGAATGAGACAATGAAACATCCAGAATGAGACAGTGAAACATCCAGAATGAGACAATGAAACATCCAGAATGAGGCAATGAAACATGCAGAATGAGACAATGAGACATCCAGAATGAGACAGTGAAACATCCAGAATGAGACAATGAGGCATCCAGAATGAGACAGTGAAACATCCAGAATGAGACAATGAAACATCCAGAATGAGACAGTGAAACATCCAGAATGAGACAATGAAACATCCAGAATGAGACAATGAAACATCCAGAATGAGACAATGAAACATCCAGAATGAGACAATGAAACATCCAGAATGAGACAATGAAACATCCAGAATGAGACAGTGAAACATCCAGAATGAGACAATGAAACATCCAGAATGAGACAATGAGACATCCAGAATGAGACAATGAAACATCCAGAATGAGACAATGAGACATCCAGAATGAGACAGTGAAACATCCAGAATGAGACAATGAGACATCCAGAATGAAACAATGAAACATCCAGAATGAGACAATGAGACATCCACATATTTTGACATCCAGTATGCGGTGAGCGTACCTCATAGAGCCGTACAATGTTGGGATGTTGAACCAGCTTCATGCAGCGCACCTCCTGAAACAAATTGTCGCGCGCCGTCGCATCCAGCCGCGCCTTGTCGATCGCCTTGACAGCCACCTGTTCACCGCTGAATACATGTCGCGCACGCCGCACCACGGCGAAATGTCCGCGTCCTATTGTGCCCTGCAGATCATAAAGTCCAGCCATTCGGCCCAGCTGTTTGTCGGCCGACGGACGGACGGACGAGTCAGACGCCTGTAGACGCGGTCGAGCGCGTCGCGTCGTCGTTGAAGTCTGATTCGAATCATAGGTGTCGTGCGCCGCCGGCACAGCACAAGAGTCGTTCATTGGCGTACAATAGGACGTGTCAGCCAAGCATCTGCGGCAACACGACGGCAACGCCGGCAAGCAAACAAACACACAAAAACACATACATACACTATTTCCGCCACAGTCCCAGATGGCCGGATTGAACGTGAGAACCGAGCATTTGCTGATAAACTACGTGAGTATATAACTTCTTCTTACACCTGATGACGGTATCGCGAAAAAATACCCACTGTGTTTGTAAGTGTAGGACATTGAAATGCATTGTCAGCTTATATACAACCTCATCATAAGTTCGAACTAAATAATTTGAATGCTCGATACAAATACATAAGTACGATTAGAATGTGTAAATACTCCAATAATTGAGAATAAAATGGGAAATAATTGCAACAAAATCAAATTCAACAAAACTAATCACAATTAATCACGTCTCCCGAGTTGAAAAAATAACATACAACAATAAATGTACATTTTATTTGAAAAATGGCATGTGGTATGTTCGACATGCTATACAATTGGAATACACTTACCATAGAACAATAATAAACCAAAATGTTGCAGAATACACAAAGAACCTTTACGGAATGGAAACATAAGTATTTGGTACAAACGCGTCAATAAACGCCTGCTTTCTCAAAAGGTATTTACCTTAAGACTATAATTTATATTATCAGTGGTTTTTGTGGTAACTTTTTATAATATATGATAACTTTTTTCTAACTTGCGATAACGATAAAACGATCATTTTTCCCCAACCTGTGAAAAACGATAAACGAAAAAATAATGTAATACCTAACCTGCAATAAGCGATAAACGATAAAACGATAACGATAAGAAATGTTAACTTGCGATAACAAAAGCGATAAATGATAAGTACCCCTTTTAGTTGGAATATTTAAAAAAAACATACAAACTAGTTTTCCGCAGTGAAAATTATTTAAACTAGACAAAAATGTCACTGGAACCAGTCTATGGCATACAAGTTCAATTCCACATCAGTTTCTCTGACTCACACTCTCCCTCCTCAAGACAGCATCCAGGAGCTGCATGTTTCCCTTGGTGAAGACCAGCTTCTCTAACCTGTCGCTGGTCATGCACGCTTGAGCCTGAGGACATCACCAGCAGTGCTGAACATGCGCTCCACGACAGCAGAGCTGGGCAAGGCCGTGTTGTACTTGATGAACAGCGAGATCCACTTCTCCCTGTACATGCTGGGGAATTGCCCAGTCTTCACCTCTGCCACCTTGCTCCTGCCCCAGGTGTCCACCTCCTTCTTGATCAGCTCCTCAATGTTGGGCCCATCCTCCTCCACGACAGTGGGCCTCTCCAGGAGGGCAAATGGGTCGAAGCTGGCTTCTTTAGGCTTTTCAGTCACCATGTCCTGGTTCTGGCCGGAGGAAAGAGGATCAGGTGTCACTGGTGAATCCAGAGGGGGATCAGGGGGCCGAAGCCCCCCAAAAATGTTCCTATCAACTCCTCATAACCGAGAGGTTCACTAAAAGAGGTCAAGGGGGATAATTTTCTGCAGAATTTGCTGATATAAGCATTGTCGCAAGTACGTTGCATAATGATGCATGTACACGACTGATCGCTCCCAAAATTATTCCAGTGCCTTCCAAAATTGCAATCTGGACCCGCCACTGTCAGGTGTGGATGTGATGGATGTGACGATCTCCCTGATGAACCTCTCCTTGATATCATCTCCAAGGGTAGGGGCCACATGCTTCAGCTTGAATGTCCAGCATATACTCTCAGCTTGAACTGGTCTGGAAACGTCAGGCGGGCTGTTGTGACTATTGCCGCCGTACACATTTTCAAATTTTTACAAGTCTTTTGAACTTATCGTTGATCGTTCCTCTTTTTTGGGACTAGCGATAAGTGAATGAGCGATAATTTTAGAAAAATTTGCAATAAACGATAAAAGATTTGACCTCAGCGATAATTATCGTTTATCGCTCATTTTTAACGCACGCGGAAACCACTGTATATTTCATTATACAAAAGAGTTCTGTTTAGTCAACATAGTTCCCAATTTTATTATGCATCAGGTGAATATTGCACTTGTAATTATTGAAAAAAATTAACATTGTGAAATAGGTTTTTCGATTCGTTCTCAGGGGCGCAATGCGATTGGAGACTTTGCGTTCAGAAGACGATGTGCATTGCGTCCATAATATCATTCAATGGTTGAAATTCAATTATTATAACTATAGCAATAACAAAGATGCTTATCAGTTACCGGGCATGTATATGCCGATTGCGAAGCGAAGCCACGAATGTTCGTGTTCGTCAAAGCGGCTCTGCCAATGGCGGCGGAAAAGGGAGGATATGGGGGCTGAAACCCCATAGAAATGTGCAAACCTCCACTGGGTCCCCCTCCCGAAAATCCTCACCGTGGATATTTCGAGTTCGATTCCTCATGTTTCGCCAAGCTCAGTATCTTTTTCCTTAGCCCCCTCATTCCTTAGCCTTTTTCCTTTCCCTCAGCCCACCCACCGGGAATTTACTGGTGTCGCAGCTGGTGACATATTTTGCTTGGGGTAGATTGTATTTTATTGGGGATGGGGGGTTTAAGCTCCTCCCACTCCCTGATCTGGTGCTGCCGCTGATTGCATGTGAATACTGCCGCTGTTTCGGCTGCGTTCAGGAAAAAGCTGGCTTCTACCATTGAACACCCCCTTGTCTCTAGTTGCATCCTACTCGTCACTGATATAGAGTACCATTCGTTTTCCTCACGCACGCATGCATTGCAATGTGGACGTCATTGGTCCGTCTGGCTGCACTTTGCAGCATAGCACTCCTTGTTTCCGGCTACAAACACACACACACACACACACACACCCACATACATATACACACACATACATACACACAGACTCACACACATAGAAAAACGTACCACACATTAATTATCCAAACAAAACAATTAACCAAACATTATTTTCGCCCCAGAACACATAAATGACACATTAACTACACATAAACTAACCTTGCGGGACATTAATCAGACAATATTTAAGGTCAAAACTAGAAAAAATATGCGTATACTCGCACACGCACAAACTCGCACACACACACACACTGACACACACACTGACACACACACACACACACACACAACGCAAACACACAATACACGTACCAATAAAGCACTCGGTGAGAAACAACAACATATATCACACCGCATCACATCAAAACTTCAGGCACAAAAGTAGCACTCGCTGCTACAGCACGACCGGCACAACAACGCAACAACGTCCCAAACAGCACTGTTCGTCAAATACACCCACACACAACACAATATTAACATAACTGTGTATATAAATTGTCCTATCGTTTTCGTATCAAATATGTTTGCAAGCGTTTTGAGCGGCTGTTTTCAAAATGAAAACAATTATACGATGATGCCAAATGATGTCATCACAACGATTATTTCAGTTTCAATAATTCAGATAATTCCAGTGCCGCTATAACGGACAGCTGTTCCCATGAATCGCCTCTCACTTTGCGTGGATAAACATCGTGATGTGTTGAGAACTATGCCGACTGTGAAATAACAATGTCTTCTATGGACAGATTCAGTGATGAAACATTTTCTTTGAAATTACGTCAGACTATTCATGAAAGCATTGCCTTGAATAATCGACTTCTTGCTGAAATATTCTGTTTATCTAGCCAGGGTCGACGTTAGATAATTTTGGTGGCCTCTCTTTAAACCAAAAATAAAAACGAATACAGTCGAAACCGCTTAATGTCATAGTTCGGTTAATATCATATTTTTGTGTTCCCGTATGACATTTGTCTATACAAATAACGACGGTTATTGTCATACCCTTGAGTTCAGCCAGTCCATGTTTTTGTGTTTGCCCATTCAGTCAAAATCATATTCATTATTTGCGCGTTGTGATTGTGGCAGCAGTGATGGGAAAGCGTACTGAGTTCACGCTGCAAGTTGCAAATCTTGGACCAGCTCAAGGCTGGCAAGACATAAACGACCATTGCAAAGGACCTCGGCTGCAATCAGGGAACGATCTAAAAATCAGGAAGAGAAAAAATTCGAGACATTGCGGTGACCAGCAACAATCTGAGTCGGAAGCGTAAGAGATCGAGCAGTCTTGCAGAGGTGGATGAGGCGGTACTCATGTAGTTCCACCAGATGCGCGCCAAAAATGCACCCGTGAATGGGCCTCTTATGATGGAAAAGGCGAAGAATTTGGCGTTTGAGATGAAATGTGGCATTTGAATCGTCAATTGGCTGGCTCGACCGGCTGAAGCCGCGGGAAAACATCGGATTCATGAGGGCGCAAGGGGAGAAAGCGGCGGCTGATGTGGTGGTGCAAAGTAATGGATGGCAAACGTGCTGCCCAAGGAGCTGGACGACTATGTGTCCAGGGACATTTTCAATACAGACGAGACGGCACTGTTCTATGGAGCGATAGGATATTTCTTTATGAAACAATTACTTGCATTCTGTGCATTATTTTTACATTTCTGATGCTTGTAAAAATAAACCGACTGATGAAAACAAGTATGGAGGCGAAAAATGGACAAAAAGGTTGAGTTCAGTTGATGTCATAGTTCGGTTAATGACATAGTTCGGTTAATGCCATAGTTCAGTTAATTTCACACTTTTTGCAGGTCCCGAGGGTATGCCATTAAGCGGTTTCGACTGTACGAAAAAATACCAAGACATTTCGTGGTTTGATGACGACAAAATGTCGAGCAAATTGTGACTATCACAGAGGCACGACGATGCCTGATATCCAATCTTCCACAGTTAATACAATCTAAATATTGCTGAGGAGTCGTAACACGCAGCTTGCAATGTATATACTTGATTTTATTTCAACACAACCGATAACACTCACAAGAACACACCAAACACTCCCACTCGCACAGCACACATATCTCGACTCCCCTCCACTTCATGCTACAGTACACCAACCTACATTGGACATTTCGTCCCAGCTGCACGTTTGCTCTCGCTTCTGTTCCGCTCTCTTCCTCTCTCTTTCCTGACTGACCTAACCTAACTAGCCTCACCTAACATAGAAAGAGAATGATATACGGCACTGATGCATGACTGAACATACCAGGCAAGTAATAGCATTGTTCCCAGATTTGTGACCAGTCTTCGATTGCAAGGTCGAAGTATGGACGGTGATGATTGCAAAGATGACACCCTTCTTCATTCTCTAGATTAGTGGCTGCCAGCCTTTTTCTAAATGCAAACAAAAACTAAAATATATTACATACAGGCGCGCGTGGGCATCACTGCCCCACGCGCGCCTACAAGACGTAACGCCACAACCAAACCACGAACACAATTCAACCGCAATACCACACCACCGACACGACCACACACACACTTTTTGTGACCGAGTACCACTTGGAGGTGCTGTAGAGTCGCCGTGTACCACCTGGCTCTACTCAGTTTGATCAGATATCACTTTATTTACATAATTTAACAAGTAGAACACATTAATCAACTGGAAAAACAGCTCAATGAGGTCATGAAGAATGAAAAACCTTTGCTCGCACTCCAATGTCGAGGCGAAATCCAATAACTTTTAATAAATCCGAAAGTGTTCGCGTAACCGCGAAGTGCTAGGAGTACCTCGTGAGTCTCTTCTTTGGAGACGTCTAAATTGTGACCACAACTGTTTTGTCAGCGTCAAAATTGATCCCACAATCGTGTGTGCTCTCACAGTAGTCAGGATTGATGTGCAATCAGCGTAAAATGTCAGGTCAGCGGTAACTGCTGCCATAGGCGCCTTTAGTGACATTTCCTTGCCGATATACGAGCGAGCTATATCAAAGATGTTGACTTGCAATTTTCTAGTATGGTTTGCTTTGGCTCCTGAGTTATGATAGCCTAGGATTTTCTTCACAATATATGTACGTTTGAAAATAAGCTGCGGTTTTGTGGGTTTACACCTTTCCTTCACAATATATGTACTGTCTATATGATTATGTACGTGTATGTAGAAGACAGTGCGCATTTGTGTGTGTATGTGTATGTGTGTGTGTGTGTGTGTGCATGCATCCGGTTGTAGACTTCTAGCATGCAATGAAAATTCCGTGTCATACACATGCGTGTGTGCATGCTGCAACCGAAAAGATATCGAGTCCTGTTGCACCCGGCACAGGAGCGATCATTCCAGCGTGATCCTCACTGTTGATCACACGTGCGCAAGCTGTTCACGATCTCTCTCGCAGTCAATAAGCATGGTGAGTGATCACAAATGTCCACCGATCAAGCTTGCTATCAATATCATTCAATATCATTTCTGGCTTTGTTCTGGCGATGAATTCTGAATTGGCAAGAATTTACATGTGCAACTTCAATGCGCTTATTGATTTCTTAATATATTTTTAAAATAATTCAATTATAAATGTTTTCTAGTCAAAAACCATTGATAACGGTCAACAGTAGTGAAGATTTATAAGTCACACACATGGTAACGACATAGTGATTCAGAGCCCCCCCCCCCAAAAAAAAACTTAACAATAACATTTAGAGTGTAGTTTCTCATGTTTCGCCAAGCCCCACATATTTTTCCGTAGACCCACCACCGGAACAATACTTGGGCCGCCTCTGTGGCTGTGTTTTTTGCTGGTGCATCCAGAACGTGGCATTTGGATGTTTCCTAACTGATGTTTCTTGGTAGTCCGACAACTCCTTGAATGTGTTCGGAACATATAAATAATTTGTTCACATACAGCACACACACACATAATCACATGATACACAGTAGTAGTTCATGTCTTCCGAAATATAGCAGTGGTTCCCAACCTTTTTTCAGCTGGTTACACATTTCAGCATGCCACATTAGCATGTCACCTCTTTCATAGAACGTTGTCAGCATTGATATATGTATGGCTAAACTGAAACACCAGAGCAGGGTATCTTAACCGGAGGTGCGAATCTGATTCCTGGGGGTGCAAGTCTGATTACTGTAATTTTTAATGAAGAAATTTAATGTTCAACATATGCATTATATTTTCCCTGAAAAACACAGCTTTGCTTAATTTTCTTAAAATAGTTTTAAGGATGAATTAACCCATTAACCGGCAACCATAAATTAATGAAGTTTGCTAATTGATATTAGTTATTTTTTTATAATTAGGTTCATTATACATGGTTAAATACGAAAACAAAATTTAATATTTTATTTTCTAGGATTTTCAGGGTGATCTAAAAATAGATCACTGCCGGAGAGCGCCGTAGGGTACACCGCGTATAGTGGATGTATTTCAAATGCCATATATTTTTCAATAGACTGTCTGCACGCTGTGATCTAACTATGAATGAGGCTGCGGCCTTCCTGGACGACCTTGACCTCGATGTCGATGAGGTTGAGGCTGACATTCTTCTAAGTTGAGGTTGGCATTGGGGGGTTTCCAAGCCTCTCAATCGATGAGATGAGACAAATTGGACTCTCCTTCGACAAATCGTCCGCCTCTCTATCACTTCTTGACTCGTTGACCAAAATGAGATTCAGTACGTTAGCAACCATCCTCGTCAATTGAACCAAGAAGGATTCGTTCAAGTCGGACAAGAAGATGAAGGTTTGGGACTCTTTGGAGCAGAAATTCAACCAGAAGAACCAGATTATTTTTGTCAAGTGGAACGACAGCAGCTTTGTTTACATGGCGACGAACCACTCCAAATCACGCCCTACAGTGAAGGCGTTGCTGTACAGCCGCACCGAGAAGAAGGTGAAGGTCGGCAAATATGCTGTTATGTCCCAGATTCGTTTGGTCCCACTTCAGTCCCGGGTCTCAATTCTCTATGTTAGGTTATGTAAGGTCAGGTAAGTTAGGCTAGGCTAGTTGTGGAAGAGAAAGAGAGCGGAACTGAAGCAGGGCCAAATATACCTGGGACGCATATATCCTTATCCAAACGTCATTAGCTCCGTGGAGGTCGACATGTTCCGCTTCATCTCCAAGTACAACAGTAACATGCGGTGTGGACCACCATGATTGGATGGTGGCGCACTTTGTGTTTGAGATCGAAGATAAAAATATACTTCTCTCTTCTGATGGGGGCGATCCAGATGACCTTGGTGAATGCCTTGGTAATCCACAAGAACCATGGTTGAGAAGCCGGAAGAGGTTTCGGGCCTCGACTTCACGCGCGAGATGGCGGTCTCGTATATGAAGACCACCAATGGCAAGGACTCAATCATCTCACGGGCCCAGATCGCTTCTCGCGTTGGACTGGCAGCGCAGCCTCCGCTGGACTCCAGCTTCGACGGCCTCGGCCATATTCGCCTCGTACGTGAACAGCAACGTCAATGTCAGGGACCCGGTTGCAAGTCGAGCCCGCTGTCCTACTACGGAAAGTGTGCAAACACTACGCTGTGCAGGCAGTATTTCAATCCCTATCATACGACATAAATAATTACCAACAGACAGCTCGAAAAAGTCCATTTCATGTTCCGATACGGACCATCTGGACTTGGATTGAAACTATTGTACATACTCGAAGGCAGTGACGGCGCCAGGACTTTTCCGGTAGGGGACTGAGAGGGTGTTGTTTCACCGCTCTCGTTGCCATTGTACACACGCTTCTCACAAGCGATTTATTGCACAGCGATGAATGACAGTGACGAAAAATACAGAACAAGAGAATGAAGATGAACACGATCAACACAAAACGCAGTAACCAATACACCCGATTGTACACAACCCTACTCAACACACACCTACAGGACCACACACACCTGCACAACCGCACACTATCCGCTCCACACACCAACTCCCTACGCTTACACGACCGGCCTTTGACCTTCGCCAAGGTCAACACCAACACACCTAAACACACGACAGACCAGCCGCGCGCGCACACACACACACACACACACACACACACACACACACACACACACACACACACACACACACTTGCACACCAAACCCATGCGCTCACAGACAAGTGGTTTCCAATTCCATCACAGAGGGGTTAAGGAAAAAGATGCGGGGGCTTTGGGAAACATGAATAACTACTCTCGAAATGTTCATGGTCAGGATTTTTGGGGTGCTCAAGGGGCTGGCATATTTTGGGGTATTTCAGCCCCTCCATGTCCAAGTACCAAAAAAGTTGTTTTATTACGTCGTTCGTAATTATACATTCTCGTATACCTATCGAGGATCCTGGGGGTGCGAGCACAGAGAAACGTTACGAACCACTACCCTAGAGACAATTGCCCTCCCTTATTACGCCCGAACAATTGCTCAATTACCCCGAGGGAAATATCACTAGCTTACGCCCAGACTAGCAAACAATGCGATAAAGATCCTACTGAAACTGTCGAATACCAAGCTGAATGTGATCGATGGTGTCCTAATGGCACCTGAATAATTCATGAGCGAGTATTATATCGGCGGCACTACCCTATTTGTGTATCGCTCCAAAGTGCGCTAAGCAAAATGGAGGCGTAGCAAAATGGAGACATAGCAGTCACGCTCCGTCCACTGCGATACTAGCGCTCTCTAACGGCCGAAAGTGTAACTAACCTAACCTAACCAACCCAACCCAACCTAACCTACGTTATACAACCTACGTTATACACACAACCTAACCTACGTAACTCTATACGTTATAGAGTCCTCATGCAGCCTAATTCAATTACTATGGTTATGAACAATTCCAATTGGACATCGCTTCAAATGTCCTACCAATTGTTTGAAAATCTGATAAATATCTCTTTCTCTTTCTCTATGAAAAAGTCACAATTAATATCAAAACCATTAAAATGTTATTTTAGCGATACAAATTTAGCGTGTTAACTATGTATCTACGTATTTATTATGATTTTTTATTCATTTTGTTTATTATTTATTTTATTTATTATGTATTTATTGAAGCTATTTACTATAAAATGTATTTGATATGTAAATACGTTCAGCCTAAGGCTTTGTTCAAGCTTGAAACAACGTGTTATGATTATGTTTATTATTATTATTATTATTGTTATTATTATTATTGTTATTATTATTATTATTGTTATAATTATTATTGTTATGATTATTATTGTTATTATTATTATTGTTATTATTATTATTATTGTTATAATTATTATTGTTATTATTATTATTTTTATTATTATTATTGTTATTATTATTATTATTGTAATTATTATCAAATTCAATGAAGAAGGCAATATGAGAAAATTGTGAGGGTTATAAATTGCATGACCGCAGTTCTCATGCGCTTCAATCATCGACACACAGTTGGACAGAAAAGAGAGAAGAAAACATGCACCGTGTAAAGATGAAATGGAGGTGAATAAGCCGAACATTGACAAATAACCGATATGAACAATGTGCAACAAACGTCTGATGTGTGATTGGTGCTATTTTCACAGAAGTTGATCGCATGCGTTCTGATTGTGTGGACACTGTGCCTGATGCAACACACCGAGACCAAAGATCATTGTGTCCTTTCGAATGGCTGCTTGGATGACATTCCATACCCGTCCATAAATATCGATTCCTTGACAACCAAATCGCCGACAACCACATCGCCGACAACCAAATCGCCGACAACCAAATCGCGGACAACCACATCGCCGACACCCACAATGTTTGCACCTGGTGAACCTGATGCAAATATGGTAGTCGACGCAGAGCCGCAAGCCGAGGATGATTCAGGCCTTCCGGGCTGGGTCATATTTATAATTGTCATCCTTGTTCTAGCAGCGATTGCAGGGATAATCGTTGGAGGTCTTTATTTCGGTGGCGTGATCGGTAACTGATCTGTAAGTGATAGATAGGCTATGTTTGCTTTTCTATTCTGCCGAGTTGAGATAGAGAGGCTGAAGTTGGTTGTGTGTTGTGTAACCGCAGCGCTCTAAGCCCAATACAGACGCTGCTAGTTAGTCGCATTTCAAATCTTTCAAGTTATTCCTGTGAAATTTGTTTGGAAGTCGCAGCGGCCGATATCCGGGTGACGGTTTGAAATATAATTATTGAAATCGCCAAGAAGCTTGTGTTCAAAAACTGAAAGTACACAGGCTCTACAAAACACGCACACACACACACACACACACACACACATATATATATATATATATATATATATATATATATATATATATATATATATACTAGCATTAAAACCCGCCCGTTGTGCGGAACAATTAATAAAAATATTGCAAATTAAAAATAAATAAGGCAAACTCATAAAAACCTTAATCAATTGAAAAGACTGTATTTAATTATTTTTAATTTTATTTCGACAAAATATTTTCACTCAGCCCGCCTCATATTTAAACCCGCCCGACGTGCGGAATAATTCAGAACTCGAACACTATCCGTTCTGGACCTTGAAGTCAAATCCGTTAGTTTTGTATATGAATTCATTCTACACGGTGAAATTGAACGTTTTATTGCTGCCCGCGGGACATTTTTATTTAATAAAAATGAGCCATCGCTTCGTTTGCGCTTGAAGCCCCTGATCTGTACCATTGAACCCGCGCAATTATTCACCTCATATTCAAGCATACATACACAGACAGACAGATAATCTCTTTTATTTATAAATAAAAGAAATATTTATAAGCCATTAATAATGTATACCTGTATGCATAAATCGGGTCCCATACCCCCGGATTTTGGTTCCCATACCCCTAAGGGTAGGGGTACACCTAATATGAATATCCCCGGTTGAATACCCCTGCACTGAGTTATGAAGTCATGTTTAGCGATACAAGCGCCCTCTGCTCAGCCATTTTTAAACTATTCAAACTTACATCTGCGACTATCATGGCTGACTGAAACCAGCGTCGATTTGCTGCTCATGGAGAACAAACGTGGCAGCGATTGCAGCGACATCTTTAACTGTAGCCGAGTCAGCGGTGGCGCCATCTTTATAAGACGTTGATGAGAGTGGCCGCCACCACGCCACAACAACATACCCGCACAACACTGCTCTCACAAACATACAAACAAACTAATAAATATACACAAATGACATAATTATTACACTATATATATATATATATATATATATATATATATATATATATATATATATATATATATATATATATATATATATATATATATATATATATATATATATATACATATATACTAGCATTTATTCCCGCCCGTTGTGCGGAAGAATTCATAAAATGAAATTCATGTTTAATTCATAAAAAATATTGAACATTCAATAAGAAAAAGTACACACTCATAAAATTGTAATCAATTGAAAAGTCCAAGTTTAATCTTGTATATTTATATTTTGACAAAATATTTTCCCTCAATCCGCCTCATATTTAAACCCGCCCGTCGTGCGGAATAATTCAGAACACAAACATGTAACAAACAGTGATAATTCTAGCATGTAAAACTGCCGGTCGTGCGAACAATTCCTACTATTAAATTTGTATTCAATTCAAGAAAGAAGATATACAATTTAAAAAAAAGGAAACTCATTAAGTCTTATCTAATAGAAAAGTATAAAGGTATTTATACTTTATATATTATTATAAATATTATAATAATATTATAAAGTATAATACATTTTTTGTGGACAAAACATTTCCCGCAAATAGCATCATATTTAAGCCTGCCCGTCGTACGGAAATATTCATAACTCAAACACGAATAATGAATAATGATGAAAAATGAAACATTTTCACCAGAATGTTTTTAAAATATATGTTTAACTTAACATCACTCCCCAACATCATTTGCACAAGTACTCTTATACTTTTAGCAGTATAATATTTACCGACAAAAAATTCATATACATACATTCATATACATTTATATACATACATTATATTACACATTCATATTAAACCCAATATAACCTGACCCAATCCTACCAAACCCAACTCCACCATCCCATCTTATCATATATCATCTCATCCCCTGTTAGTATCAAACACGCGGCCCACCAATAATGTTCTCGCAGCCCGCCAATATAATATAGTAACCAAACTGTAAGCCGGATTAATTCACATTTACTGTATAATGCGATTTAATTATATATTATTTAATTTAAGTTCTCGTCTAGCAGTTAAACCCGTTTGTCGTGCAAAACAATTAATAAAACAAAGGATATCAATTGAAAAGTCTAAATGTAATGACATTTAGTTTAATTTTGACCAAAAATTTACCCTCATCCCGCCTCATATTTAAACCCACCCGTCGTGCTGAATAATTCAGAACTCGAACACGATTTGTTCTGGATCTTGAAATCAACTCAGTTAGTTTTGTATATGAATTCTTTCTACACGGTGAACTTCAACGTTCTATTGTCTATAGCTGCTACCCGCGGGACATTTTTATTTCATAAATATGATCCATCGCTTGGTTTACGTTTAAAGCCCCTGATCAATACCATTGAACCTGCGCACACAGAAGATTTATTTTATAAATATATAGATTTAAAGTCGCCCGTCGTGCGGAACAATTAATAAAATATATTTCTATTCAATCCATAAAAGAAAATGAATACAAATTAAAAAGCAAACAAATTAACCTGTAAATATGTTAACTAAAAGGAAAGTCCAAATATGGATGTTTTTATTTTAATTTTGACAAAATATTATCCCTCAACCCGCTTCATATTTAAACCTGCCCGTCGTGCGGAGTAATTATAAATTCATACACGAAACAATGAAAATTGTCTAAAAATTGTATCCTAATGTTTCCAAAATGTATTTTTATATTAACATCATCTAGCATTGAAACCCTCCCGTTTAGCGGAACAACTAGAACAAAAAATAAAATAAATATTGAATTCATAAAATTAAACTAATACAAATGAAAAAATGAAAAAAGCAGACCCATAAAAAGTTTTAACCAATAGAAAAGTCTGAGTATAAATGTTTTTATTTTAGATGTGGCAAAATATTTTCCCTCGAACAGCCTCGTATTTAAACCCGCCCGTCGTGCGGAACGATTAATATAATACAATGAATCAAAAAGCAAAAAGCTTATCCAATAGAAAAATATAAATTTGTAAATTCTTGTTTAAATTATTGACGAAGTTTTTTCCCTCAACACTGCTCAAATTCACACCCGTCCTTCGTGTGTAGTAATTCAGAAGTGTAACAATATCAAAACAGTGAAACTTTCTGTCATCTCTATAATTCCACATTAATACTTCCGCTAAAACAGCGTATGCATATAGTTGGCATTGTATGATATTGCAGCCCATATCCTTATGTAACTTTAGCGTATGCAACTTGAAATTAAATCAATCGAATTACACAGTAAAATTCAGTAGTTAACTCTGTTCCCAGTAGCATTTTACCAGCGCGTCGTCCGGAACAATTCATGTGTAAATATTGAGGACAATAAAGCCTTTATATTCAGTATAGTGTAGCATTAATTAGCTGTACACAATAAAACCACACTATCAATGTTTGGAGCAAATATGATGCATTCTTAATTGTGATTGGGCTTCAGTGAAATTTAATCGGTGTATATTCCTGTGTAATCGCAAGTGCGCATAATAGCTGTCAAATTGGCAATATGTCCTTTTGACTTTACACCGCCGTAACTTCCTTCAAATACACTTTGGAAAATTAAAAATGATACCGTATTGTAGAAAACAAAATGTACAGCACGATGGTATATTTTATTTTTATGTGTAACAAATTGTTACTGAGAAATGGTAGAAAAATTTATTAATTTTAATCACCCGGTGTTCAAGTGTAATTTTGGATGTATTTGATAATTTTGCCAATATATACGTTTTTTGTATCATTTGTGGGTATAAATTATAATTTATCTTGTAGAACACAACATTTTCTACACCATAGTACACTTTTTACAGCTGTACCATTGCTGGTTTATGAGGAATAGATAGCGGAATATTGACCAAAATATTCACGTTTCTAGTACCAATTTTGCCTTTTTGACTTTGTCATTTTGACTTCACACCACCGTAACTTTTTTCAATACACCTTGGAAAATTATACCGTGTTGTAGAAAACTAAATTCCCGGCATGATGGTTTTATTTACTCAGATGTGTGATAATTATTTTTTGAGAAACAGAGAAAAAAGTATATATAATCGGACGCGTGGAGTTAATAAAGTTTTGAGTATGGATTGAATTTTTTTCCATTACATGTTTTATGTTTAATTTTTGAGTATGAAGTATAACCTATTTTATAGATCGGAAAATTTTCCACACAGTGGTATAATCTGTATTGCTGTACTATTTCTGGTTTAGGAGATCTCGATGGCAGAATATTGACCAAAATTTTCGCATTTTTCAGGCTTCATTCTGTCTTTTCACCGCTATAACTTATTTTGGTTTTATTTTTAAAATTAAAAATTTAACCTAAAGTGTAGTCAATAAAATTGCCAACGTGATGGTATAAATTGTTAGCGGGTAAGCTAAGTGGTCGCCGAGTAGTAGCTGATAGAAAATGGACCAAGGAGGGTCGGACAGACACACACAAACACGCACACACACACACACACACACACACACACACACACAATCACACTCACACACTCGCATACACACACACACACACACACACATATATATATATATATATATATATATATATATACAATCACACACACACATACACACTCACACACTCGCACACACACACATACACACAATCACACTCACACACACACACACTCACAGACACACACTCACACAAAATTATTGGAGATGATGTACGCTGACGATACGGTATTGATTAGCGAAACTTACGAAGGAATTAACCAAATTATTACAGCGCTTCAGACATATATATATATATATATATACTGTAATGAATGGCGGATGTCAGTGTATTGCAAAAAAACAAATATTATGATTTTCAGTAGAGGAAAAGTGAACTTCAATAACTATATATTTAAATGGAACGAAGAACCGCTGGAATTTGTCGATAACTACAAATAGCTCGGCATAAATATAAAGTATAATGGTTCGTTTCGCAAAGAACAACTAGAAATTATCCAGAGAGCAAAAAGGTCTATGTATGCGATCCTGGGTAAATGTAGAAAATTTAACCTACCATTTAAAATGCAAATTGACCTATATAACAAAATGATGCTGCCCATATTAACATATTCTTCTGAGGTCTGGGGTTTCGACCAAATTAGAGAAATAGAGAGTACGCAGATGAAATTTTTCAAGAATGTCCTCAGTGTGCATCAGTGGAATACGTCTACGGGGAATTAGGGATATTTCCGATTGAAATTTACATAAAATTGAGAATGTATAAATTCTGGGTGCGTATATTGTCTGGATCGACTGACAAATTGGTAAATTTGATATATCATTATTTGTACCGACTGGACGAAAGCGGAATTGACACCTCAAAATGGACGCATAAGATGAAAACAATATGTATTGAGTGCGGATTATGGGGACTGTGGAATTGCCAGGACGCTGGTTTAGCCAGAGTATTGACGGAAAAGGTGAATACTACACTTAAGGATCTGTGGATTGGGACATGGCGATCAAACATGAGGAGAAAGCAATTTGTCAGACATACAGTACGTATAAATTGATTTATGGACTCGAGCCGTACCTGCTGAACATGACTAAAACAAGTTGGATCCACATATGTAGAATACGCAGCTGCAACAACCATTTGCCAATTAACGAGGGAAAATACAAGGGTATACCCAGAGCCGAAATTGTATGCGAAATATGTGAAACAAATAAGTTGGGGGATGAGTACCATTTACTATTTGTGTGTACAAATAAACAAATATAATACCTGAGACAAATATATATCTCACGGAAGTTTCATAATTGTGCAAATACATATGGTTTCATTAACTTGATGCAAACAAAGAATGTACAAGAGCAGCGTAATCTCGCTGGATTTCTTAAACAAGCATTCAAGTTATATACGTGATTTGTTGCATTATGATTGGGAATTTGCATATTTGGATTCATATATAATGTCATATTGAATTGTTTGTTGTTTTGATGTTGTGCTTTGTTGTTGTTGTTTTTACACCGCTGTTACTTGATGCACAGCTGTGCTCCATACTCTTATTGAGTCTGAGCAAAATGAACATTTCTTTCTTTCTTTCACACACACACTTCCATACACACTGATACTTGTATGATGGGCGTTGGTGAATTGATTTGCTCAAAAATGCATTACGATTTGGGGTCTCCTCGTATTCAAACCATCCGAATTGATCATAAGAATAACAAGCATAAAACTAAAAATACTTACAAACAACACACATTGTATATTATATTTAGCAATCATCGCCGTCGAAAATGTATTAGAAAACACACACACATGCACACGCACACACATTGAAACACAAGGCTATGCTATTTCAAATGTATGACTGCGCAATAAGATTATGCCTGCATTGCATTGTATGTTTTGAGAGCTGGTGGTAAAAAATAAAAAGTACATAAATATATTGACTTGAAATATATTGGCATGCAAGGTATATAGTACATGTTGAAACTCAATTAAATGTGACATGATATGTTTCAGTAACATTATGATTATTATTATTATTATGATTTCTGTCAAAATGTGAACAAGGCTATTTTGAACACTGCACATCGACAAAAGGCCCATGGCATTTTCAAACTCGATTTTACACTTAACCAAATACACATCAATTCAATATATATAAACTCAGAGCCGCTGACCGACTTTCTGTATACGCAAACCACAGAAGACAATGAGAAAACGCATAGAAGCGATGCATGGATAACTTCCGGTTCAACAACATTTCGGTCCGTAGTATGTATGACCGCTTCTTGAGCCCGCGAGCTATGACATGTTCAAACATGTTCAAACATGTTTCAACATGCCCGTGTGTGCGTGTGTGTGACTGAGTTTGACGTATGCTCAACAACGTGATCGAAGCTTGTCGTATTTGGCGACGGCTTCATCCACGTCCACGTAGCAGCCACGCAGGTGCCTATAGTGTACACCAATCATAGCAATAACTTACAAGCGGCTAGATGCGCCCAACGCTTAAGGTTTTCCCAGGGACGCCAGAGGTGCGTGGACCTCAGTTTGAGAGCCACTGCAATGCATTACAATAATGCCTTAGTGATGCACTATACTAATGTAAAGTGTTGTAGCGTAATGAATTGCCTTACGTTATGGCGCACTGCTGCAATGCAATGCGGTTGCAATGCATCATTCCGCCCATGTCCAGGAGGCTGGTGCACCCCACAATTACGAAAATACAACAGAAAAACAGCCTTAGTGGATTGATTAATTTCAAGGAGAGTTTTAAGCAGGTGTGGGTACTTACTCAAGTCATACCATAGATTTTATATACAGTAAGTCCTCTACTTACGAATATTCTACTTACGAGCATTCCGTACATACGAACAATTTTTTGTTACAAAATTGGTCCATACATTTTTTGAAAGATGCTAGCAAACTTCAAATTTCCCGGGTGCGAATATATTTCACGAGTTTGCCGCGCCGTGACGCTGCTGCGCTCGTCAGCTGTGCGCCATAAACACGAAATAACATCTTTTTACTGTGTCCTCGTGTACCGGCAATTTTTGTGCTGGAGCCAGAATTTCGGAGCCAAGACTGAAAATGCTTAGGAACGACTCAAACAGAACATTCAGACATTCAGCACACATACAGAGATGTGTCTCTTTTTGTCCACCTGGTCACTTTGGTCGGATCGAAGCTGGTGCGACCGTGAAGAATCCTGCGGTTGTTGAAGGCGACCACATCGCCGGGAGTCAGGTGGAAGGACAATTGCTGGTCGCCGTCGCGCATCCGCAGTGACATCTGGCGGTAGGCGTGGTAGAACGGCACGACCACGTGGTCTGGCGTCTGCGCCACAATCGCCGTCATCACCAATCAGGACAAATATGAGCGATAGTATTAAGAGTGCAAGTGCACTATTACCACCCTGCGGTGATCCCATGTACCGGAAGTGCCCAAAAGATTTAGAGAGAAAAAGAGTTAGAAAATAAAACAATTCTAGAGAGAAATACAGCTCGAAAAGTAAATAATAAATACATAATAATAAACAATTCATCCGATAATACTTTATATTGTCGTCTGAAAAATTATTAATAGCAGGCAAGATTCAATGTGTTATCCAAATTTTAGCGATGTAAAATTTCGATAGAGAATAATATAAATATCAATCTTATTAGCCTATACACAATATATTGGTGCATATCCAACGTGAAAATTTTCTCTGTTTCAAGAAAATTTGATGTAGAATGCGTCCTCGCTTGTTGACACTATTTTTATACTAAAACAAAATCATATGTCGCTATTTGACAATAGCAGACATCCGAAGACAAATAGAAAAACAATATCAGTCGTAGGCGGATTGTTTCATAAATAAACACACAACGATAGCATCTACAGAAAGCGAAAGTGTTGTTGATAAACATCTACGAATGATAGAATACAGAAATCAAGTACAAAAGCGAAAACGCGCAAACAAGGACTGAAAATCTCGCTTGTTTAATTCTTTGTTTTATAAACAACCTTGACTTCGAAGCAAGCTCTACGCAGATAATAAGCAAATACAAGCAAATTCAAGCAAATTACAAGCAAATAAAATACAAGCAAGCAAAATATTATGCTCTTGACGAAGTTGTTAGTCTGCTACCCAAGAACTACAAATAATATGGAAATAAACACATGCTAATTGCATATCCCATATATATATACGGCTAACAATAAGTAAATATCACACTAATTATCAAATTATACATTTAACAATACAACGTTTTCATTAATTGTGAACACCCAGTTATTTCCAATGTGGTATGTAATTGTCAGTGTGTATTTATACGAACCAGCATGCATTTGTGTGTGTGTGTGTGTGTGTGTGTGTGTGTGTGTCAAGAAATGCAATTATACTTCTATTAAATAGTAATTAATTAATTATTTATTTATTATAATTGGCAATTATTGTTATTACCTATTGTATTTAGTAGTCATTGGTTTGTACATGTTTTTGTATTTTGTTGTCAAGTTCAATTTGTCGTTCAATTTGTGTTATTGGGCGATGGTTTTTCAGTGATTTTTGCAGCGCATTTGAAAAATGCAATATGCAATTATTATATGCAATTACTCACTGGCGGATCTAGAGGGGGGCTTCAGGGCTGACCCCCCCCCCCCCTAATGTTGCCATCAACTCCTCATAACCAAGAGGCTCGCTAAAAGAGGTCAATAAAAATAGCTTTCTGTAGAATTTGTTGATATAAGCATTATCGCAAAGACGTTGCATAGTGATGCATGCACATGACTGATCGCCCCCAAAATTCAGCCCCCCCAAAAATAGCACTCTGGATCCGCTACTGCAATCATTGTGCGCTCAATCAAATTGGCGTACCATTTTTTGGAAAACAATGCGGATTACTAGACAAGCCAAATTAACACAACATAAATAAACAAAGTACAAATATGCGTAATAGTTTGATGAAAAACGTAAATTAATACGTAAATAATAGAAAATGACTATATTTTCAACATATTGTATATGTGGATCAAACAGAGCATTTGAAAAATAGTACCGGAGAAAAGTTCAAATTTTGAATGGGGGCTTATTGGACGGTGCTACTAAAAACCTAGTATTCAGGGCGTGAAAAGCGGCATGGAATTGAAGGCCAGGTGCGCTATTAATTGCCGGGATGTAAGATAATACCTGCAGAGGACCCATGGTGCGGTTGTTGTAGTGAATCTCATGCACATCTCCGTCGGGTTGCGTCACCACCACAGGACAGGTGTTCATGTACCGCTGGCCATCATTCTTGATGGAGAAGCGTACAGGAGTTGAGGTGAGGATGTGGTAGGCGGCAGGATCGTGGTCCTCTAGCCACTTGGCCACACGGAAGCCGTCGACGAAGAAAGACCGACCTCCAGGGTCTTCGTTTCGTGATTTGGGACATTCAGCCTTCGCCAGGAGCACAAGCGGACAAGATAGAACCAGTACAAAAAGACAATTTGCTCAAAATCACTGTGCTAAACACTACTGGAATCTCCACGCACGTATAATATACAGTATTTGCTCGTGTATAAGATACTCTTGTGTATAAGAGATCCTTTCAATTTGATGCAAGTTTATGGGAAACAGTTTTTTAGTAATGAATAACTTATATAAAATAGTTTATTAAAACATAATAGCTGATAATGATTAAATAATAGCAAAATGTATATGTCATGGATAATGTTTCATCAGATAGCATTACATGCTGGTGCTAAAAAAACGGACTCCCATGTATAAAAGACAGCCTTTTTTTAAGTGAAAATTTACACCTAGAAGGAAATACGGTGACTACAGCAAAAAGTCAAGCTATTATTCGGTATATTATTAGCATGATTCACAGGCGCACGGACAAAATGAACATTTGGAAGACAGAAATATTAATTATCACCTATAATCACACAATGACACAGAAATTGCTCAATGAACTCAATAATGCTTAATTTAAGGCCGCTCAATTTTCCCGAAATAATCGAGTTTTTGGTGGGTATAATATTTTCTAAGCTCTAAACAGTTCTGATTCCAAATACATCAATATAAGCGTCATGAAAGAACATTTAGGCGTTGCAAATTTACTTGGAAAAATTCATGTTCTGCAATGCCGACTGGATTTTGCCGTACAACTAGCAAAATGGTGCACTCAGAGAAAATATACCTCAGTAATAAATTATGCGCTGATATTTTTCTGGACTGGAATGGCATTCAGTATTGGGGGAAGCATAGTTAAATAAATTTACGGGCGCATAAAGACAGGACAACTCGTAGCTCATTTTACTCTGCGGTATACAACTGCAGTCGCCCTCCAAATAGCGAGCTCAAAGAAACCGAGAACAAATTCACACTACTTCAGGTTTCCGCTATTTTAATTCTGTTATTGGGAGATGTAATTAACACGTATTTGATAGGCTTTTAATCGGGACCAAATATGAATTCCGCTATTTGGAGGTTCGTTACTTGAAGGTCCGTTATTTGAAGGATCCGCTGTATGTGAATGCAATTAGGCGAGCCCACCTGAAGGCAATGAAGCAATTGCATGCCTGGAGAATTATCTCGATAGTTCATGTCAGTATGTAGCTCGAGATGCAGACCAGACGCGAACAAATGACTTCCCGGAGTAGGGTCGATTTTGACGCTGAACGTGACTCCGTATTGTGTCTCCTTGATGTAGGCAAACCGGTTGACAATGACTCGAAGTTGGTCCTGATAAATCATCACCATATACAGTGTACTCCGCATATAAGAGACCCGCATATAAAAGAACCGGATATATAAGAGACACCCGGTTATATAAGGGATTATTTCTTCCAGTCCGTCTTCTATACTTTACGTGTAATTTTCCCCGGATATAAAAGAGAGACTTTTTCTCCTCTCCCGACATCTCTCTTTCACTGTACTTTTTCACAATATTTCCAACGTTCCCGCGTTGTTGTATCATGAGTGAATTGATAGGACTGAGCGAAATACATTGCCAAATAATGTTTCAGTAGTTCAATCAATATTATAAATAACCTAAAGTATTCATAATATAATCATTATCAAAAACTGCATTTGTGGTGCCACACAACTTACGTCTCGCGCCACCTCCCAACCCTACCAGCTCTGTGTGCGCCTGTTTGTCTGTTTGTCTGTGTGTCATGTTTCTCCGTGTCATTGTGTATGTGTTGTAGGACCATGTGTGTGTGTGAGCTTGTTTGTACGTGTGTCCGATCGTGCTGTCGTGTTATGTCTGTACTTGTAAATACAGTCGGTCCAAAGCACTCACGTTATCAACTTGTGTTGTTCAGTGGCTACCCAAACGCCACACATTCAAGAAATAGCAATGCTAAACAACTGGATCTGTTTAAATAATAACTGAATATTTACTTATTGACTTGACAGTGTGGCAAATTATAGGTATATACGGTAGACAAATTGGTAAAAATATTTAGCAGATACAAACCAGTTCACGACGCAATATTGGATTAAAGTAAATTTGAGAGCAAGTCAATGTTCGTTGTTCCCACGTGGCAACAAATGACATGGTAATTAACATTGGGCTATGTTAATTGGCAAAATTACGATCTTCACCGATATGTAGCGTTCAACGAGATGATATTTTCATATATACAACACTCACGTACTCCACGGGCACTCCAGACAGCTTGGCGATGCCGTACTTGTGGAAGGCCTCGAGCCAGCGAAATAAACCGTCATCCGAGCTGATAAACTCTTGGTAATCCATGACCAGAAGGTTGTCGTTGATGATTTCGCGGTCCCAGAGACAAAGAGCGGCGCGCGGTGTCTCCTCTTCGAGAGCAGATAAGGATGAGGACGAGATGAAAGTATCGTGCATGAAACACTGTCCGTATCTGTAGAGCCTGTCCCACGTACAAGCCATGGCCCACTTGAGCAATATGCAGCTGGGGATGTTAAGTCTCGGGTACGTTTGGTCTCGCTCCAGTCTCTGTCGCTTTCCTAACTAAGCCAGCCTTACTAACCTTACCTAGCCTAACTATGAAAGGCAAAGAAAGCCGTGACCGAAGCGAGCCCAAGCGCACCCCAGCTATTACACCTGGGTTCCCTGCGATAACTCACAATAGTGGTTCTCAACAATTTTCAGTGGTCGCATTGTTTTGAAATCAGTAGTCAGTTCTCGCACCACCTGGATTTTCGACAGCTAAATTAAAAAATATAAGCGTACAAACAACCGTGCTGTGCAACCGTGCTGACGTAAACATTTAACTAGCATATATAAACAAAGCATATATATAATTCTAAATTAATTTATAGCTGACCAAGACATGCATTTTCAGCCAAAGGTAGCAATTTTTTATATGCGATATTGTAGGAATCCAGTGCTTTCTATGATGAATAAAGTTAGACAATGCTAAAAAATAAATTGCCATGATTTTTACTTTAAAATTGAGGAAAGTCCCTTATACTCAAGGGTGTCTTATACACGGAAAAAAGGATGATTATTGCTGTGGACTGGTATTGGCGCGTTATAGCGCACATTTTACGCTGAAACCATCACCACAGGCATCACTAACCAGCTGTAGTCAAATGTGGACACGTGATCGTCTTGGTGGTCATCGACTCCTGGCCAGTGAATCACCAACTGCTGCAGCTTGTCGTTGACGGTCACAGATCGAGGATGTATCTTGACGTCCAGAGAAACCGTGTCCAACTTCTTCTGACGTGTTGTAGTGTCCACACATTCGTCACATTTGCAATTGTCTCGCAGCTGTAGCGTTCAGACATCAGTTGTTAGTTGTGCTAGAGAAATTCTCCAGGTTGGGCTGGGTTCTGTCCCCCCTATCTCTATTTCTCGCTCTGTGAATCCTGATTATACTGGGACTTCTCTCTATTTCTGGCCCCAAAGATAGTCTTGTGTGAGTTGTCCATCAAATGTCCATTCGCCTGAGAAGAAAGCTCTTCTTTATTTTAATTGTCTTATTTGAAATAAATCATAAAACGTATTGCCTTGCCTATACTACTTCAATTCAATTAAGATGTATATATTTTTCAGATTGCCCCTGAATTTAACACATTTTGCTATATTATATTTTATCCAGGTGAAGCCATATTTTGAACATTCTTTGTGTTCCACGTTCTTAAGGCAAATTTATTCTCTCCTCAGAATTTGTTCAACAAACAAAAAAACAAAAACAAATTTTTGGTTCGAATCTGTTCTTCACCAGGGGGACACCTGAAAACTGTGTTTTAATCACCCTAATAAATACTATATAGCACGGTATGAAAAAAACGTTTTTTTTCAAAAAAAAACAAAAACCATGTTTTTTTTAGAAAAAAAACATTGTTTGTTTGTTCTTTTGGTTTTTTACACTTTGCACACACAAATAAAAAAAAAGATTGTACCATGCTATTTAGTATATCGATGAACATATTTCAGTACCACTTACCAAGAGTTTTGTAAATATTTAAAATAAAAATAAAAAATCATAAAATTGTACACACAGGATCTTGAATTTCACCTTGTAGCATCTATAGGCAACGGAAGTTTTAAACCGCTTCCAATTGCGAAAGCAGTCGATTTTAAACGCCCAAATATGTTTGCAAACTACAAATCAAAATACCTATGAAAACCTAGTGACTAAAAATCGTTTTGTCCATGGAGGCTAATTCATGTTTGTTTTCAGAATGAACACAGTTTTTTTAACTCAGGTTTCTAAAAATATTGTTTTTCACAGAAACATAAATGTTTTGTCGTAAATATTTAGGATTTCTCATAAATACCAGCTACAATGCTTCTCCAGCAGAACCAAGAAATGTTTATAAAAATGACTCCCATATCGTGCAAACCCATAAAATCATGCCAAAAGGTAATATGTATGAAGATTTAAAACTGCTTTAATGAACTCATTTACTAATTCTGAAAATATTTGATCATTCCTATATGAGAAAAATTGTTTCTGTAAAAAAACAATTTTCAAAAAACCATGTTTTTTTAAAACAAAATACTTGGTTTAAACCATTGTTTATACATGTGTGTGTATGTGTGTGTGTGTGTGTGTGTGTGTGTGTGTGTGTGTGTGTGTGTGTATGTGTGTGTGTGTGTGTGTGTGTGTGTGTGTGTGTGTGTGTGTGTGTGTGTGTGTGTGTGTGTGTGTGTGTGTGTGTGTGTGTGTGTGTGTGTGTGTGTGTGTGTGTGTGTGTGTGTGTGTGTGTGTGTGTGTGTGTGTGTGTGTGTGTGTGTGTGTGTGTGTGTGTGTGTGTGTGTGTGTGTGTGTGTGTGTGTGTGTGTGTGTGTGTGTGAAGTAAAGTAAAGTAAAGTAGAACGAAGTAGAGTAAAGTAAAGTAAATCATGGTTTAAACCAAACAAACCCTGGTTTATAGTAAAAAGTTGTGTACGCGTTGTCGCTGTTATAACATTGTGTGTGTGTGTGTGTGTGTGTGTGTATGTGTAAAGTAAAGTAAGGTAAAGTAAAGTAAATTAAGGTAAATATATTTGCCACTCATCATAACATGTACACAATAAAGAAAGGTAAAGCAATATATATGGCGCATGTCCATTAAGCCGAAGCTCCTGATGGACATTTAGGATCAATATATAGATACATGAACAATTATACACGCACAACACATACACGAACACTTATACACTTATACATACATACATACATGTTTGCATACACATCAGAGATTCATCTTCATCAATGCGATGGCTGTCAGTCGCAACAACCACCGGGCACTATTAATGCTGCTCAAGCTGTTGTTGGCGAAAGTGTTTATTTATCTCTATTTCAACACAGTTCAGTCAGCCAGTGTGTGCTATGGTTTTAATTTTTGCTGGTAGATTATTATATATTTGAATGCCTGAATAAAATATACTGTTTCTGAATAGACCAGTTCTGAATTGGGGTGTAATTAGATGCAAATTTGTGTCACGCGTATTGTATTGGTTTTGCAAAGTTTTAAAGTAATGCTTGTTGCGACCGGTACGCACAGTTTTTATTATCAACAACGAGACAACGTATTGAATAAGAAACGATATTTTGAGTACATTTGAGGAACTGAACAATGAAGAAGTAGAGTGGTATTTTGGCTTGAAATGAATACACCTGATAATTCGTTTTTGTACTTGCTCTAGTCTAGTTAGAAATGATGGACATGTACATGACCGTATTAACATGCAGTATATTACACATGAGTAACCTAGAACATAATATATACTAAGCATGGCCTCACTTGTGTGTGTGTCTGTGTGTGTGTGTGTATTTTTTCCACAAGCAAATAACAAATAGCATAACAACAATAAATAAAGAAAGTGGATATAGAGTCTGCTGAGACATTGTCTCTTTTGCAGACTTATGTAATAATGATACTTTTGTTCCAACATGAAACATTGACAAGTGATTAAATAATGATTATATGATAAAGTGATTAAACATTGTTATATATATGGGTTGTTAAATAAGTATATATATATAACAATGTGTGATGTATGACACGCTATATTATATAGATTTAATGGCACAACAATATTACACGATATACAATTCATTCACACATATTGAGTGTGACAAAGAATTGACAATGACAATAATGACGATGACAAAAATTCAACACTGCACATGAGTCGAGAATATGTTAAAAATCACATTTTCGGCATGTCAGCACGCTATCATGCAGAGGTACAACATCATACGTCAGTGATCCAAATCGAGCAAGTACTTTTTTATTTTGTACTTGAAGGAGCTAACTGTCATTGAGGAGGCCTGTGTTTTCAATGAATCGGGAAGAGCATTCCATGTTTCGGGTCCTAAATATAAGATAGAATTACGGAATAATTGAGTCCGGTAGTTCGGTACATGTAAATTTATGTTATTTCTTCTAGTCAGTTGGGAGTGATGCAGAACATGGAAGATTCCATTTTCATGTTTTATCGATCTGAATGTATCCAACAAAAGAAAATATCTGTGAATGTGTCTTAACTTCAAGAGTTTCGCTTTTCTAAAGATATCATCTGCTGAGTCATATTTCTTTTTGAAAGACATTATTTTTAGAACACGTTTTTGTTGAACGAATAATTTGTCCAAAAACGAAGGCCAAGTGCACCCCCAGACAGATATACAATATATAAGTTTTGAATAACATAGAGTGTAGTATATCGTCCGCATTGCTTCTGTACTAAGCTTATTACGAACCCTATACATAATGCCGGCAATGATGGATAAATTCTTGCATAGGTTGTCGATGTGATTATTCCAGTTGATATATTCATCTATTAACACCCCCAAGAATTTCACTGTTTGTACTCGATGCACCACTTCTCCATTTAACATCACTGTGTCCAGGTGATGTGTGAGTGATCTGTTCTGAAATAGCATTATATTGGTTTTAGATGTATTTATTTTCAGTTTATTTGCATTCATCCAACAGTTCACGAGAACCAGTGTTTGTGTCAGTCTAGAGTGAAGGCATTGTAAATCATCTGCGGAAACAAGGATGCTCGTGTCGTCAGCGTACATTGTTAAGTGTGCTTCTTTTGCAACATATGTTATATCATTTATGTATAGCAAAAATAAGATTGGTCCCAATATAGATCCCTGTGGTACTCCATGGTGAATGTATTTATATTGTGAAGGCGAATTGTTACAGACAACAAATTGCTTCCGTCCGGAAATATAACTTTCGTATAATTTATGAACGGGCCCTCTCAATCCAGCGTTTTTTAATTTAGCAAGTAAAATGCGATGGTTCAAGGAGTCAAATGCTTTGGAAATGTCTATAAAAATTGCAGCCACATATCGCTTTCTATCCAATTGCTCATATATCGTCGAAACAAAATGCAGAAGAGCCGACTGAGTTGATTTATTTTTTCTAAATCCAAATTGGGTGTGAGATATAAGACTTTTTGCTTCAAGAAAATCAATGAGTCTGCATGCAATGGCCTTTTCATAGATTTTACTCATGACTGGTAGTAAGGATATCAATCTGTAATTATTTATGTCCGTCTTGGCGCCTGCTTTAAACAGAGGTAATGACTTGGAAATTTTTAATTTAGTGGGAAATATGCCTTTACGGAAGGATAAATTAATCAGGTACGTGAGAGGAGCGGATATGAAGTCTGCGGTCTTTTTAAGCATGAAAGCGGTTACTTCATCAAATCCTGCGGAATTCGATTTTATTGATAGTGTGTGTCTCTTAATTTCCTCTACACTACAGGGAAGTAAGTACATAGATGCGGCTGAAGACGCGTCCAAATATGTAGTAAATGCGGTGCCAGGGTCTTGATCATCATATCCAACAATATTCGTAAAGTGACTGTTGAATTTGTTAGCAACTTCATGCCTTGCAATTGAGTCCAAATCAATTGACTTCTCGGGAGATTTTTTTCGGTATCCCAAGACTGCATGTATTTGTTTCCAAGTTTCTTTTGGATTCCCTTGTATGTCTCCGAATTGTTTGGTGTAATATGCATTTCTGGTATCTCTGAGTACTTGTGTCAGCGTATTTCTGAACTTTTTGTATCTTTCCTTATATGTAAGAGGCCATTTTCGTGATAGTCTCGCCAATCTATGTTTCTCTCTGATACTTTTAATGATTCCGGGTGTTAAATATGGACATAATTTTGGCAATTTTTTCTTTCCGAAATATTTGAGTGGAAAATTATTTTCGAAATATTTCATGAATTTGTCAAAGAAAGTATTGAACGCAGCATCAGGGCATTCACACTCGTAAACATCGTCCCAGTTTTGATATGAAATATCATCTACAAATTTATTCATGTTGTTACTATTGAAATCTCGTCTCAGCACAGTTTGGTCGTTATCCGCAGCAATAGAGTTTTCTCTAAAATTCGAGACTATTGGAAAATGATCGGATATATCGGATTGTATGATATAGTTGGAGGTGTTTTTCTCTATATTATTGGTCCATATGTGATCGATGAGTGCAGCCGAGTTCTTTGATATTCTGGTGGGTTTGGTAGTCACTGGCCATAAGGAAAAGGTTAACATTAAGTTTGTAAAATCTTTGAATTGAGTGTTTCGTATTAGAAGGTTTATATTCCAATCTCCGAACAGAAAAATGGCATGATATGATTTTCTAGAGACTTCGTTGAGTATATCGTTGATTCTTTCAAGAAATTTATTAAAATTCCCGTTCGGCGGCCTATAGATTGAAGCAAGAAGAAATTTGCTCTTACCTCGCTCAATTTCTACACTTACACATTCAAATTCAGGTTCACTCAGACACAATTCGTGTAACTGGGTGGATATATGTTTGTCATGCACATACATGGCTACTCCACCACCATTTCTGTTTCTGTGAACCCCGTACATTGTGTAGTTGGGAATTTTATATATCTGCGCTATGTCTTTGTCAAGTCTCGTTTCGGCAAATCCCATTACATCAAATTTATGCTCACTGACAGATATAACTTCGTCTAGGTAGTCATACAAATTAGAGGGAATGCTCACGATATTCAATGCAACGATCGAGAAGGTGGATACGTCATAGGTCGTTAAACTCAAATCCAATGTTGCGTATTGAGATTCAGGAATTGATTTCATTTCTACATGATCAGACAGAATTTCACTGACATCAAGAAATTCTAGCATATTGACTTCTTTGGAGTCCATGTCTTATTAGCTATAGAACCTTTGACAGAAAACTTATCTGAATCTAATTTCGTCTCCTGCTGCGTGTGTGTGTGTGTGTGTGTGTCTGTATGTGTATGCTTCTTTGAAAATTCAATTTTTTCCAGCTTTCCGGTTGCATTCTGCTGCGTATTCAACATTGTCAACTTTAATATTTAATTAGTCTAGTATTATTAATTCATTAATTTGTGAATAATTTCAGTACCAAAAATCGAAATGAAAATAACATAAAAAACATCTTATCGTAGATATGGAATACTCATACATAAACGAACACAAGTTTATAAAACATTTATATATGAAAAGCCATGTCATTTACGCGGCACTCACCCAGATGTACTTGAAAACGGCTGTTTTGTTGTCTTGAAAGATGACCTTGGCCGTTTGGTGGCACGCAGGAATTACGCGCGATATTTTTGGAAAATCCTTGGGCTGAGTCAAACTTGGCGCAGAACTCCGATCTGACGCACAAACACGTGCGTCTTTGTGATCGGCGGATTTTCCATAGTTTTCTCTAGTTTTGTGAATATCTAGTCTTTCTTTGTGATTAATTTGGATATTTTAAATATATACTAATTATTTTGAATATGTTCAATTTGAACATTGTATTGTATTTTGAATTAGAAAATATATAAATACATTGTCAAGTTGACTTGAAAATTATGGCCATTTATGTGAATATTATCGCGATATAAATTAATCATTAACATTTTTTAATGGCTGACTATTTTTTTCATCGATTTTTGTCGAACAATAAAGTATTTTCATATAAACGGATTAAAATGAAACAAACAACATTTTCCTATCAGAAATAATCCACATTTTAAGAGAAAGTAAAAATATTCATGACATACTTATCACTATTCTCATTATTGATAATATAAATACGACACTACACATTTATCTTGCCTAAACATTTAAACCAGCACTTAATTGACGTGTACCGACTGCAATTGAATTGAATTTGAATTGAATTGAATATTGCAGCGTGATCGGACAATACTTGCAATTTCAACGCAAATGTCTGAAAAGAGCAATGCAGTATACAACCCTTACAGGAAACGTGGTTCATTAGCGCACGCACACAAACACACACATACATACACACACACAAATACACACGCACACACATGCACACACAAATACACACGCACACAAACAAACACACACAGACATATTCAAACACACATACAAACAAACACAAACACACACACAAACAAACACAAACATACACAAGCACACATACAAACAAACACAAACACACATACAAACAAACACAAACACACACACACAAACAAACACACAAACAAACACATACACACACAGGCATGAAATTGTTGTGACCAGTGTGTGTAGCAAGGCAGATTCAAAGCAAATCAAATGCGATCACGAAATAACGAGATAATTCTATACGAATAGCATATGGATATATTTAGAAGCGTGCGTAACCCCCTCAATAAAACAACCCTTTAAACAATCAATAATTCAGCCTGGTGGTGTCAGCTTCAGGCAGCAGCGTACGTAGAATTAGTTTAAGTTAAATTAAAATCACAATTCGGACAATGAAGAGAAAAATTTGCCGTGAAATTTATTTGTGATCTCGCATAATTTGACCGCAATCGTCTATAAAAGGGCCTCTAGGCTTTGCCAGCCTGCTTGCTGATGGGTGCGATGGTTCCTGTAGACAAATAAAATATAAAATAAAAATGTATGTTTTACCCATATTGTTTTCCCGCAAAGAATAAAGTCACTGGTAGGATAAAGAGTAAATATCTTAACGAAGTTTAAAGCTGTATGAAAAATTATTGATTAAAACAGTTTTGTTATGTAGTGTTATATAGTGTCGTATATGTATGCGATATAAATATAAAATGTGTCATATATTATGCTGTGCAATGTGTTGTATGTATGTGTGTATGCTAGAGTAGCCCAGTACATGCGTTTTTCACGCAGTCTGTGTCGGAGTTAACCCCAGACTAACACGTTCTAATAATAATATGTAGCGAAATAAAACCACCGTTTTATTGTCCAGTGTTTCATTCATCGAGAACACACAACATTTAGTTTATTTTCATTTAGTTACATCGTTTATATTTTTATATTTTCATCAGTTTTCATATTTAATATGACAAGAATCCAGGAACACAGTGAACACAGAAAACGTTAAGAACCACTGAGTTATGAGGCCATGTTTAGCGATACAAGCGCCCTCTGCTCAGCCATTTTTAAACTATTCAAACTTACATCTGCGACTATCATGGCTGACTGAAACCAGCGTCGATTTGCTGCTCATGGAGAACAAACGTGGCAGCGATTGCAGCGCCATCTTTAACTGTAGCCGAGTCAGCGGTGGCGCCATCTTTAACAGACGTTGATGAGTGTGGCCGCCAGCAGACGCGACCACATGCGCGCCACCACGCCACAACAACATACCCGCACAACACTGATCTCACAAACATACAAACAAGCTAATAAATATACACAAATGACATAATTATTACCAGAACCGTTGCGAGGACTTATGGCCCCCCCGAAGGCAACACGTGGGGCCCCCATTATAAACAAAGCAGCAAATAATAAATTTATTTATTTGACATAAACTCATCATACAAGCATAGGTAAAATATCTTAGCCAAAAGGTAAATGATATACAAATTAAATAAGTAAGCGACCGATACACAGACGCAAACGAATTAGGTCAGGTTAGTTAAATTAATGTACAAACCAATAGGTTAAGCACAGCATATTGTACATCATATTCTCACAGTGCATAACAACACAGCCCAATGTACAACACAAATCACACCTCAATACACAGCATAGTTTTGCACTATTAAAATCAGGCATTCATTGTTGTAAATGTCCATTAAGCATCAATGGAAGTATTTCCTCCTAAGTTTAGTATCAGCGAACGTGTCTACCAGTTTGTCATAATCAAGAGACTTAGCAACAACAAGTTCAATTGCTATTATTGCTAGCGCATTCAGTCGCTCATTTGACATGGACGACCTCATGATGTTTTTTATCAGTTTCATCCTGCTGAAGCTTCTCTCAGCACTGGCGACACTTACAGGAGTTGCAAGCATAATCGTTAACACAATACTGGTGTTAGGATATATCTCAGTGAGGCTGTTTCTGCAAATGTAATCCAGAAAGTCTCTAGGTTTGGTGAGAGAGTTGTTGCAGGCAGCAATGGTGAAACGACGAAGCTCCAACTCAAGTTCTGAAGCATGCAATATCACCCATCGTCTTTTCGAAGTTTTCACAGTGCATGAGTAGCGTATTGTTGTCGATATACACATTTAACTGTGTCATATTGTAGAGAAATCCAAACAAATTCAGCCACTCAGACAATTGATTGAATCGAAAATTCAAAGATGATATGATTTGGTCCATGACTGTTAGGAAGAACTGAGATCTGAAAATTTCTTCTTCGCGGAGAGGTAGTTCATCTTCGCATTCGTAATCGAACATTGTCTTTTCCGCCGAACTCTTTTTTTCAGGAAATATTGTCTCAATGTCCAACCGTTGAGCAATCTCTGATGCGACACGGATGGCTGTAGTAAACCCTTCCTCTCTGAATTTTTCAAAAAACGATGCAGTAGCTGTTACTTCTGCCTGCAGCACATCTATTGTTGTTGATGATGATTGTATTAATTTGCTTGTTTTATTTATTTGAAATAATATTGCATGCCAAACGCAGATCGCGATCAGAAAGGGACATTTCTTCAAAGTTTCGAGTAGTGCACTCGCTTCCGTTGCTGTTATACCATCTTTTCGACTAACGGCATACTCTTTTAGCGATGTCAATGCTTCACAAACCTCCCTCATGTGGTAGCGGAGCGGCTTGGTTGCTTCGATTCGTGACTCCCACCTTGTTTCTGAGAGTCCCTTTAGAGAAATTGGCATTTTCTTCTCTAGTATTGCCCATCGATGGGGAGAACTAAACAGCACATATTATCTGTTAATGACACCAAACAGATTTATGACAAAGTTTGACGACTTAGCAGCATCGGCGACGACAAGGTTCCATGAATGAGAGCCACATGGACAAAACAATGCACGTTGATTCATTTTCAGTATACGAGCTTGCATACCTTTGTTTTTCCCGCTCATATTGGCTCCATGGTCATATGCCTGTCCTCTCATATCTGGTATACTGACATTGAGTTGTTCAGCTTTGTCAAGAAATGACTTCAGAAAACCCTCACCAGTTGTGTCGTGAACATTGAGAAAACCAAAAAACGCTTCCCTGATCTGGATGCTAGATCCGTTCATGCATTCAACGAATCGTAGAACGACTGACATTTCCTCTTTATGAGATACGTCTGGAGTGCAATCAAGAATCAGCGAATAGTATTTCGCCTCTCTTACTGCCTTTACGTTCGGCTGATCAACTGCTTTAGCAATCATGCAAATGAGCTCATTCTGTGTCTCAGGACTCAAGTAATGTATATGAGTTTTGTTGTTCATAACTCTGTCAGCAAGGCTTTCAAGAATAGGGGCATACTTTGAAGGCAGCTCAACCAAGCCAAGAAAATTTCCATTTGAATGCGCTCCAAGATGTTCTTCAGTCCCACGAAATGCTAAATTTCTCTCTGATAGGAAAAGTACAATATCCACCAATCGCTTTAACATATCTCGCCAGAAATCTCTATCTTTGAAGAATTTCCTCATTGTTATATTATCCATAGAAGTACCACCCTCAATTGTGGATCTGAGCTCAAACCACTTGCTCATGGATTCTTGGTGACATTTTCCACATTCATGTTGTGGTAATTTTTTTGAAAGTCCTTCCCATGTGGCTGTACCATTGCGCAAAGGAACGTCATTTGAACCAAAAAACATACAGGCGAAACAGTAGATTTTGTCGCTGCTGCGTGAATACATCAGCCATGAACGCTTCATTTTCTCGCCGTTAGGTAACTGGCGGTAATAGTTGCTGGCGGTGAAACGACGTTTAGACGCATTCACTGGAAAGCTGAACGTTTCGTCTTGAACGGGCGGACCGCGTTTGACAATATCACAGCGTTGCTTGTCTGAAATTTGATCCGGTGCAGGCCAGTCTGCTGGATCATTCGCCAGTGGTGAAAATCCACTGCACACTGGCTCTTCTGCATCATTCATAGATTCACCTGCTTCTTCCAAGTCAGTGCAAACATCGAGAGTTGACTCTGGAGAAATAGTCGTCGTAAGACGTATTGTAGTCAGATCCATATATTTTGTGCTAGTCTTAGTGGATACATTTGAGGATGAAGGCTGTGCAAAATATGCTGTAACTTTGGGATGCTTGTGTTTTTCTTCTTGGGATGCCTTAGCGATCTTTTTTTAGCGGCCCCACTCTTGTATGTCCTCTTCATAATTAATTACTCAAAATAACACTCAAACCCAAACACCAGATCCGAATGCAAGCCAGAACCCTATTCCGTTATGGTACTATCATTGTGGAAATTATCTTGGAACTTGTGCAAGTGGTATAGAAAAATTCAGAAAAGACAGCTGCAACATCAACTATAGAACAAATCAAGTTTCAGAACATTTTACTAAACCATTTACAGGTATCATCCAACAAAAAGCTATAATTACGCAACCAGTAGTAATATTCACTCAACTCACTAGCATGCGGTCTCGAGAAACACCCACGTCGTGCACAACCATTGCAGAAAAGAAGATGAAGGATGAAAGATTGATTTAACGCAATCACACAATCGCACTTTATCACACCGAGTAAATAAACGCAACACTCAATATGCACACCGCGGGAATGAGCAAAAAACACCAAGAACAACGCACTGTTCACGCCGCCTAAACAAACGCTTAACTAAAAAAAAACGCTAACTCAACGCTTCTACGCCCCAGTGTTCACACTAACACACACTAACTCAGTGAACGTTCCCCAATAAGACTAAAAGCGTCAGCGGAGCCCCCATTACACTTCCCATTATTCCCCCAGTTACATAGTCACCACAGCAGTACAGTATACACACACACATGCACACACACACACTCACAAACGCTGCATCGTCTGCAAGCAAACGTTCGAATTCCCTGAACATCTCGCGCATCACTCGCTCTGGCGCCTCGGATTAATTACGTGAAATTGTGTCGTGAAGTGTTTACAGTGAATCATGCCATTCGAATTCAACCAATTTATAACCGAGACACTCGAACACACACTCTCGCAAGGGGGCCCCTCATCACTCGGGCCCCCCACCCCGGCCGGGTGGTACGGGGGGCGGTTGCTACGGCTCTGGTACTGTTAGCACCCAAAAGATGTAGTAAAATTCAGAATTACAATTCACACAATATAATGTCGCGTGTAACTTGTGAAATTGGTGTTAATTTTAAGCAAGGGCGTAACCAGGAAACGGGCTCCAAGCTAATGCAAATTCTTTCAACACCCGCAATTCGATACATTTTTCAAGATGCGATAATGTTAAAGAAATTTTCCCTCATAAAAACGGCACCAATAGTGGAGAAAAGTAATAATTTAAATATTTCAAAAATTGCCCACATTTCTGCTAGAGACATGAGGATTTATTATTTCGAATAAAGTGATGACGTGATATAGACAGGCTACAAACTGTTTTCTACATGAACTAACTTCATTATCCCAGAAGAAATTTTCGTAGCCAAATACGAATATATAAACGTGTACTAATTATATTTAGCTTGTATTGCCGGTCTGTTTTCAATAAGCGCCTGACATGGATCGTGGTTTGTATCAGTACAGTGATGGCATCTGATCTTACCGGGTACGTAGGCGATGACCCAGTTAGTGGGCCGACAAAAGCGCGCAGCACCGCACACCAACACCGACCAACACCGACTGACCGCGTTTCGATCGATATTTGTGCTGTCGACTACACCGCCCTCTATCGGACAATGGTCGAAATAATTCTAGCCCTTCGGTACCTACGACGAAGCGGAAAATCCACCTTTATTGATATTTTTGACCTTAACGTTCGTGAAATGCGCCCGTCTTGGGCAGAGCCGCATCAAGCTTGAGGAAAAGCTGGGCCAAAGCCAATGACAATCTCAACAGATGAAATAGCTATTAATATTCATATACTGACTGCAATTGGATAAATAAATTATTTGATGAACTCCCATGGTCGCCCTAATGAGTTGTGAAGGATATGTTTGTTAATATATGTAAATATCTTACCATGATTGTTTATTTCGATTTGATATGCTGCATTTGTCTGGGTAAAATCAAGGATTCTCGAAAGGCGAAAAATTCATTTTAATTAATTCGGTAAAAATTAGCCAGAAATGGTATTTTCAAATTAAATGTGGAAATATGTACTGAATATAATTAAAAAACATCATGCAGCACCTCAAATGATTTCTGCGGGCACACAAACAAATTCAGCACGTGACCACATACATTTCAACAATTTCCACACACACAAAAACAACCAAGAATTGTAATTTTTTAACAGAAACTTACTGAAATATGCTGAAAAACACAGTTCAAAACCCGAAATGCTCCTAAGCATCTTGTTCTTTCATTTTCCAGCCCATTGAAAGATGAAATATTTACCTCCAATACCAATGAGCGAGTCGTCTCGCCAGACATTCGGCATCATCATAGTTCTCCTCAACATGTTGATGGCCCATTTGGCCGTTCAAATGCTCATCAAGGAGCTGACCAAACACGCTGATATCATAGACATAATCACCTCACTCAACTGGATGAACGACACCGAGTTGTACAGAAACGCGCTCCGCAATCGACAACGCCTCAAGTTGGCCACATTCGTGACGGTATCGTGCGCGCTGCTGGGACTTTTAGCGAGCATCGGAGCCGTGTCATGCGATCGCGAGCAGAGTCGCAGAAGCGTTAAAATCGGCTACGGCTATCTTCTAATGCTGGTCGTATCTGTGGCGTGTTGTGGTTTCACTCTAGCTGGACGCAATCACAGCTTCGCCGCCGAAACAGACCAGGTCACAGAGCAGTTCCAACCACCCCCCGTACCCCCCGGCCGCGCGCCCCGAATGTTGAGGGGCCCCGTTGCTTCACGTATGATATAAAAATTTGTCATATATTAATTATTTATAGCCTTAACCTTTTTGCTAAGATATTTTCACCAGAGCTTTTGTATAAATTCATTATTTGGTGCTTAATTAATAATGGGGGCCCAAGTGATGCTTCGGGGGAGGGGGGGCATAGTTCCTCGCAACGGCTCCGTCAGGTCGGCAGTATTGCCTTCACAACGTCACTCCCTTCTTTAACTTGATTATGTCCAATTAAATTCTCCGTCTCTCTTATTTTCTTCTCTCATGTTCTCATCTATTTGCAGTTTTTAAATCAGATTTTCCAAAATACATGTATTTATACTTTTGTTCTGTTTTTTTACTTCAATTTTGAATAGCTCCTAGCCTATGAGTTTTCTTCGTTCTCTATGAATGGCCGTTGAAAATTGGCATCCTTCCCTCTTTCTTCATCATATGCTCTTCGTTCCAATTTGCGTCCTCTCCTCTTGCAGGAATATCCTCGTAACTCCAATAATCCCGGGTATTGTTGTTTGCAGCGTGGCTATGCGGCGGAGCTTGTGCACGCCATGTGGAGCTACCTGTACAATGCCGACATCAAGACGCACATTGACAAGTTGCAACAACGGCTGCAATGTTGTGGAGCGTTCGGATACAAGGACTGGTACCTCACCGACTGGCTCTTGCCGTCCGTGTACGGTCATCGTTTCTACTTCAACCTTGCGTTGCGGGACTATTTTTCGCGCAGCGGACAGCCGGGATACGTGTTGCGGCTGTACGGATCGCAAGAGGCCCAGCGCGAACTGGCTGCGCTAATAGGACGACCCAAGTTCTCGTGGGAGATTGAGACTCGTCTTCTCTTCAACGAACTGCCGTTCAGTTGCTGTAATCCGTCAGCCAGTTCCTATTGTCGTCAGCAATTCGCCGGACGAGTGATGTACGCTTACGATCCGGAAGACGAGCGGCAAAGTCCGTCGGTTCATCGGCAGGGCTGTGCGGCAGCGTTGACCAAGACGCTCCGTTCTTGCGGACGTCCCAGACGTTGGGAGGTGATTGTTCTTCTAGTGATGCACGTGATTCTGTTTCTGCTCTATCGATTGCTACAAACTGCACAGCAACAAGCGCTAGTGCCAAACGCACACGCTCCGACGATAGAAACTGTTGGATATCTGATAGCGTGGCCGTTCACTGGCGCAAATTCGAAGCAAGTGGCGGACTCGAACGCTGCTGAGCAAATGGAGGAAAATGCGCCATTGATCACCAATGAAAACGCCCCTCCAGAAGGTAGATAAACATATAAATAATCTAGACCAGTAAAGGTGAAAGGATGCTCAAATGACAGCTGATACACGGGAAGAAGCCGAAGCTTATGAACACATAGGTGTGCTCCCAACCACCGCAAGACCGACCCTCTCCACGCTATGACACCACAAGGATGGAAGGCGTATTAGAGAGGGTCTCCTCCCCAGAATGCATGACACAACACATGACTGATATCTGGTACCATTTACTGCTGGGTGGACAGGGGCTGTTGGATTATAAAATTCGCCCAAAGAAAAATATCCTTCGCCGGGTTGTGAACCACGGTCCACCCGCTCGCGAGGCGGGTGTTCTACCACTATACCACGGAGTCCTCTGCCGTAGTATTGCCTAAACCCTTTTTATCTCTCAATCTCTTTATTCTTAACCAATTATCTCCCACAATTATATTAATTATATCAAAAACAACCACTTTTGCAAGATTGTATATAAATTAAATTACCTATTTCTTCATGTGGAGAATATTGCCTCGATACCAAAAAGGTTCCTAATAAATTTAACCTAATTATTAAATATGTGGTAATATAGACAACAAACTAAAATACGGTCATTTTTGAGTGATCTCACATAAAATCACTGGGAGCTAATGGACTAAATGGGCCAACTAGCCAGTTTCCACAATAGCGCTGATAAATTAATAAAACTTGTGTGTGTGTGCTAGATTTGGAGGCCGGCCTTGACCTGTCGATGACCCCAGGTCACACCAGTGAGACAGCCAGTGACGTCAGCGGTGACGTAACCAGTCAAATGACCACTGTTGATGACGTCACAGAGACAACGCAAGATATAGACACAGATATACCACCTCCACCTCCCCCGACATAATATGTGATAAATAGACTGTGGAATTGGCTTGAGAGCTTCTATCATCCCTACCACTCTGATTAGACACAATCGATAAATGTCATTCCGAATCATGTATATCATCAGGTCAATAATACAACACTTCACACACACACACACACCCACACACACACACACACACACACACACACACTGACACACACACACACACACACACTGACACACACACACACACCCACACACACACACACATACACTGACAAACACACTGACACACACAAGCCAACAATTAACAAGACGACAACAGTAACAGCCGATGACAACAAAGGTGGCCACAACGTAACTTACTCTACGAGCATGTTTGTAAACACCATGGTAAATTTGCACACGCATGCACCAACTCTATATCTATACATTTAATGCATACAATCTGCTGCACCCACGGGTAACTTGAATAGGCCAGGTACACAATAATGCGACATACACACACAGACAGACAAATACACACACACTGACAGACACATACAGACACTGGCACAGACACACACACACACACACACACACAAACACACTGACAGCCAGACAAACACAGACAGACACACACACACACACACACACACTGACACACACCCACCCACACACACACACACACATGAACGCGCATGTATTTAACTATTTATACGGCTGATACAACCAATCGATGCTTCGTAAAACACAACCGCAAAACAGTTACATTGGATATTGCACACAAACACAAACACACACACACACTGAGACACACACACAAATACACTGACACACACACACACACACACACACACACACTGACACACACACACACACATACAAGCGTTATGGTTGCCAAGACCGTGTCGTTGTCAGAACATCTAAACATTAGAATAATTCAGATCAATGAGCTATATACACACACAAACACACACACAATTAAAAAAACCCGGTGGCATTGTGTGTTCGTTAAAACCGCGAAAATGAAACAGCACATATGAGAGTATGTGTGTGTGTGTGTCAGTGTGTGTGTGAACATTTGAGCACGCTCGACAGAGTTCAAGAGCACCCCACACACTCTTTCCTCACCACACACACACACACACACACACACATACAGATTGGTTCAGCTGTCGGCCGCACTTGAACTGTTAAAATGCATCCGATAAAAATCTGAACAACACACAAACACACACGCACACACACACACACACACACACACGTAGACATTTATATATAGATCGTGAAACTCCGGAATTATCTTACTGATCTATTGAAAAGAGGAGCTTCGTGAATGACAGTAGCGTACTATAGTGTTTTGCTAATATAATAACTGACATGAAATTGTCAGGTTAGACTTGTATAATGATAATAGTAATAAATATTATACAAGTTTGCAAAAAATGAGACAATGCCTCAGCAGTATTTCGTTATCCATTCACTTTTTCGTTTATCATTGTTATATAAAATATATTTTTGCTAGAAGAAATTGAACAACTGAACTAAACTGAACACACAAGCACACACACACACACACACACACAGACAAATAGACACCCCCCCACACACAAATACACACCCACACCCACACACACACAAATATACATACACCCACACATACACAGACACACACACATAAATACACACAGATACACACACAGAGAGAGAGAGAGGGAGAGAGCGAGAGAAAGGCCAGGCGGTGAAACTCACTATAACTGGCCGCGTCGACGGTGCTGTGTTGAGCGCACTGTCGCGCCGAATGACCTGGCTCACCGCAATTACAACACATCATAACACCACCGGCGCTATCGCCGCATAACAGCAGCGCTGAGCCGGCCGCCGGCGGCGGCGGCGGCTGCAGGGCCAGCGGAGACGGCAGCACGAGAGGTGGTGGCCGTGTCGGCACGCCCGCCCGACACATAAACGTCGTGGACGGCGGCGGTGGCGGCAGTGCGGCGAAAAATGACACGTCTCCGGCAGATATGGTGGCCGTGACGGTGGTCGACGGCAGGAAAACAGCAGGCAAACGGCCACTATTACTACTGCTGCATTCTCCAGCACCACTGATCAACCACACAAACACACATACACACACACACACAAATATTTACACATAAACAGAAATATACACATATATATATACACATACACACACAAACACACACGCACACAAATAAACAGAAATATGTATACACAAACACATTATACACACAGAAATCCACACACGCATACACACACACACACACACACATGAACAGATACACACAAACAGGAATGTATACACACAAACAGGAATGCATACACACACAAACACGAATACACACACACACACACACACACACACACACACACACACACACACACACCTAAAAACAAACACACACACACACACCTAAATACTAACACACACACACACACACACACCTAAATACAAACGCACACACACACACACACACACACCTAAATAGAAACACACAAACACACACCTAAATACTAACACACACACACACACACAGACAGAGTGAAACGTGGCGAGACAGACAGAGCGAGAGAGAGAGAGAGAGAAAGAAAGAGCAGCAAATAAACGGATAATTAAACCTGATATTCATGGCGGTCATGAAGCCCAGAGCTGTCGTGTTAGTAACCGGCGTCGCCATAAAGCCAGCCAGTTGATGAGATGAAGCCGGCTGCGGTGGTGGTTGAGCTCCAGGCGGGTCTTCTGCTAGGACGGACGGCGATTGACTCGTCTCGCGTCCGCCAGAGGGCGCTGAGGAGCTAGGAAGACATGCGTGTACAAACACGAGTTCGTCGACTTTTGGCATGGAAACAGCGGAGCCTGCACGTACACAACAAACACACACACACACATACACACACAAACAAATACACACTCATACACGCATGGATATATACACACAATTATACGCACATAAATATACACACATGTGCACGCACTAACACACAAACACTCTCTCAGTCACACACAAATATGCACACAACATAACACACACACACACACAAACTTACACACACCATTTTGAAACACACACACACACACACACACACAAACATACACAAATTCTGCATTTTTACATAGGCCCAATAAGAAACAGAAAGTGGCAGAATAAACATAAACAAATTAAATGATAAGGCAAAACATTGGTTTTTCACATGCTTTTTACATTGCTTTTTTACATAGCTTTTTTTCAAACATTGCTTTTCAAAACATTTTTTTTATAAATAGCAACTCGCTAAATAGTCGTAGAAAAAAGCGGAAGCAGAAACTACAATGGAAAAGTTAATATAAAATAGCGTTGGAACATAGCGTATATAGAAAAGAATATATCAATATAAATATAAATATATAATGATTTATATTAATATAAGTAATTAATATAAAAATATATTAATATATTGGAAAAGCTAAATTAAAATAACGTCCACATACCGTTTATCGGCACTTGCGCCATAAACGGCGCCTGCTGCGCGGGAAATGTCGCAAAACGCGCAACAGCTGGCGAAAACGGTTGTTGTTGTTGTTGACAACACATTGATAGGTCAGATAACGAAGTGATACCTGCACTCTCCTACACACAGACATACACACGGATATATATGTATTAATTATCATATATCATATGTATTATCATATATAATCATACCAAAATAAATAAACAAATAAATATATATATATATATATATCTTTATCTTTTGGCAATAGCTATGACTGACTGATTTTTATTAGTGAATTTATTATTAATCATCCTGTATTTGTATTTTTTGATAAATATATACATACGTTACGTCATTCTTTTTTCATCCATAAGTTATTTTTTACCGTATCTTCTCAAAATTCTCACCAGCTAGTGGAAAAATAGAGCGACACCTCTAATTGAACGACACTACGGGGGAAGGTTTGAAAAATAGAACTGAATGCCACTCAAATGGAGCTATTACTGTATATATATATCATACGACTAAAATTGATTGCGCATTCGCAGATGACAATCTTCTTTCGCGTTGTGTCGATGTTTGTTACGAGTTGTTGGTCGCTTGTATCAAGTCTTCAAACAACAATTGACCGATGTTGTGTTGGCGTAACATTTCCGACTTCACACTTTCTCCATACTCACACACTGGTAGACAATTCAATGCTGAATTTAGTAGATTGTGCAGGTTGTTTAAGCCGATAAGGTTGAATAAGCCGGCGACAGGTGGCACGAAGGTGCTAACTAAAACGCTCAGGTGCTAACTAACACAGGCGGGTGCTAACTAACACACGTAGGTGCTAACTAACACACGTAGGTTCTAACTAACACACACAGGTGCTAACTAACACTCTCAGGTGCTAACTAACACACGAAGGTGCTAACCAACACACACATAGGTTCTAACTAACACACTCAGGTGCTAACTAACACAGGCAGGTGCTAACTAACACAGGCAGGTGCTAACTAACACAGACAGGTGCTAACTAACACACTCAGGTGCTAACTAACACCACAGGTGCTAGCTAACACACGCAGGTGCTAACTAACATACTCAGGTGCTAACTAACACACTCAGGTGCTAACTAACACAATCAGGTTCTAACTAACACTCTCAGGTGCTAACTAACACACACAGGTGCTAACTATCACAGACAGGTTCTAACTAACACTCTCAGGTGCTAACTAACACACGCAGGTGCTAACTAACATTCTCAGGTGCTAACTAACACACACAGGTGCTAACTAACACACGAATATGCTAAATAACACACACAGGTGCTAACTAACACACGTAGGTGCTAACTAACACACGCAGGTGCTAACTAACACACTCAGGTGCTAACTAACACATACATGTGCTAACTAACACAGGCAGGTGCTAACTGTTAGTGGTGTACTGTACGCTTGTGCTGCAGCAAGGGCGCACCCAGTCAGCTCAGACCGCGGGGCTCTCTGAGTCAATAAAATGCCGTTTTTTTGCTCAACTTGCACATTCAATGAGTGAATGAAAGTTACAAGCACACACACACACACACACAAACAAACCTTGAGTTGAGGAGTATTAACGGGCGCTGGCGGGTCCAGTGTGTGCGCGGCGCCGTTAGTTTCACAGTCTGCCGTCCAGGTGGCGCCAGTAGCAAGGTCAGGCGGCTGGTAGACAGCGGAAGAGCAGGAGACAGAGCTGCCAGCCACAATTTGCCGCACACGCGCCACGGCCGTCTCATTGAGACCAATGTGGCGCAGTCGCAGCGTGTCGCAGGCAATCAACTGACACACACACACATACACACACACATTACATTAGGTAGATATTTACATAGCGCCCTAAACCTAGAGCAGGGATTCTCAAACTTTTTGATTCTTCCATACCCCCGATGGGTTGTCGAATATGGTCCCATACACCGGGAATATGGTCCCATATGGTCCCACACACTTACTTGACTGTTCAAATAATTATCATTAATCCTATCATTATTAGCCAGTATGTATTCCAGATCCACGATCATTTCAATCGCTTGAATTTACTGTACTTTAGCATACAGGTTACTAGGAAATAATATAATCATTGATAATTTTATCACACACACACATACATGCACACACAGACACACAAGGGCATACACACATACACACACACACACACACACAAAAGTACAATGAGAAGATAAGAAAGTGAGTGCGGATAAAATGAAAGCAAGAGGATGTGAATGACTGAGTCGAAAGCTTATAGAATATCATTAAGAGAAAAACATATTGCCATTAATTACGAAATGTTACGATAATATTACCGAAAATAAGTGACGTCATTTATAATTTGTTTGTTTCGTTTTTAAAAGCAAACATGAGTAATAGCAAATAGTACAGCAATTATGCCTGTGTCTGAGTGCGTGTTTATGTGTCTGTTTGTATGTGTGTTTGTGTTTTTGAGTGCGTGTGTTTATTTGCATGTGTGTGTGCCTGTTAGTATCTCTTTCTCCATCTCTGTGTCTGTGAGTATGTGTGTGTGTCTGTGTGGGTGTGTGACATAAACACACAACCACACAGACACAGACAGAAGGAGGGACACTCTTAGACAAGGAAAGAGAGAGAGAGGGAGATACAACCTGAGACAGAGAGAGAGAGCGCAGATGCGGCATATGACGGCGCAGTTGCTTGCAGGCGGTCATTTTGCGCAGCAGTTTGGCGTGCATGTCGCTGCACAACGCACACTCTCCCCCATCCGCCCCCGCCCCACCACACTCCCCCACTGATGAGTCACTACTCACACTCACTGACAACCAACCAACACACACACACACATACATACTTGTTTCCACAAGGTTTCATTGTTTAATATGCTTAATGTTACTAATGTTAATATTAAATACTGTTATAATTATTATTACTAATATTTGTATTATTAATAACTAATAAATAATTATTTTATTAATTGAATATATGCAATTAAATTAGACATGTATTTGTGGCAGTCTATTTTGGAATATGAACTTGAACGCAAACACACACACATACACGCAGATACACATATACACACATATACAGGTACATTGTCGATGGGAAAATACAGCGATTATGACGTTTGTATGTGTGTGAGTGTGTTTTTTTGCTCTCAAAACAGACAAAACGAGTATATACGGCTGGATTTGAGTTTATTCTGTTTGCGGTGTGATTTTATTGTCGAATGCAATTAATCTTGTGGGCCTCATTTTTGTTCATGGACGATCAAGGAGCATGAATATTGCAAGCATGATTTCAGTAACGGCAACGCAGACAGCTCGACAGCTTTGGGACTAACGCCTCTAGAGGTCCCTGGTTCAAATCTGACTCGAGTTCAATTTTGACTCGAGAACCCATCACCTCCCGGTGACCTAATAAGATATCACTGGAAATGATAATATTTCACACTTTTTCATCTATATTAATACATATTTAATCACTAGGCAATGTTTATTAGAAATATTTCTGTGATTTCAACTATTCAATAATTCGATATAAATTAGTTGTACATCTAAAGTTGTTCTACTAAATAAAATTATGCGAGGAAGAGGGTTAATATAAAAAACACAACTTAATTAAATGCAAGTACACTACTCAAAAACCACGAATCTTACACACACTAGCGCACCACACGCCACAAACGCCACCAATCTGAAAACGCCACCTAAATATAAAGGGCGCGAATTAAATATTTAAATACATACAAAATTTATTAGATACGTCTAATTATATATTTTTAGCATTTATAAATTAAAACATACTTTATTCATATATTATTCTATTTATAATTAATTAATTTAAAATACATTATTGTTTACATTCGACGCGCCACAAATTAAACACATCTGAAAACACCGCCTAGATATAGATGGCGCTACTTACAAGGTGCATGTACATCGCTGTAGCAGTGGGCTCGCGCCGTCATAACGCCACTAGTTACCGTCCCGGCCGTCATAGAGGGCAGCACCGGCTCGCCCAGCGTATCAGCGCATCTGGTATCAGCCTCGCTCTGCATACACACATACACACACACACACACACACACTTAAGACATATAAGACAAAACAAACAACTTACTAAAATCAAATTGAAAAAGAAATTGTTAAATATAGATTTGCAAATAGGAGCAATCAATGAGTGAAAGTAAACTCCGGTCTATATCACACACCAAAGCACAAGTACACTTATATTTATAAAAAATAGCTCTGAAGAACTGGAAGGCGTGAAAAACGAGCTATTTGCTGTCAATATTCATTCGCTAACAACAGCCATTCAGTACGAAACTGTTCTTTATTTAGCAGCGTGTGTGTATGTGTGTCAGTGTGTGTGAGAGTAAGTGCGTGCGTGTGTGTGTCTGTGTGAGAGAGTGCGTGTGTGTGTGTCTGTGTGTGAGAGTGTGTGCGTGTGTGTGTGTGTGAGAGTAAGTGCGTGTGTGTGTGTGAGAGTAAGTGTGTGTGTATGTGTGTGAGTGTGTGTGTGTATGTGTGTGAGTGCATGCGCGTGTATGTATGTATGTGTGCTTGTGTATATATGTGTGTTTGTGTATGTGTGTGTGTTTGAGTGAATAAGCGTGTGTGTGTGTGTGAGAGAGAGTAAGTGCGTGTGTGTGTGTCTGTGTGCGTGTGTGTGTGTGTCTGTGTGTGTATGTGTGTGAGTGCATGCGCGTGTATGTGTGTGAGTGCATGCGCGTGTATGTATGTATGTGTGCTTGTGTATATATGTGTGTTTGTGTATGTGTGTGTGTTTGAGTCAATAAGCGTGTGTGTAAGTGTGTGTGTTTGAGATTAAGTGCATGTGTGTGTGAGTGAGTGAGTGAATAAGTGTGTAAGTGTGTGTGTGTATATATAAGTGTGTACCATGGTAGCAGCACGTGGCAAACAGGGCACATTACACGACATCGTCGTAGTCGTAGTTAATAACTGTTCAGGCGCTGATTGGTGAGAAGACACGTAGTTGCCAAACTGGTCGGCAGGTGGCGCTAGTATCGGTCGATATACAGTATTAACCTCGGTATTGGAGTGTACTACAGCTGTTTTGCTAGCCTGCTCGTCTGTTGTTACGGCAAAAAACACAAACATACATGCACACACACACACACACATATAACATGTCATTGAAAGTGTGTGCAATATTTGGTAATATTGAGATATTTGTTTCATAAACACAAACAGATACGCAAACACACACACACACACACACATGTATAAATAGATACACACACACATGCAAACACACACACACACACAGATACGCACACACACACAGACACACACACACACACACACACACAGATACGCACCCACCCACACACACACACACACATATATATACACCCACACACACACACACCTGCCAATTGGCGGAAGAACTCGTAGACAGGCTGGGCCCGAGGGCCCGATGTGGCCGATAGACCTTGCAAATGTTGCAGATAATTGTAGATCTGACTGGGATAGACGGTGTCGTGCGGATACTGCAGTAGCGAAGGCTGCGATATAATGCCCTCCAACTGTCAACACACACACACACACACACACACACACACACATACACACACACACACACACACACACACACACATACACATATGACACATATGTACATATATTTATCACATCCACCTTTTATTATTATTATTATTATTATTAATTACAGGCAAATCCAGTAGCATGGGGGAAGAGTGCAAGCACTATTACAACCCTAAGGTGGCCCCATGTACCGGAAGCGCCCAAAAGATTCAGAGAGAAAGAGAGTTCGAAAAGAAAAAAGTCTAGGAAGAGAGTTGGAAAGAAAATAATAAATAAATAACAATAAATAATAAACCATCATCCGATAACAATCCATAATGTCACTCCGCCCACGTTCCTCAATAAATAATAACAATCAACAATAAATATGTGATTCAGTGAATAACAACCATCAATAAATAAGAATAAATACTAATAAATAAGTAATAAATAACAATCAAGAACAATAAAAATAATTCAATAAGAAACATCCAACAATGAATAAAAATATGATTCAATAAGTAACAACAACACAAATAAATATGATTCAATAAACAACAACAACAACACCAATAGATATTATTCAATAAACAGCAATAACAATAAATATGATTCAATAAACAGCAACAACAATAAATATGATTCAATAAACAACAACAGCCAACACTGAGTAAAACTAGGAACACATTAAATTACCAACGTTTAATAAATCAAAGTTAAATATGTGAGATCAGGGGGCGAATAATACGTAGCATAAATACATAGTAATACAGAATAATACGTAGTATAGTAATATATCAGCGGCCACCCGAGCTGTACTGCATAATCGAACAGCATAATAGTCATAAACTGTGTCTCCACCACTCCGACACTGTTTTACCAAAAACTCGAACCGTAATTTATAAGTTGTAATTTATATGCCGTAAGTCGTAATTTATCAGTTGTAATATATATGCCGTAAGTCATAACTTATAAGTCGTAATTTATATGCCGTAAGTCGTATTTGATATGCCGTAAGTCATAATTTATAATTCGTAATTTATATGCCGTAAGTCGTATTTTATATGCCGTAAGTCGTAATTTATAAGTCGTAATATATATGCCGTAAGTCGTAATTTATCAGTTGTGATATATATGCCGTAATTCGTAATTTATAAGTCGTAATTTATATGTCGTAAGTCGTAATTTATAAGTCGTAATACATATGCCGTAAGTCGTAATTTATAAGTCGTAAGTCGTATTTTATATGCCGTAAGTCGTAATATATATGCCGTAAGTCGTAATTTATAAGTCGTATTTGATATGCCGTAAGTCGTAATTTATAAGTCGTAATTTATATGCCGTAAGTCGTAATTTATATGCCGTAAGTCGTAATTTATGAGTTGTAAGTCGTAATTTATCAGTTGTAATTTATATGACGTTTTGATTGCTTGTATACAATTGTATTGCACCATGCTAGTCTTGATTATATTTTGTTGTTATTGTTGTTTTTTCATTGCAATGAAAAGCTCAACTTGATTGTGATTGCAATACTACTACTACACATACACACACACACACACACACACACACACACACACACACACATGTTGTCGACAGAACATGAAAAAGTATAATTTTCCGTTTCGAAGCGTAGAAAAATGGAACCGATTAGATAGCAAGATAGTTGAAGCTGAAAATTTAAGCTCCTTCAACTATGGAAGCTAGATGAGAATTATGGAAAAGAGACGGGACAGCACGAGCTTAGCTTAGCTATCCTGTAGAATATTCATTCCATTCATTATTCATTATTATTAACTATATTAATTAACTCATCAAGTCACATTCATAATAATACATAAATAGAATGAATACATTATTATGAGATACATTATCATGAAAAACAAAAACAGTATAAAATACATTATCATGAAGAACAGTATTCGATACCCTGGTATGTAGCGTACTCAGTTGTCCATCACTAGCCGAGAGCGTTGAGTATTTGCCGTTCGACCATTGCACATTGATTACGTTGATATGCTCAGAGTTGAGCGGATAGCGCTGCAGCAAACGCAGCTTGCAAATATGATCTGCATTGAAAATTCGACAAACGAAAGTTGTGCAACAAATGTAGCAAATATAGCAGATAAGTAAATACAAAAATGTACAATTGAAAAACGATTAGAATACATGAAACACGACTCTGCTTAAAGCTTAAACAAACATATAACATATCATAAACAATAAGCGTATTTAATTATATTTACGCTAAATATTCCATGACAAAGAAAGCATATCATACAACAGAAAATTGCCAAATATATTGATATCTTAAATATATTACTAAAAATAAAAAGTTGAGAAAAACAGCTAGCTTTTCAATTATACTGAATGTTTCCGTTTAAACAAACACTTTTTAAGATCGAAAATCTCTCAGGCAAAATCGCTCAGATAATCTAAAATTAAAACTACACGGATATGATAAAGCCGCTTAGCGAGTCCCTGCCAAATTTATATATATACTAGCATTAAAACCCGCCCGTTGTGCGGAGCAATTCATAAAAATATTGCAAATTAAAAATAAATAAGGCAAAGTCATGAAAACCTTAATCAATTAAAAGGTCTAAATTTCATTATTTTTAATTTTATTTTGACAAAATATTTTCACTCAACCCGCCTCATATTTAAACCCGCCCGACGTGCGGATTAATTCAGAACTCGAACACCATCCGTTCTGGTTCTTGAAGTCAAATCCATTAGTTTTGTATATGAATTCATTCTACACGGTGAAATTGAACGTTTTATTGCTGCCCGCGGGACATTTTTATTCCATAAAAATGAGCCATCGCTTCGTTTGCGTTTGAAGCCCATGATCATTGAACCAGCGAACCATGAACCAGCGCAATTATGTCACCTCATATTCAAGCATACATACACAGACAGACAGATAATTCCTTCTTTATATATATATATATATATATAGCATTAAAACCCGCCCGTTGTGCGGAGCAATTCATAACATGAAATTCATATTCAATTCATAAAAAATATGGAAAAATAAAAATGAAATAGGGTACACTCATAAAAATTTTTATCAATTGAAAATTATAAGTTTAATTATTTTTATTTCGACAAAATATTTCCCCTCAGTCCGCCTGAGTCATTTTTAAACCCGCCCGTCGTGCTGAATAATTCAGAACTCGAACACGATCCGTTCTGCATCTTGAAGTCAAATCCATTGGTTTTGTGTATGGATTAATTCTACAGGGTAAATTGAACGTTCTATTGTCTATAGTTGCTGCCCGCGGAGCATTTTTATTTATAAAAAAAACCTTTTTCAAATGAACCATTTGAAAAAATGAACTAAAAAATGGAAACACTTTTTTTAAACCCGCCCGTCGTGCGGAACAATTCATACAATAAAATTCATAATTGAAGTCAAATCCATTGGTTTTGTGTATGGATTAAATCTACAGGGGAAATTGAACGTTCTATTGTCTATAGTTGCTGCCCGCGGAACATTTTTATTTAAAAAAAAATTACCTTTTTTAAATGAACTATTTGAAAAAATGATCTAAAAAAACACTTTTTTTTAAACCCACCCGTCGTGCGGAACAATTGATACAAAATAATTCATATCAAACCCATAAAATATAATGAATACAAATTGAAAAGCAAAAAATGTAACCTATAAATATCTTAACCAATAGAAAAGTCTAAATGTGAATATTTTTGTTCTTATTTTGACAAATATTATCCCTCAACCCGCCTGATATATAAATCTGCCCGTCGTGTGGTATAATTCAGAACACAAACACGAAACAAACAATGAAAGATGATGAAATCTTTTCATCAGAATGTTTCCAAACTATATTTATTACTTAACATCATTCCCCAATATCATTTGCTTAAGTATTATTTCACTTTTACCGCTATCATATTTATTGTTAAAATTTATATATTTTCCGCTATCACTAAAACCCAATATAACCTGAGTCAAACCTACCCAACCCAACCCAACCATCCAATCTTGACCGCTCTCAGCCTAGTCTGAGGTGATTTAACTTATTAGTTTGTGATCACAAAATATACTGATGCGATCATAATTTGTAATCAGAAGACTGAGATTATCTACCCCAGGGGTCCCAAACACGCGGCCCACCAATACTTTTCTCTCAACCCGCCAATATAGTATCGGGACCAAACTGTAAGGCAGCTAAATTCACATTTGTTGCATAATGCGATATAATTATACACCATTATCATATTATCTCATAATTCCCGGTTAATGCTTCCACTAATGCATCATATTCATACAGTTGTCATTTTTTGGATTACACCGATATTACAGCCCTTGATATTACAGCCGATATTATATTATGCAATCTATATTCTGCTACGTATTATTCCTAATACATATATCATCAGATCGCAAAATATATTTAAAGGTTCACATCATTCTCCAAAATCATTTGCTTGAGAGCTATTCTACTTTTATCGCTAGAATATTTACTGCTAGCAAAATATCATATACCTCGCTATCATTTAAACCCACTCTTTATAGATACATTTAATTCGCTCGTCGTGCGGAACAGTTCATAAAATATATTTAATATTCAATTCATATAAAAAATTAGTGCAAATTGAAAAAGAAAAACAAACCCATAGGAAAGTTTTAGCCAATATAAAAGTCTAAATGTGAAATTTATGTTTCAATTTAGAAAACATGTTTTTCCACAACACTATCAAAACAATGCAACCTTCTGTCATCTCTATAATTCCAGGTTAATGCTTCCGCTAAAACAGCATAAGTTGGCATTACATGATATTGCAACCCATATCCTTATGCAACTTATGCTTATGCAACTTGAAATTAAACCAATTAAATTACACAGTTAAATTCAGTAGTTTACTTTGTTCCCAATAGCATTTTACCCGCCCGTCGTGCGGAACGTTATTGAGGACAATAAAGCATTTATATTCAGTATAGTGTAGCATTAATTAAACTGTACGCAATAAAACCACACCATCCATGCTTGGAGATAATATGATGCATTCTTAATTGTGATTGGGCTTCAGTGAAATTTAATCGGTGTATATTCCTGTGTAATCGCAAGTGCGCATAATAGCTGTCAAATTGGCAATATGTCCTTTTGACTTTACACCGCCGTAACTTCCTTCAGATACCCTTTGGAAAATTACAAATTATACCGTATTGTAGAAGACAAGATTTATAGAACGATGGTATAATTTATTTTTATGTGTAACAAATAGTTACTGAGAAATAGTAAAAAAATGAATTAATTTTAGTCGCCCGGTGTTCAAGTGAAATTTTGGATGTATTTGAGAATTTTGCCAATTTTACACGTTTTTGTATCATTTGTGGGTACAAATTTCAGCTTATCTTGTAGAACACAAAATTCTCTACACAGTAGTATATTCCTGTGTAATCGCAAGTGCGTAAATTGTGATTGGACTTCAGTGAAATTTAATCAGTGTATATTCATGTGTAATCGCAAGTACGCATAATAGCTGTCAAATTGGCAGCATGACATTTTGACTTTACACCTCCGTAACTTCCTTCAGATACACTTTGGAAAATAAAGAATTATACCGTATTATAGAAAACAAAATTTCTAGCACGATGGTATAATTAATTTTGATGTGTGACAAATAGTTACTGAGAAATAGTAGAAAAATGAATTAATTTTAGTCACCCGGTGTTCAAGTGTAATTTTGGATGTATTTGAGAATTTTGCCAATTTTACACGTTTTTTGTATCATTTGTGGGTATAAATTAGAATATTTCTTGTAGAACACAAAATTCTCTACACAATAGTTAAATTTTTATAGCTGTACCATTGCTGGTTTATGAGGAATAGATAGCGGAATATTTACCAAAATATTCACGGTTTCCAGTGCTAATTTTGCCTTTTTGACTTTGTCATTTTGACTTCACACCGCCGTAACATTTTTTTGCTACACTTTGGAAAATTAAAAATTATACCGTGCTGTAGAAAACAAAATTCCCAGCATGATGGTAATATTTATTTAGATGTGTCATAGTTAGTTGCTGAGATATAGAGAAAAAAGTACAGAAAATCGGACGCGTCGAGCTTAAATATAATTTTGAATGTAGACTGAAATTTTGTCATTTTTACATATTTTATATTTAATTTTTGGATATGAATTATAGCCTACCGAGTAGAACAGAATATTCTATACACAGTGGTATAATCGGTTTGGCTGTACCATTTCTGGTTTATGAGGAGTAGATGGCGGAGCATTGACCACAATTTTCGCATTTTTCAGGGTTCATTTTGTGTTTTCACCGCGATAACTTTTTTTAGTTTTATTTTAAAAATTTAAAATTTATCCTATCGTGTAGACAAGAAAATTTACATATATATATATATATATATAAATATAAATTTGCTGTGGTTTCACTGATATTGATTACTTCTGGTGTTGGTGTTCAAATTGAATTTGGCAAAAATACACAAAAAACGACACCATCTGTTATAAAAGCACAATACTGTTAATTTACGCTGAGGAAGGATACAACTAATCGGACAAACCCCAGGAAAATACGCAAACCAAGAGCAAGAGTAATGAGTGAGGATATTGTGAGTTTTTTCGCAGACAGTTGTGAACGAGTGGAATGATTTGCCAGAGTTCCGACTTTATAGGCTCTGAAAACATCAGTTACGTCTATTCAACCACAGAGCTCAACTATCCACCACTCGCCGCCAGCAACAAATTAGTATCAAGGCTGCACTATCCGAGTGACACGCCCATCAGAGGTTATTACGGGCAGTCATCTGTTAGTGTCTGTGAGTAATACTGACCGCACGTAGACGTGGAGAAGCACAGCGAACAATTGGACACCACGGCGGGGTGATTGAGCGGCACCCGGCTGTCGTCCTGCACACAGCATTAAAATGACTTGAAAACATACCTTGACAACATATCTTGAAATGATCCCGTTTGAAACAGCCAATTATTTGGAAATGGAATGAATACATGATAATGATAAAATATGAAATAAAAACATTAGTCACACATGCACCGAGAACGTGTATTTAGCTGCATGGTGGAGTTTAGCAGACAGTTGAGAACGAGACGCGAATTTTGACAAGAAATACAAAATGCATTCAGCGAGAACAATTCTAACCTTAATTTGCACATTCAAAGGCGACTGCTGAGATGTCCGCGGCACTGACGAGCTTTGTGAATAGCACAGTAGTTCGTCCAGTCTTTTGAAGACGGCGAAATACAGCTGCTTCTCGTAAAAATCGAACGCAGGATGAAGTGTTGCAATGGTGTACAGTAGAATAAGCTCTTCGAGAGTATCTTCGTATGAACTTGTCAATGTGCCGTGCATGCTGAGTTTCATTTGCACTTCAAAGCAGAACTGATAAATTGCCTCAAAGTCACCAATCTTTTCATGCATAACTCTGGAGCATGGCCTGTTGCTAGAGCTCAAAAGACACAAATAGATTAAAAGCTTCTTGCGCATATCAGCATTTACCGGAGAAGAAAGTGTCTTCAGCACCGTCTGATTGTTGGCTTGACTCTCACTGTTTCTGAACATCAAATAATTGTTGCGGCAAGCAGCTTCTACACACGAGGCAATGAATCTCAACTCTAGTGGATGACACATGTGGATCAGTTGATGCATCAAGCGAGCTCTCCTAGAAGCTTTCAAGTCTTGAAACCAGGAAGCAACATCGTCCTCACATAACATGATTAAAATTTAAAACAAATCGTCAAAAATATCAGCTAAACAAACTACTAACAAAACACCCAACTCAAAGTTGCCCTTATCACTTTGCTGAGGTCTATACAAATATCATAATCCCAAACTCTGTAATGTGACGTCAGACTAATGATGGTGATGACGTCATGCAAATGACAATGACGTCACTAATTTTTTAGTTGGCAGCATTTGAAATATATTCTACCAAATAGGTGAAGTTCCCGCGCGATCACTTGTGTCTTACCATGTGAATCTGATTGGTCGCTGTTTCCTGTTTGATTGTTATTATCAATACTCTTAATTTCTAATTTGATGTCTGTTTGCGGTGATTGATATGTGACTCACTATCTATCCCGTTTTGGTGGGTGCTTGTGTTCCACTGACTGGTTGGTTTTAACAAACTTTCAGTCGGACCAGATTTTCTCTTTCTTCATTTGCTTTGTGTTGAGTTTCCATAGATGAGCTTAGCAGTTATAATTAACATTGCGATATGCGTGTTTACATCCGAAATGCTGTGTGTAGACTAACAATATGCATGTGTTCTTCTCATTGTGTAAATGTGTTCATTGCGTTATTTGAATAGTGTAATTTTTATTTATTCGTGTGTTCTTTTTATTGTTTCCGTAATTGTATTTATAGCTTGTTTTCTTTTTATTGTAACTGTTTTAGCTTTGTCCGCTTGTTCATAGCTGCCGCGCGCCCGTGTATGACAGGCGCTATAACAAATATACTGAACTGAACTGAACTAGTTCGTAAATTTCTTTTAAGTCTGACTGATTTAAAAGATTGAGTATGTGCATGTGCATAGGTGTGGGTGTTACATTGTCTGAATCAGTATAGTGCTACTAGGATTGACTGATTTAGGGGCTGTGTACGTGCATTCGCATAGGTATACTTGTGTTACATTGCCCGAAATGTTATGCTTTTGAGCTTGACTGATTGTAAAATTATGTGCGTACATGTGCGTAGGTGTATGTGGGTTACATGGGCTACATATATATGGCAGACAGCATACACAGCAAATCCATACATTCAAGTTAAATAAATAAAAATTATCGTCCTGTGTCTCTCCTCAGTTTTCCGTCTAAACTCCTTGAGTCTGCTATCTACTCTCAACTGTCTCCTTTTCTAAATCAATCACTTTGCTCCGCTCAGTCTGGATTTCGGCCTTCTCATTCTACTGAGTCTGTGTCTATTTCTATCTTTGATCACATTTTCTCTCACTTTGCTTTGGGTCGCTCTGTCCTTGTTCTACTAGACATCTGTCCTTGTTCTACTCTCTGTTCTTGTAGTACTAGACATGTCCTCTGCTTTTTGATCTCGTTGACCACTCTATTCTCATTGCCGATCTTTATTCTCTTAGTATTTCTTCATCCACCCTTTCTCTCCTCAAATCTTATCTCACCAATCGAATATATTCTGTGAATATCAATTCTTATCTCTCTTCTGTGTTTCCTCTGTGTTCTGGTGTCCCTCAAGGTTCTCTGCTTGGTCCTTTACTTTTCAACATCTACATGACCCCACTATGCCCTATTCTTGAACGTCACTCTCTCACCTTTCACGTATATGCCGACGATATTCAGTTTTTCATCCCTCTTCCTCTTCGCACTCCTTCTTTCATTGCTGATGTTCTTTCTGATGTTTCTGCTTGGGCTGCTTCTAGACGTCTCCTTCTGAATCAATCTAAATCTGAGTTTGTTTTCCATCCTCCCCGCATTTCTCCTCCTCTTCTTCCTTGGCCTGTCTCCCAGTCAGTGCGTAGTCTTGGTGTGATCTTTGATTCTATGTTTCGTTCTCCTCTCAAGTCACCTCTATTTCTCGAACATGTCGCCTTATTCTGAGATCTTTATATCCTATTCGCCCGTTTCTTGATCGCCCTTCGGCTATTAAACTTATTATTTCTCTAATATTGTCCCGTATTGATTATTGTTGTTCACTCTATTTTCACGTTCCCCTTTATTCCCTCCGCATTCTTCAGCGTGTTATCAACTCTTCTTGTCGTTTTGTCCTGTCTCCTACTCCTTGTCGCCATACTTCTGAATTTTTGTTTCAATTTCGTTTGCTTCCTATCATCCCCGCATTCATTTTCGCCTGTGTTGTGTTATTTTCAAACTCATTCATGACCCTTCTCAGCCTTCCTATCTTTCTCGCCTTTTGTCTGAATCTGTTGTTCCTTCTCGACATTCACGCCCACTTGTATGTTCTAGAGCTTTGAATGAGTCTACCTGGTCTTCCAAATCGTTTTTATTTTTTGCTCCGCGTGCTCAATTGTCTTCCCTCTAATATTGTTCAATCTTCCTCCTTCCATTCGTTCAAGTCCTCTTTGTTTAAATATTTGTTCCTGTTCCTGTATTGTGTATTGTTTGAGTGTTGTGTGTGTATATGTGTTTGCTATATGTGTTTTCTTCTTGCTATTCAATTGTAATTTTGCGCGCATGTGTATTTATATGCGCTAAAGGAAATATATTTATTTATTATTATTATTATTCATACTATCTTCCTAGCGTAGTTGGCTTTTGTAGTTGTCCGCATGTTATTTTGTGTGTGTGTGTGTGTGCGGTGCTTTCATGTTTAATGTTTGTATTTTCCCAATTTCGTTGTAGTTTGCCGCGCTTGTGTCCCTGGATGAGCGCTATACAAATAAATGAATGAATGTTATTCAACGGCGTTAAGCACTGTTATGGGCGTAGAAACGAGTGCGCTTGGTAAATGGCTGGCTGGCGTACGCTGCTTGTGACCGCGATGAATGGCTGGTGTTCACCACTTCTATTTTGCATCGTGGTGGTTACTTCATAGCTAATCTGGTATCCTCTAAATCTAAGATCCTTTAAATATTTTGCTTTCTTCGGTCCACGCATCTATAATTATCTTCCTTCTCATATTACTTCACTACTTTCTTATTTTTCAGAGCTGATGCATAGTAGTAAGGCCGGAGTGTTGTCGCTTGTGTATATCACAACGTTTGCTGGCCTATGTGCCAAACTGTGTCTGTGTTATGTGACTTGCTGTTGTGCTATTGTGTTTTTTGTTTTGTGGTTTTTGTTGTGCGATTTGTGGTGTATTTTGCCTTGTGATTTCCTCTGCTTCTTTTTTATGACATATTCTCTCTCAATCATTGGTTTGTTGGTAATATGAAATGTGTTCGGTGTCTTGGTATATTTATCGTTGCATTGTTATTCTGAGTTTTCCAGCGAACAAGGACCTGATCTGAGGGACTCTACGGCTTTCAACACTGCTCTGGGCGTTTGTACGAGTACGGGCGGTGCATATGTAGTGGCTTCAATTGATTAGTTTTTGTATATGACTACTGTTTATTCCGGCGATCATTTCATATATGTCCATGTCCACTTCATATATGTCCATGTCCTATTACTGTCGTTTCATTTAATCTTCCTGTTATACATTGCACAGCATCACGTGTTTTGTGTCCTGTGTTGTTTCATGTGTTGTGGCCTCTCGAGCAAATTTCTCTCCTAATGTCGCTTTTCATTAGTTTGTTATTTTCTTATTTCTGCTCTTATGTAATCTTTCCAGTTTCTGTGAGCACGTGTTTGTGTTTTGTGTTGTTTTGTGTAATTGTCTCGTGACTTGTATTTTGTGTTGTGACTTCGTGTTATATGGTTTTTTCTTTTCTCTCTTGTGGTCTCTTGATTAGTTTTCTTTTTCAGTCTCCAGTGAGTGAGTGAATCTTGTCTTTATCAGATCTTGCACATAGTAGTAAGGCCATGCGTTGTCGCTTGTGTATATCACAACGTTTGACGAACTAAGTGCCAAGCTATGCGTCTGGTCTATTTCTGTGTGAATTGTGTCGTGTTTTCTTCTGGCTGTCTATTTTTGAGTGAATCTTCTCTTCTCTATCAGATCTTGCACATAGTAGTAAGGCCATGCGTTGTCGCTTGTGTATATCACAACGTTTGACGAACTAAGTGCCAAGCTATGTGTCTGGTCTACCTCTGTGTGAATTGTGTCGTGTTCTCTTCTGGTTGTTTAGTTTTGAGTGAATCTTGTCTTCTTTATCAGATCTTGCACATAGTAGTAAGGCCATGCGTTGTCGCTTGTGTATATCACAACGTTTGACGAACTAAGTGCCAAGCTATGTGTCTGGTCTACCTCTGTGTAAATTATGTCGTGTTCTCTTCTGGTTGTCTATTTTTGAGTGAATCTTGTCTTCTCTTTCTCTACCTCTATCAGATCTTGCACATAGTAGTAAGGCCATGCGTTGTCGCTTGTGTATATCACAACGTTTGACGAACTCAGTGCCAAGCTATGTGTCTGGTCTACATCTGTGTGAATTGTGTCGTGTTCTCTTCTGGTTGTCTATTTTAGAGTGAATCTTGTCTTTATCAGATCTTGCACATAGTAGTAAGGCCATGCGTTGTCGCTTGTGTATATCACAACGTTTGACGAACTAAGTGCCAAGCTATGTGTCTGGTCTACCTCTGTGTAAATTGTATCGTGTTCTCTTCTGGTTGTCAATTTTTGAGTGAATCTTGTCTTCTCTATCTCTACCTCTATCAGATCTTGCACATAGTAGTAAGGCCATGCGTTGTCGCTTGTGTATATCACAACGTTTGACGAACTAAGTGCCAAGCTATGCGTCTGGTCTACATCTGTGTGAATTGTGTCGTGTTCTCTTCTGGTTGTCTATTTTAGAGTGAATCTTGTCTTTATCAGATCTTGCACATAGTAGTAAGGTCATGCGTTGTCGCTTGTGTATATCACAACGTTTGACGAACTAAGTGCCAAGCTATGTGTCTGGTCTATTTCTGTGTGAGTTGTGTCGTGTTCTCTTCTGGCTGTCTATTTTTGAGCGAATCTTCTCTTCTCTATCAGATCTTGCACATAGTAGTAAGGTCATGCGTTGTCGCTTGTGTATATCACAACGTTTGACGAACTAAGTGCCAAGCTATGTGTCTGGTCTACCTCTGTGTGAATTGTGTCGTGTTCTCTTCTGGTTGTCAATTTTTGAGTGAATCTTCTCTTCTCTATCAGATCTTGCGCATAGTGGTAAGGCCATGCGTTGTCGCTTGTGTATATCACAACGTTTGACGAACTAAGTGCCAAGCTATGTGTCTGGTCTACCTCTGTGTAAATTATGTCGTGTTCTCTTCTGGTTGTCTATTTTTGAGTGAATCTTGTCTTCTCTATCTCTACCTCTATCAGATCTTGCACATAGTAGTAAGGCCATGCGTTGTCGCTTGTGTATATCACAACGTTTGACGAACTAAGTGCCAAGCTATGCGTCTGGTCTACATCTGTGTGAATTGTGTCGTGTTCTCTTCTGGTTGTCTATTTTTGAGTGAATCTTGTCTTTATCAGATCTTGCGCATAGTAGTAAGGCCATGCGTTGTCGCTTGTGTATATCACAACGTTTGACGAACTAAGTGCCAAGCTATGTGTCTGGTCTATTTCTCTGTGAGTTGTGTCGTGTTCTCTTCTGGCTGTTTAGTTTTGAGTGAATCTTGTCTTCTCTATCAGATCTTGCACATAGTAGTAAGGCCATGCGTTGTCGCTTGTGTATATCACAACGTTTGACGAACTAAGTGCCAAGCTATGTGTCTGGTCTATTTCTGTGTGAATTGTGTCGTGTTCTCTTCTGGTTGTTTAGTTTTGAGTGAATCTTCTCTTCTATATCAGATCTTGCGCATAGTAGTAAGGCCATGCGTTGTCGCTTGTGTATATCACAACGTTTGACGAACTAAGTGCCAAGCTATGTGTCTGGTCTATTTCTGTGTAAATTATGTCGTGTTCTCTTCTGGTTGTCTATTTTTGAGTGAATCTTGTCTTCTTTATCAGATCTTGCACATAGTAGTAAGGCCATGCGTTGTCGCTTGTGTATATCACAACGTTTGACGAACTAAGTGCCAAGCTATGTGTCTGGTCTATTTCTGTGTGAGTTGTGTCGTGTTCTCTTCTGGCTGTTTAGTTTTGAGTGAATCTTGTCTTCTCTATCAGATCTTGCACATAGTAGTAAGGCCATGCGTTGTCGCTTGTGTATATCACAACGTTTGACGAACTAAGTGCCAAGCTATGTGTCTGGTCTATTTCTGTGTGAATTGTGTCGTGTTCTCTTCTGGTTGTTTAGTTTTGAGTGAATCTTGTCTTCTCTATCAGATCTTGCACATAGTAGTAAGGCCATGCGTTGTCGCTTGTGTATATCACAACGTTTGACGAACTAAGTGCCAAGCTATGTGTCTGGTCTATTTCTGTGTAAATTATGTCAGAAATATGTTTCTGTGTAAATTAAATTATGTGTTCTCTTCTGATTGTCTATTATCTGAAGCTATGTGTCTGATCTACCTCTGTGTGAATTGTGTTGTGTCTTGTGTTCTCTACTGCTGGTCTAGTTTTCAGTTGAAACTTTTCTAGTTCTTCTTGATGGGATGTCTTTCTTTTCGACCCCATGCTTGATTTAGCATTTCATTCAGCATTCCTACTAAACATTTGTTTCATATTTTTTATTAGTTATTTCCTTTTGTTTCACTTTTTCCATTTTCTACATCATGGATGCCATTGTTTTTGCATGATTGCCTTTGGAGTTTTGTTGTTTGATTTTAATATTGATAAGGTTCTACGTGCGATTGTTTTTTTGTTTATCGGTTGTTGAATCGGGAAAATATATTTCAACTAGGGGTTAGGCTAAAACATCAATGTGGTTCATTGGATGTCTTAGCTTAACCTATGTGTCTTTCTCTATCAATATGATCCATGATTTGATTGAAGACGGTATAAGATCTGTGATGAGTAGTGCTCAGACAAGATGTTAAAGTCCTAAAGGAGCCAATGTGACTATTAGTTGGACTGTTGAGAGTGCCCTCTATATATCTAAGAGAAATTAACTATTAAGCGATCTTTCCAAATTTGTGTGCAATGCATTTAGCTCGTAATATAGCTACAAATGAAGTTGTCTATAATGTTAGAAATGGAATTGTTAGCGATCTGCTTTTGTACAATTTGTTCAACCAGAAATAAAGTATTCTCCATATAGATATTCTCCACAATTTATTCAACCCGAAATAAAGTATTCTCCATATAGAGTTGAATTGAGCGATCTACTTTCTCGCATTTTTGTACAGTACACAAGTTTGTCAAATGAAATCCAGTGTAGCATTGTGTTTCCATCATACAACATTTTGTGCCGCGCATACAGGGACACGGCAGAACTTGCACAGCTCTAACGTTTTGAGTGTATGGATATATGATTTTCCTGCAAAACAAAAAGCTGGGAGGAATAAACATGACATATTTGCATCAACTCTGTTGTTTACCTCCAACTAGTTTCGCACGTCTCGTCGATTAATCTACGGATTGTTATACTCTGATATTGTACTAAGATCTAAGAATCTTCGTTGTGTTATAATGTTTGTAGGACATTCACGGAATAAAACCTGAGCAACATTGTCAACCTTGTGTTTGTCAAGGCTCCGGGATGACAGCCATCAATTGTGTTCAAGGATGACTCCCATAGTATGAGATGAGAGTATACGCAATAAACTGGGGCTTTTTCTACGTTCGTTACGTATGTGCGTTTCTACTGTAGCGAACGCAAATACGGTAGGAACAATACCCGTGTATTATCGCCATCTCTCTTGACAAGCGAATGAATTCGGCACTGGTTGAGCTTACACGCACGCTAAACTATAGGTCGTTGACCCCACCGGTCACGTGCGGTCACAATGCTCCCTGCGCCAGGCGCGTTGCTCAGGTTTTACATCAAGGCTATACAACAATTACTAAAAGTCAATGTACGTACAATTATGCATATCATACCGAATCATATCTGCACATATCTATGTATGCAGACTTCATAACAACAAATTTATGTTGTATAGCGCACACATTAATCAGAGGCGCGAAATGGTATAAAATAATTGGACGAAAGAAAACAAAATTAAGTAGCTCAGTACGATGCATGGATATGTAATCCGTATAGAATATGTGAGACTGAATGACACTGCCTGATCTTATATCGTGTTCTTATACTGTTCTATCTGCTAAGGAAATTATATGAATGAGAAAAACAATGAAATAACTAAATTTTCAAATGTGGAAATATAGCGAAACTCTAGATAGCGAACAACTGGTAAGCCTACATTTATGGTACGTCACTAAATAACTATGGTACGTAACTAAATAAATAAATTCTCAAATGTGGAAATATAGCGAAACTCTAGATAGCGAGCAACTGGCAAGCCTACATTTATGGTACGTCACTGTAAACGTCATCAGTGACGTCACGCTAAAGGAAAGAGTATGGGATAAATTTAGACATTGTGTCTCAACCTCCACTTTGCTTATGAAAAGTGGGTGTATGAAATTAATGCGCCACGAATGAATCAGGCTTATTTTTGAAGTTGACCTTATCCCTGAGGGTATGTTTTGATATGAACTTTTCATTGCGCTCATTTTAGGTCATTAAACAGGGGTATTCGAGCTGACGATTGAAGTTTCACATTCGACTTGTATTCTGAAGAAATTCGTCTTGTTTCTTGTTCTGCATTTTCCACTACTTTGTCGAAGGTTTGCGCTTCGACAATGTAGGGCTTCGTTGAAAATACACGCCGAAAACTTTCCTGATTAAATCATGTATGCAAGGGCATTGCTGGACGCGAGGCGTCTCGGGGTGAGCGTTAATTTAGTACGAAAATCATCCGAAGCTACGTCGTACTGCATTGATCTAGTTAGGTACGTGCTCTATTAGACCCAGCAATTCCGCTTTATGTTCTGTGATGTTGGATATGCTCAATCTTCCTATCGACACGCGGCTGTATTTTTGGCCTGCATCTGCTCCATTTGTATCGATTTCTTCGTCATCGTCTGCATTTAATAAACAAGACATGCAAGTTTCAAACGTGTCTCTTCCCTCCCATGTTATCGCCTCCACATCCTTCACATCGTTTTCCTCTTCTCTGCGCAATCATCTCTTTGATAAATCTTTTGATCATGATTCTCATTCTCTTACTCCTTACGCTTCGTTCTGAGCCGTCATACCGTACCCGTCTCGCTTGATATATTTACTATAAGTTTTTGTTTGCTCTCTCTGTTTTCTCCTTATTGCGATGTTTCAATTTTGCGTTGTATGTGCATTAGTATGTTCGTATGTGTGTGTGTGTGTATTGTCGGCATGTTTGTTTTCCCTAAGCGGCGTGTCTCACCTATTTGCACTTATACTTATTTGTCTTATAAACATCAATGCACGTTGAATAAAAACGAGCGTATGAATTTTTTTAATTAGGTTGTTTTGCTCGTTGCTCTGGTTCCTCGTATGTTTTGTGTCGTTCAACTTAAAATGAGTTGAAAAACCAGCACTTGGTGAAGTGATATGCCATACATCTACTGGTGGATCCAGAGGGGGGCTAGGGGACTGAAGCCCCCCCCCCCCCCCGAAAATGTTTCCATAAACTCATCATAACTAAGAGGTCCACGAAAAGTGGCCAAGGAAAAGTATCTGTTTGTAGTTTGTTGATGTAAGCATTATCGCAAAGCATATTCGCGCATAATGCGTTTATAAATGTGTGTATATATCACTGACAAAAATTCAGCGCCCCAAATTCCACTCTGGATCCGCTCCTGCATGCCTCCGCACTGTAAAACAGTCTGAGGCGGTCGGTTTGATCGCCGCCGATATTCTCTGGTTTCACTGTATTATGCTGGCGGGTCTGTGTGGTGACATTTCAGACGCTACGACTACGAGAATTATCTGTGCACATTGCTGCTGCCTGAGTCTGTGCGTGCCTCGGTCTTTGCCATTCGCGCGTTCAACGTTGAGGTGCGTCACTTTTGTCTATATTGGCCGTTCTCAACAAAAAGCATACATATTATACGTACATTTAACCAATCATACAATTAGCGGCGTGAAATTGCCGAACACGTCCTAAACGCCAAAACAACAACAAAACCCAGTTATACGCACGATTGCCATAATTAGCTCATGACTAAATTATAAGTTATGATATCATTAAATGACCATTTATTGTTTAATATTAACTAGTAATAAAATAATGGGTAATCATTTAATTTAATTTATTAAATTATGGTAAAATTAAACAATTACTCATTATTTTATTTTAAGTTTATATTTTATAATAATTGTCGATATATTCACTATTTACATTTTTATAAACCTATTTTTATATATATTTTTATTGATTAATTAATCATGTTTATTAGAATTAATATTTAAATAGTGAGTAATAATTTAACTTCAATGATTAAATTATATGGAAAAATAAATATACAAAAACGACGCTGGTCGCGTCGTGTCGCCAGGTGTCGCGTGTGCGCGACAATGTGTCCGAGACGGCGGCGCTTGCCGGTCGACTGCAGTTCTGGTCGGACGTAGTGGAGCGAGCTTTCGACACACAAAATGGCGCCGTCGTGTCGCCACTTCAACAACCCACTGCCCTGGCTCTGCGACAGGTGTGTGTTTGTGTGTTTGTTTGTGTATGTGTGTGTGTGTATGTTTGTTTGTGTATGTGTGTTTGTGTGTGTGTGTGTGTTTGTTTGTGTATGTGTGTTTGTTTGTGTGTATGTGTGTTTGTGTGTTTGTTTGTGTATGTGTATGTGTGTTTGTTTGTGTGTGTGTATGTGTGTTTGTTTGTTTGTGTATGTGTATGAGTATGAGTGTTTGTTTGTTTGTTTGTGTATGTATGTTTGTTTGTTTGTGTATGTTTGTTTGTTTGTGTATGTGTGTTTGTTTGTTTGTTTGTGTATGTGTGTTTGTTTGTTTGTGTATGTGTAAGTGTGTTTGTTTGTGTGTGTGTGTATGTGTGTTTGTTTGTTTGTTTGTGTATGTATGTTTGTTTGTTTGTGTATGTATGTTTGTTTGTTTGTTTGTGTATGTGTGTTTGTTTGTTTGTGTATGTGTAAGTGTGTTTGTTTGTGTGTGTGTGTTTGTGTGTTTGTATGTGTATGAGTGTTTGTTTGTTTGTGTATGTGTATGAGTATGAGTGTTTGTGTATGTGTGTTTGTTTGTGTATGTGTGTTTGTTTGTTTGTTTGTGTATGTGTGTTTGTTTGTTTGTGTATGTGTGTATGTGTGTTTGTTTGTGTATGTGTATGTGTGTTTGTTTGTTTGTTTGTGTATGTTTGTTTGTTTGTTTGTGTATGTTTGTTTGTTTGTGTATGTGTTTGTTTGTTTGTTTGTGTATGTGTGTTTGTTTGTTTGTTTGTGTATGTGTGTTTGTTTGTGTGTGTGTGTGTGTGTGTTTGTTTGTGTATGTGTGTTTGTTTGTGTATGTGTGTTTGTTTGTTTGTTTGTGTATGTGTATGTGTGTTTGTTTGTGTGTGTGTATGTGTGTTTGTTTGTTTGTGTATGTGTATGAGTGTTTGTTTGTTTGTTTGTGTATGTATGTTTGTTTGTTTGTGTATGTATGTTTGTTTGTTTGTGTATGTATGTTTGTGTATGTGTGTTTGTTTGTTTGTGTATGTGTAAGTGTGTTTGTTTGTGTGTGTGTGTATGTGTGTTTGTTTGTGTGTGTGTATGTGTGTTTGTTTGTATGTGTATGTGTGTTTGTTTGTATGTGTATGTGTGTTTGTTTGTATGTGTATGTGTGTTTGTTTGTGTGTGTGTGTGTTTTTTTGTGTTTGTGTGTTTGTTTGTTCAGTTTATTGCTGCATTTTTCACAGCAATATTTTCATGCGAATATACAAGCTATGAAATGGCAGAAATGTGCATCATCGAGCAAGCTGATAGACGCACATGATTTATGTGCAATATAGTACAATCAGACAATGGTTATGACAACGACTACGCGGTTACTTCAGATATTACAACATATTGTGTGACAACATAATATGCTGTTATCTGATGTAGCCGTGTGTGTGTGTGTGTGTGTGTAGCGGAACATGTGTACTATGCCTAACGTGTCTCTGTGTGTGTATGTACGTGTGGCTATGTGTATATGTGTCGGTGTATATGCGTGTCTGTGTGTGTGTGTGTGTGTGCGTGTGTCCGAGTGTGTATCTGTCTGCATGTCTATATATGTGTGTGTGTCGGAGTGTGTGTGTGTGTGTGTATGCCTTTGTATGTCTATGTATGTGCGTGACTGAATATGTGTATGTGTGTTTTTGTGTCTGTGCATATGTGTGTGTATCCGATGTATTTATGTATGTGTTTGTGTGTCTGTGTCTGTACATATATATGTGTGTGTGTGTGTCCGATATATGTATGTATTTATATGTATGTTTGTAGGCAGTGCGCAGTCACCGCATATCCAAAGGCTGGCTGAAACGTTTGGTGACCGCACGACGATCTTGCGTATCTTCCACACCATTCACCAGCGTACGCAGTATGGAAGAACACGCAGTCAACGCTTTCACACCCGTTCACTACATGGTGCTACAGTGTCTCGGTGCGCGCCTGTGTGCAATAATAATTATTTGTATTCAAATAATGATGAGAATATCATAATATTTATATAATGTAATTAATTAGAATAATATTGTAAATTTTTATCATAATAATAATCATTCTTATCAATTATTAAATTTATTACTTCACCAATAATTCGCCTCGTAGCCGAGTGGCTAAGACGCACGCTTTGTGCACGAGAGGTCCAGGGTTCGATTCCCTGGCGAGGTGAAACGGTTGGGTTTCTGAAATTGATAGCCCATTTGTCGCAAGGCGGGTTTCTTGTGCGCTTACAGTCGTGCAGTTTTCTATGTGTTTTGGTTGCGTGACTGCGATATATCCCGTGTGTGACGAGATAACGCGAACATTGGCCTTCTCCACTGCTGTGTTCAAATGTCTAATTTTATATATATATATATATATATATATATATATATATATATATATATATATATATATATATATATATATACCAATAATAAATGTAGTAATTATAACACTAATAATAATAATAATAGCGCACGCTGCAATCACTTGAGTGATTTTCGTTGCAAATACCAGGGAGGATATAGGTATGTGTGTGTGTTTGTGTATGTGTTTATATGTATGTGTGTCCGTTTCTGTGTGTATGTGCTTATATGTATGTGTGTCCGTTTCTGTGTGTGTGTGTGTGTGTTTGTGTGTGTATGTGCTTATATGTATGTGTGTCCGTTTCTGTGTGTGTGTATGTGCTTATATGTATGTGTGTCCGTTTCTGTGTGTGTGTGTGTGTGTGTGTGTGTGTGTGTGTGTGCATTCATATACTCGTATCTTGTGTATCAGACACAGGCAGTGGCGGTGGTAGTGGGGGGTCTGTGATGCCGGAACATCTGCGCGTGCTCAGTAGGCTGGGTCGCAGTCAGGGTGTGACGGCGCTGCTGCGCGCCACTCCGCCTCTGCTCGCGCGCGGTACGCAACTGTCTCTGCCCCTGGATGTGCTCGAAAAGCATGGTATACGGCCGCACGACGTGACACGTGGCGGTCACGTGGCGTCGCAGCTGTGCCACGTGGCGTTCGACGTGGCCAGCGCGGCTCAGCGGCATCTGCAGCATGTGGGTGCAAAAACACACACATACATGCATATATATGCTCATAAGTACAAATATACAAACGTACCGTATATATACACACACACATATGCACACGTATATTCACACAAATGTCAATATACAAGCGTACTGATACACACACCCACACACACACACACACACACACACACACACACAAATACACACACGTACACACACATGCATTTACATGCAAACGCACTGAAACACACACACACACACACACACACATACATAGACACATACATGTACACAAGTTCAAATACACAAACATACCGATGCACACACACACGCACACACACACATATATATATATATATATACACACGCACATATATATACATGCAAACGCACTGAAATACACACGCACACATTTAAATGTGCATAGAAATACATTGGTGTTAGAAGTCACTATTGGTTAAAAACGGTAGATTTTCCGGACCCGACTCAGATTTTGTTCGTTTTTTGGTAGGCTTATAGAGCTCACTGAGCTGAGTAAAAATATTGAATTTTAGTATTCTAGGTGGCACCGTTCCCGAGATATGACACCGTATAATTTGACCTCGAAGGTCTTTTCAGCTAAAATTGTCGTCGGTCAGCAGTGAATATCTGAGGTGTTTGACCACCTAGAGACACCATTCAAACACCATTGTAAAGCTGTTGAATAGCTCTACAACATATCATAAGTAATTTTGTCTCTGCAAGGTCAAATAAAAAAGGTCATCTAAATGGGACATTTGACATCACAGGAAAAAAACCGTACACTCCGATTTTTTTATTAAGCATGTATATTGTGAAAGAGAACCAAATCTGAGTCGGGTCGGGAAACTCAGTGGTTGAACTGACATGGAATCTATTGCACGATGAATAACGATGATCAACATATTCATGTGACTGTATGTGTATGTGTGTGTGTAGATATGTGCAATTGGTGAGTGAAGATAGAAAGAAAGAAATGTTTATTTTGCTCAGACTCAATAAGAGTATGGAGCACAGCTGTGCATCAAGTAACAGCGGTGTAAAAACAACAACAACAAATCCCAACATCAAAACAACAAACAATTCAATATGACATTATATATGAATCAAAATATGTAAATTCCCAATCATAATGCAACAAATCGCGTGAGTGAGTGTGTGTTTGTGTGTGGAGCGTCCGAGGGGTCCTCCAGATGTGGAGCGCTGTAGAAATATCTACCTAATATAACACAATATGTGTGTGTGTGTGTGTGTAGGTTCGTGACAATTTCGACGATATACCGCGCCATTTGCGTGTGGCTTTCTTGCCTGCCGTGTGTGTGGCGCGCTATTTGCGGCGTTTACAGCGCGCCGACTTCAACTTGTTTGACGCGCGCGTTCAAGCAAGAGACGGCCTGTTGCCTTTGGCGTTGTATTGGCATCGGCTGCGTCGAACTATCTAGGGCAGTGGTTGTGATTAGGTAAAATAAATATTGTATGTTTGTCTTACGCTCAACTTGTGGTGGTGTTATTTTTACGGTACATCTGGTGGTTGCAAGTTCGATTCCCACCATGGGCAGGTTTTTTCATATGAATAGTCAAAGCTTGCGTATTTCTGTTGTCGTTGGTTTACGTGTGGGTGGGCAGATGAACACACACACTTTTATACTTTCGCCTAACCTAACCTAACAACCAGGATCTCTAAGGCAACCAAAACATGCTGAATCCATAAAAAACACAATTTAAGTCGATCAAGAGAGTAATAGAGAAATGATACATATATACAGACACCTAGCAAAAAACGCACGCCATAATAAAAACCACGTTCCCATAGTGTATTATCAAATACCATACAAAAGCAAATTATGAAATTGCAAAAAATAAATGCCCTTGTGATAAATATTTGGAGATTGGATATAATAGAATACATCAATAACCAGGGAGTACTTTTGTCATAACCATAAATTCACATGGCAAATAACATTGTACGTTTTAATATCAAACATTAATCCAATGACAACAGCACCACAATGGATTGTCTACAAATACCGAATCAAGTCTTAAAAATCTAATATTTTTTGGAGGTTTTAAGTCGAAATTATCCTACGGGAAAACTAAAAAAAACAGTCAAATAGATAAACTTCGCTAGAATTATCAGCACATCCCTGTGCTTGGAAATGACACAAGAGATGCCAGGTTTAGCTCAAACTATCACTCACAAATGAGCAAATTAGTATAGAATAAATTCCAACAGATTGGTTTCCATTTGGCAACACTATATCACACAAAACAAACCACCACCCGACTAGCAACACTCGCCTGAACAACATCATCTGCTCTCCGCTTGCCGTTTTGCAAATACTCATTCAACAGCTCCTGTGTGGGTGCGTCTACAACATCGCCACCCCGCTGTTAGCTCAAGCACCCGTCGCCGCACGACTACTGAACCACCACTGCAGCGCCATTGATCCAGCCAACACCGCCACAGCCGCCGCTGTCCATCTCATCGATGCGCCACCATCTCGTCGCCGCCGCGCCATATGTACTTGCTGTTCGTCACGGCGGCGCTGTGCGTTGATTTCATTGACGCGCGCGTGCAGCCGCTGCGGCGGCAGGTGGCGCATCAGACCGCTGGCCGTGTCCAGCACTGTCTGCCAGTCGGCGCACGTCGAAACTGCGCCGTCACCGCCGCCATTGCTGACGTCATCGCAGGTAGCCAACTCGACCAGACTACTCAGTTGTACGTGAACGCTGGCCATATCGCAGTCGCACGCCAACACGCGCTCGGCATTGCACAACACCAGCGCGGCCGACACGTACACGACAGACAGGCGCTCGCTGGCTAGCACGTAGTCGAACACGCGCACTATGCGACGATAGTGGCGCAGCGAGTGGCTGAACCAGGTGAGCAGCCAGGGCACGGCGAAAGCCACGCCCACTCCACTGTGCGCCAAAAATTCCGCCAGTTGAGGCCGGCGCTGCTCTAGCACGGCGCTCATATAGGCCAGCTGATCGCAGGTGGGCGCCATGCTTTCGGCCATGAACGCGGCGAGAAAGCGGTCGTCAGCACATAGCGCGTGCATGATACGCGAGGCAGCCTCCCTGCGCCGGCCGCATGCCAGTAGAACTGTGATAGCCACGTCGTGCAGGCCCTGATAGTAGTGTAGTTGAGGCATGGCGGTTAGTATGTTGAGCAGCAGTCGCACCAAGTGTGTCAGCTGACTACGACGCACAGCCACAGACACGCCGGCAGGAAAACGCTGCAGTGTGCGCTGTACGTCCAACACGACCTGCCACGCGTCCAAGCACAAACACACACACACACACACACACACGAATGATGCACGATGGAACAATGAAACGTACTGCTACATTAGGTCAATGATCGGAAATATATTCGGCGTGGTTTTCAACATGAAATGCATGCAAAATGCAATTTTGGTCCTATAAAGCATCTCGTGGATATTCAACTGTGAAACTTGAATTTGAAATACTTGAGGAGCAGAAAGATTAATCCAAAAGGTTGTGCGCAGAAGCCAGTCTGCTCACCTGATTGTACTGCCAGTGAGAGCAAAGTTGCTCATATGACAATTCCGGACCGCACGCCGCTGAGTCGTCAAGATCGAGCAGAACTGGCCACACACGACGCCTTAGTTTGTCGCACACCAGTCCGCCGCGCGAACACGCCAGCTCACACAAACGCTGCTTGTCCACAGGTTTGCTATCGAGCGCCGCCTCGATTTCTGCCTTCTTGGCCGACAACTGGTCGACGCTCAGTCCGAAATGATACAGCCTGTCGCTGAACGGACTAGGCTCTGAATCGGCATCAACTGGAGGATCGGTGGAGCCGGTTGCAGTGCCCGATGAAGCTTCGGCTAAACAGCACTCGTCACCGCATTCTTGAGAAAGGTCGTCTGGGGACGATTGATCAGAAGAGCCCAGAATATCGTCAACTTCTGCACCCGCCATTTCAAGAGTTGGCTCGCCATCTAGACTCGGGGTAAACTCTGAGAATGAATCACGCTTTCTACTGCTCACCTCAGAAACGCTTCGCTCTACGCAACGCGCATCGGACGTATGTTTAACGACCGGGATCGCACCGCCAGTTTCACCGCCACAATCACCTGATACAACACTGCCTGTGTCTTCGCCGGCTACAAACTCAGGAAAATCACCGTTTTTTACAAGCGAACCCATTATTATTATATACTGGTAAGATGCACAAACATATATCCACCAGGTTTGAAGCATATGCTTATTTCAAAAGGTAACCTCTCATTTTCAATAGGTTTCACCAGCATCAGCAGGATCACACAAGTAAAAAGAAAACAACACAGCTCCGAAAACAACACAAAAAACGACTTCGGAACACTGGCGCTTCATAAATCCACAGTTGATAAGATACTTCACAATCGAAGTTTCCACGCTACATATGTAGGATAATTTAGGATTATAATGTCTTGTCTTCTACACGTAATCGGCAAATTAATTTACGAATAATTTAATTTATTAATTCGATCTAATATAACTATTCCGTTTACTAATTTTGTTGTCAAAGTTTCATGAATTTATCTGCTGATTCATACATAAAATAAATGAATATACAATGATGTAATATTTGAATGTGATGTTTCATTTATCACACATGTAAACAATTCAGTCGCCCTATATGGCTTTGTTATTTTGTTAAATATTTTTGTGTGCTGCCGAGTAATTAGTACAACATAAAATCGTTTCTGGCCAGTATGCGGATAATTTATTTAATTAGTATATCACTTTGGCAGCTTATTTCTTTATGCCTTAGCTTTTCAGTGGACGATTTATTGCTGCATGAAGAGCATATTCCATATTTCATGCGGTCATATCCAGCGTGTCGGAAGATATGTGCATCAGATAAAGCTTGCAGACGAAAGGTAGCTTCTACATTTAGCTTGCAATATTTTCGTTGGTTCGATGTGAATTTGCTGTTTTTCTGTTTTTGTGTCATTATATTTGTGATTAAGTATATGTTGTTGTCAAATTGCTTTCACTGGCGGCAAAACAATTTGCTTTTCATAGCTTGTTTGCTTTTTTGACAAACATTGAACAAATGAAGAGAAAGTTGGCATAGAGACGACGACGACCTCTATCAAACTGTTCATTGCGTTGTTTTATTGTTGTTGTCTAGTATCTCGCCGGCGGAGCTGCAAACAGTGATGCTTGTTGTTGGGGCTACGAGCCACACTGCCCCAGCCATCGTGCCTATCATACATCGAGCTGCGACCGCGCGCAAGACGTGCGCGAGTTCTTCTTGCAGGCTGACTTCGGCTACATTCAGCAGAGGCTTGACTCGATGTTTTCGCTGTGTGTGGCCAACTCGAGCGCCCAGGTACTGACTGTTACTGGCTCACTGGTTCACGGATAATTTGCGACCAAACATTCCTTAAGACATGGTTGTCTCATCTTTTTATTATTATTTGTATTAATTACGGGCAAAACCGGTAGCACGGGAAGATTGCAAGCACTATTACCACCCTGCGATGGTCCCATGTGTACTGGAAGCGCTCAAAACATGTAGAGAGAAAGAGAGTTCGAAAAATAAACGTTTTAGTCAGGAAATTGAAAGCTAATGAAGAAAGGAGCAAAATATATACACGAATCAATTGAAATGATTAAATCAGCACTCACTTGCAAAAGTGCGTAGTGACTGCATGCTGCTGTTTATAGCGCTTGAGCTCTTCCTGCGTCACTTAGTTCCTTTTGTGCAGGAATAATTATAATGATTACAAAACACATAAATAGATAAAATATAAATATGTATGTATGTGTGTGTGTGTGTAACACACAGTCGTTGTCTAGCGTGCATTGTTCGCGACGACTCGAATTTTGTCGTGCCACCAATGTGATGCTGGATTTTCGCCAGCTGCTTCGACGAGACGATGTGCTGCGCTACAAAATGGACGTGCTGGGGCCGGGCCAAATGGTGGCCAACTGCAGGTTTCTCTCTCTCTCTCTCTATCTCTCTATCTCTCTCTCTCCTTGTGTGTGTGTGTGTGTGTTTTTTTTGTCATTTTTGTCATTTTTGTCATTTTAGCGGTAATTCATTTTCATAGCCCAATTGGAGCTCATTTGCATATCTATGGAGTATCACTATGGTTGAGATCAGCTATTGAAATGCCTGAAAACAACCTTTCCTCATATTTCCAGAGTAGCTCAGTTGGTTAGACATTGAACGCTGACACCATATATCAGCGGTTCGAACCTGACTTGATCCCCTTAAATAACACCTTTGCTTGGCCTGCCAGTGAACATCACTGTATAATTCTGCAAAAGTGGGGTGTTTCATAATAATCTTGAACTTGTCGATTAAGAAATTGCACCATTAAAAGTATGTTACATAGATAAATTGGGACGATATCTGTTTTGCTTTGTTGCTGAAAAATTTTGTTTTATTTTTTCTGCGGTTATAAAAATTGCTTGTTTTGTTTTTGCGTTGTTGTTTGGCTTCAGCGTTGATCACACTCGTCTTGTCTCGGAGCTTGAATACATGAGTCCTCTGCAATCTTGGGCGCCCGAGGTGCAACATTTGACCTCCGGTGACCTGCGTTGTGACCTCACCATTGACACGCCCACCTACATTATGAAAATCGATGCAGGTGAGTGAGAGATTGTCTAACAAATTCAGCCCACAATATATCCTATATTTGTATTGACTTACCCCTTTTTATAGTCTACAGACAATCTCATAAAATTACAACGGGGAAAATTATCTGTTCTATCTATTTATGAGACGTAACAACTGAATCGGTAGAGGAAGATATATAGCGGTTTAAGATCGGATTCTGGCGATATGTCTTCTGGTGTAGTGGTAAGATACCATATTTGTATACGGTAGGTTGTGGGTTCAAATCTACGCTCGGGCTTAGATTTTCCAGTGTCAAATATGTTTAATTCAGTATGCTTGATACATGACGTTCGTTGGTGGCTGCTTATAAAAACGCCTGCGTTTGTTGTAGCTGTCAATATGTATCACCACTTCTGCGATTTCTTCAACCTGTACGCGTCGCAGCATTTGAACGACAGCGTGGCGCGCATGTTGCACGAATTCTCGGCCTTCTCGACGGCCGGTTCGTTCGATCGCAACAAGCAGATTCTGATCTGGGAGAACGTTGCCTATAGATCGGCATTTGCTCCCGTCTTTGATGTGAGCACTTTTTCAAACACTTTCAAATTCAAATTTGTTGACATTTTGAGTTTTTAGGAAATGCTCAATTTGTAATTATATTAGTGTTATTTTTCTAAAAAATGCAGGTATTCACATCGCGTCGCTTGCTGAATTTGCATGATGTGGCCGGGAAGCGGGTCTGTTTCACCGACCTGGTTCTGCCGCTGCCTCCGCGCATGATTTTCGGGCTTTTCTACAACACCCCGTTGGTACGCTGACACCGCTTCGCTGTCTGTGCTGTCATTATTATTATTATTATTAAACTAGATGAAATGCAAAAATCATGAACAATTTTATATTTTTAATAACTGTAATCTCCATGCATCTTGATCATCAACACACACACACACACACACACACACACACACACACACACACACACACACACACAGACATACACACACACACACACACACACACACACATACACACACAGAGCAATAACATAAGAAAGAGCAGTACATCGTCGAAATAAAACAAGGTGAAGTGGAATCAGAACTGCTGACAAACACAACATTTATGTCTGTGTGTGTACATGTCTGTTCGTCTGTGTGTGTGTGTTTGTATGCACGTCTGTTGGTGTGTATGTGCGTCTGTTAGATTGTGTGTGTGTATGTGTGTTTTATTGTAGGTGGACGGATGTAGAGATAGCGGGCTGTTTCGCGCGTTTAATCGTCACCTGTTGCAGCGGCTGCACTTGACACCACGCGCGACACAGGCACACGACACGCTGCATGTGTTGTGGCTGTCGCGTCGCACGCCGCACCGTCGTGTCGTCAATGAACGACAAATTATCGCCGCGCTTCAACAAGTGCCCAGTATCAGTGTACAATTGGTGAGCGTCAATATGTCAACAATATTCCCTGTCTGTCTTTCTTATACTATCCTATTCTAGGTATTTTATCCATATTTTATCTATTTATTATTTTCTTATTATTTTGTATATATCTATATATATATCTTGTAGATCTTGTATATATATATATATATATATATATATATATATATATATATATATATATATATATATATATATATATATATATATATATATATATATATATATATATATATATCTCTATTAAATTTATATATACTTCTTTTATCTATTTAGTTTTTTTGTATCTCTACATACTTTTACCACATATTTTTCATATTTTTTCATGCTATTTTTTTTTGTTGCCATAATCGTTCTGTATTTCGTCTATTTTTTCTACCTTTGTTTGGTCTGATACATCAGCGTCTATCTTATCCAGTCTCGATCTTATCTTTCTCTCATGTAGTAAGCTGTTTGATTTCTTTTGGACCGTTTTTTCTTCCATAGGGTGTGTGCTATATTTTCCGTTTTTTACACAATTCCTTCTTGATTCCTCTTCACTTTTCCATTTTTGTTTATTACCACAACGTTTGTTCTGCAGTTAGTGACTTGATTCACTGACACATTAGCTGTTTTTCTGATCAATTTGGCTTCGCCGTTTCCCGCGGCGGGGTTTGATCTCGAGTCTTCGGCGTCCGGGTTGTACGCGCTCACCACTCGGCTATTACGCGTCTGCTTGACGTGCGTTTATTTGTGCACCAGGCTGAGTTCACACACAGTGTGCCGTTCGCGCAGCAGGCGGCGGCTGCGGCGTCCGCCGATATTCTGGTCGGTGTGCACGGCGCAGGACTGACACATCAACTGCTGCTGCCCGATTGGGCGGTTGTTTACGAGCTGCACGACTGCGGCGACCCGCTCTGCTACGGCAGTCTGGCGCGACTACGCGGCCTCAAGCATATTGCCGGCCACTCAGCACGCCCCGTCAACGATGGCTCTCAGGTTTGTACTGTATTCGCCGCTGATTCCAGCTCTACTTTATCTCACTCTCTCCCTCACACACACGCACGGACACATACACACACACACACACACACACACACATACACACACACACATACACACACAGAGATTGGTATTATAATAATGCTAACGGAATTACAAGCTTCTGTGGTTGATTTTTCCTCGGATTAATAGAAGTTGCTTTGTTAATTAAACGTGACGTATTATTTTTCAATTTGTTATTTAAATTTAAATTCGACACAGGGTTGATATTCGTAATTTGTGCACTTTTGTTATCTGCTAAACTCGTGTTTGTTTTATAACTCTATTTTCTTTGTTTTTTATATTTATTTTTCATTTGTATATTTGATGAGCAGACGGAAGGTGCTGCTACAGTGGCGCACGAGAAGTTCGCAAACTATTCGCTCGACGTGAACGAAGTGCTGCGCCAAATTCAGGCTGCTGTGCGTCATGTTCGCGCTCATCCTGCGTTTATTGCCGCACGCAAACAACACGCGGCGATTTCGGCGAGCGAGCAGTCCACCGGTCATCAAGAACTCTAGAAAATGAAATAGAGATCTAAGAAATAAAACAGTATTTATGTGCCATTATAAATTGGTGTTAGTGGACATTGCTTTTTGTTTGTTTCTGCTTGTAATTTGTGTGACGTTTTGTGACGCTTAAGTGACGTAATCGACTGTGTTTCTTCGTCCATCACCCATGTTTTTATTCCTATTTGGGTGTTTGCCCATATTGGAGTGTCCCTATGACTTCTATACATTTATTATATAAATTTTACACGTTTTTGTGTATTTGTAATTTATTGAATTTTGTTCGCAAACACATTTGTTTAGACTTCGACCTAGCTACGGCCTGTGCTTATAAACGTGTTTTGTGTGTGTTTTGTGTGTGTGTGTGTGTGTGTGTGTATGCGATTGTGGCGTTTTTCACGATGGTGTTTGCTTCTCGAATGTGATATAACTGCGTTGTCCCATCGTTTCGCTTTATTTATTTATTTTTAATTGTCTTGTTTAATTATTTCTACTTTCGCCTGCGTTTTTGTATATTTGAAGTGGATCTGTGTTTTTCTCATCTGCTTCCAACGTGGTATCAACGCAGTACATGAATACATGAACACAGTACAAAAATACTCGAGAATCGATACCAAACCGAAGGGATTACTGCGAAAATCGATACCTATGGGAAGGGATATCTGGGAGAATCGATACCTAAGGTATTACTTCGAGAATCGATGTCAAACTTACGGGATTACTGCGAGAATCGATACCAAATCCTTGTCAAAGCGTGGGAATCGACACCAATCGAAAGAATACAACACATCTTGTGAGATCATGCATTTTCGCTCAGCACAACTCAACACGGTGTACAGTACTGTGTGAAATAACATCTGATCGTTTCATCTCGTCAGCCTGGCTGTCGGGTTGCCATGGCGACGGGCACGGCCGCCAGTTCTGAGCGCACGCACAGCATCTCGCCGCACACGCACGCCACACCGGCGCTGACTGTCTGAACCAGCCACCAGGTGGCGCTAGTGGGCAGGCGGCCGGCGTAGCACAGACACAACAGTGTGTGATAACCGTACACGGTGCACGCAAAGTCCAGACACAGCTTACTGCGCTGCACCACGCGCCACAACGCCACGCCACTACACACACACACACACACACACACACACACACACACACACACACACACACACACACACACACACACACACACACACACACACACACACACACACACACACACACACACACACACACACACACACACACACACACACACACACACACACACACACACACACACACACAACAAGGACAGAGTCCATGCGCCACAAAGTATCCGAATTAGAATGAGGACTACTTAAAAAGAAAGCAGTTTAGAGAACAAACTCAAAAGCAGCAAGACATGGGCCAGTGCGCGAGCACGGGTAGGCAAAATGTGGAAAATATCTATAGTAGTCGTGGGTTAACTGAGAGTTAAAATTCGCCATTGGTGGGGAATGGAGTGTTTGTTAAGTTGCAAGCTAAAAGCCGGACAGAAGAACAACTATGTTCGTTTTTGTCATTTTGGTTTCTAGAGGCTTTCTGATATATAATTTTCTGGAACAATTGAATTTATTGAATTTTTCAGCGCTGTTGTGTGGAAAATGAAGAGTTGGATCATTAATAAGTGGGAATCAAAGATCAAGTTACGGATCTAGTTGATCAATAACGTATTTATGTCGCACTCAAGTGAGACAATATATTATTAGCTCCAATACAGAGAAGATCCAGAAAGACGGGGTTCACTCAAGAACATATGCATAAACGCAAACACAGGACCATACAGGACACTCACACGAGAATTGCGTTGAAAAGAAACACCGAAACCAGCAAAACACCTTGATGGCTCTTGAAATTCAGCTTCTAAAACACAATACGGCATAACATGGAATCATAGCTGCACACACAAACACACGGCGTACATCTTAACATATACAATTTATATCTTAACATATTCTAATTATACATGAATATATGAATAACTACTGAAATACTGTAAGCAATTTGCAAAAAGCAATACTGTAAGAAATACTGAAAGCAATTTGAATAACACCAATAAGCCATTGTGGGGAGCGAGATGACAACTTGTATCGATGTTCTGTTTTGCGATTGTGCGGGTGTGATAGTGTAAATGATACCCTTTGCTGAATGTTATTATTCAATGTTTGTCTGTCTGTCTATATGTGTGTGCATGAGAGTGAGTGTAACTTTGATGCTTTGAGTGAATGATTCTACGAATGTAACCGGCCGTTTGCAGTCCTGCACTATGTCCATGTGTAATATGACCTTCCCCGGTTAGTTGCCGGCTCACCAGGACGCTTGTATGTATGTCTGTGTGTTGTGTGCTTGTTTGTGTGTATATCAGATGTTGGTGTTCGCGTGTGGTCTGATTCGCGCTGTGTGTGTGTGTGTGTGTGTGTGGAACGAGATGCAGTTGAGCTTTGCTTTTCGTGGTGTTTCTTTGTCTGCTGATTACGCATACCACACCATAACACCTTACGATTTATACACCATATAATTAATTACTATTAATAACGATATTTTTACTGGAGAAATGGAGCAGTACAAACCTGTGAAAGAAATATACTTTCAAGAAATAGAAGGTCGGACACGAATATTGATGACAGGGTCAAAATTGAACATAATCCCAGATAGAAGAAGCTTTGCATGCACACTATTTGCGACACATTTAACAAAGGGTCCCATTTGGAGTAACGGAAACTTCCCCCCATCATATACAGTCACCAGCCACCTAAAGCATGGTTCATCTGAAATAATTCATGTATAGGCCCTTGTTCATAGCAATATACTCAGATCACAGTAAACATTAGAACCAATTTTGAAATTATTGTGTCATATTTGGCATAAATTGGTAACAATAGATCAGAATTAAAAGAAGACATCGCAAAAAATAATTATTCGTCATAATTGATTTATGAATGCAGCTCTGAATGATTAAAGATATAAAAACTATTGTCTGTTTTATGACATACATTAACAATATCTACTAACAAAGTATTACACAGATAATGATAGGTCCCGCATGGTCTAGTGGTTAGGATACTCGGCTCTCACCCGAGAGGCCCGGGTTCGATTCCCGGTGCGGGAATTCTTTTTGAAATTTTATTGCTTTTTCACCGATTTCATTTGCCTTCTGACCTATATTTTCCCTGTTTCCACATTCTTGGTAGTTAAACTTATTCTTGCGTCAAGATGGTCGTTTGGATGATTTCCAAGCGCACGTTGTTATAAGAGTTTTTCGTTCTAGGTTCTAGTACAGATCTAGGTTTATTTTCAAGTGTGATATCTCAAGGCCTGGTAACATCTCCACTTTATTATTATAATTGGATGCGGCGCCCCAAGGTTTAACCCTGAAATTACCTCTGACATAATCACGTAAATCAGCGTAACAATCCAAACAGTACAAAAATTCTACAATTACGTATAGAGAAAAATATAAGACAACATAATTCAATTAATATAATTAATTTAACATAATTTCACAGAAAAATTGTCATAACTTCATAAAGGGACACTTGGATAAACTCTATAAACCTCAATCTCAATACGCAAAAACAGACCACACAATGATAATAACCTCTATATATTAGTGCATATCTATCACGCAAATATAGACACCACATCAGCCATTTACCAAAATGACAATACAAATTGCAAATTGTTCACTGAACACACACACACACACATATATATATATATATATATGGAAATATATGCCTAAATGTACATGTCATCACCACACTATGGGAATGCGTATTAAATCAAACATACAGTGCCAGACAACGATACACACACACACACACACACACACACACACACACACACACACACACACACACACACACACACACACACACACACACACACACACACACACACACACACACACACACACACACACACACACACACATATATACATATATACGAGGGTGAGTCAAAAATTATCCGCACTTTCACTATAACATGTCTTCAGTATTGCCACACTGCGTTCTGCGCATGCGTGCTTATAGTTGATATTGCTGTGGTCATGTGAGTTTGAGTCTGATTGCGTCATTTTGCCTTATGTCTTGACAGAGTAAACATGGCCGCTCCACTAGCAGTATGCACCAAGGAAGAACAAAGAGCAGGGACCCGATTTATCTGGTCAGATGGAGTGCGAGGGGCTGAAATTCATCGAAAACTTTCAGCACAATACGGGGACAGAGCACTACCGCGTACAAGTGTGTATGAATGGATTGATAAGTTGAAAAGTGGCCGGACGAGCGTGACGCACGAAGAGGGTGCAGGACGTCCATCAACCTCCATCACTGATGAGAAAATTCAGCAAGCTCGAGAGATGGTAGACATATCGATCGCTACAACAATGATGGTGAAACCATTAACCAATTGGGTTTTGAGGTGCTGGAACACCCTGCCTACAGCCCAAACCTCGCCAATTCCAACTACCACATCTTTGGACCGCTCACAGATGGTTTACGAGGTCGGCGATTGCCTACGGATGAAGATGTGAAAGAGGCGGTGCATAAATGGTAGCATGACCAACCCCAAACCTTCTTCTCGGAGGGAATACGCAAGCTTGTGAACCGCTGGACCAAGTGCATTGAAAAACAAGGAGAATATGTAGAAAAATGATGTACTTGCTTATGCCCTGCATTTGTGTAAATATATTGAAAAACCAAGAGTGCGTATAATTTTTTACTCTCCCTCGTATATATATATATACACACAACCACAAACAAGTACATACATATAATGCACCTACACATACATATATTTGTATGCGAAAGTTATCGGTCCGAACAAAAAGCATAAATATAACAAACTACCAACACGCATACACTTCACCATCAAAAAGGCCACGCGTTTAAGACACACCCACATGCACCCACACATAAACACCCACAAACACACACACACACACACACACAAACACATACACAACCACACATACACAAACACACACATACAAACACACAACAGCTACATACACACACACACACATACACACGCACAAACACACATAATCACCCACAAACACACATACATAACCACACATACACAAATACACAAACACACACACATACAAACACACAACAGCTACATACACACATATATATACACGCACACACACAGGCAAGCATCCACAAGCACACACATTGCCGAATATTACGTCAAACATCACGGGAGGTCTGGACAAGACAGAGATGCACCCACATCAGACACAGTGGTTGGGGGAGTGGGGGTGGTGTGGGAGGGGCTGGTGGGGGAGTGGGGCGTGTCGGTGACGCCGTACACTTGTCCCACGCGCACCAGATTGCTGACGACAAGCGCGCGCAGCTCGTCGCAAACACACACCGACACCAGCCGACACAAACTGTCGTAATAGGCAGACATGTGCTCACGAAACTGAATAACAAACACACACACACAAGCATACAAACACACAAATGTATGTGTGTTTGTGCCATAGAGAGAAAGACTTTGTGTGTGTGTGTGTTTAAGTGAGTAAGTATGTTTGTATCAAGGTGTATTTGTGTTTTTTTATATATCTGACATAGCATAATTTTGGGTAGGATGTCACACACAAATATCACACACACACACACGCACACACGCACACTGATACACACAAAGTGACACACACACGCACACAAACTGACACACAACACACAAACTGACACACACACACACACACACACACACAAACTGACACACACACACACACACACACACAAACTGACACACACACACACACACACACACAAACACACACTGACACAAACTGACACACACACACACACACAAACACACACTGACACACATAAACTGACACACACACATATATACACACACACATACACACATACACTGACACACAAAAACTGACACACACACACTGATATACACACCTGGGCATCAGGTAGTCGCAGCAATCGGCAGGAAATGAGCAGGAGAACGGGCGTGGAGGCGTCGCGATGCGTGTCGGAGCGCATTCGCCGGCCGTAATAGCTCACCGCGTCTGCACAAACCGCCACCAGATGGCGCTGTACGCGCGGCCAGTGTTGTCGATGTGAGGGCGTTGTGGCGAGACGAAACAGCACGCGCACACAACACGCCAAACTGGCCGTCTCCTGGCGCATCAGGTTGGGACTGGCGTTGCCTTTGAAACCTGCGAGTGTGTCAATGTGTGTGTTTGTTTGTCGTTGTGTGCAAGTTTGTGTGCGTGTGTATGTATGTGTGTGTATGAGTGTGTGTGCGTATATGTGTAATAGAGTGCGTGTATAAATGTGTATGTGTGTGTGTGTCAATGTGTGTGTGTGGCATTGTGTGTATATGTGTGTCAATGTGTCAGTGTGTGTGTGTGTGTGTATGTGTGTGTGTCCATGAGTGTGTGTGTGTGATATTGTGTGTGTGTGTGTGTTATTTGTGTTTGTGTGTGTGTGTGTATATATGTCACAAAGCAATATATGGTCAATATAGCATTCACACCTAGTCTTCAATAAATCGAACCATACATAAACATCGCACAAACATGATCTTACACACACACACACACACACACACACACACACAATGACACACATACTGACACATTGACACACATATACACACAATGCCACACACACACATATACACATTGACACACACACACACACACACACACATATACACATTGACACACACACACACACACACACACACACACACACACACACACACAGACACACAGACCGGCTTTCCAGAGACGACTGCGCTGTTCATGATCCTGATTGAAGCGCTTGGCGAACTCATGACTCATGAGTAAGCAGCGCGCCAGCGTGAGTAACTGTTCACAACTGAGACGTACAAACATGCCCTCGGCATCAAAGCTGTTCAAATCCTCCTCTTCCTCGGTCCGCGGAGGCGGAGGCGGTGTGTGTGTTTGTGTTACATCGCCGGCCGAAGATTGAGGATCTCGCTGTGCGGCCAGTTGGACTCGCGCCGTCGCCAACGTCTGCGCGTCATCCCGGCGCGAGCTGTTGGGTAGAAATAGCACGTTGTCGATGGTCTGAATGAGCTCGAGTTGAACGACACAACGAATCAACAGACGCTCGAATAATTGCTGTTGTTGTTGTTGTTGACGATTCAGGCCCGCCTGTACATGCACAAAAATAAACACACACACACACATACATACATACACACACACATCAACTATGAACACAAAAGAACAATCAACTATGAATAAATATGACATATGAACACACACACACACATATATGTGCGTGGTTGCAATATTGCAATAATATATGCAGCAGGTTGTTGTAATATAAGGCCGTGTGTGTGTGTGTGTGTGTGTGTGTGTAGGTTGGTGTGTATGTTACAATGATTGTGCTGCTTGAATATGACAATATTTGTTGAGCGTCAAAATGAATGAATTCACGTGTCGATAATTGGAAATGTTTCACTTTCATTGTTTATTAAACACTGATAAACTATTCTTCATACAGCAGTTTGATGCCAAAATGTTCCACATGAAACATGTGAGACTTGTGCAAAAAATCATCGCTAAATTTTCGTTGTGTTGCCAGACTTTCCGATCAATTCATCCACCATATGTGCGTGTGTGTCGGCGACAAACATTCTCGCCCACCCAGTCTGTGCACCGAAGATGCCCGCCATCAAGCCCATGTATTAATGCAGAAATTATATTAACAATTTTCCATGGTGGACTTAATGGCCAGAGCTATTTCAGGGTGAAAATAATTCAGTCTGCCAAAATGCCTATTTATCCAAAAGAACAAGCTTCATTTTAGTACGAATTATACCAATGTTAATAAAGTACAAATATGTGCAATAGTTTGATGAAAAATGAAAATTAAAACGCGAATGATAGGAAAGTAGGGATTTTTGTCCACATATTGTATATGTGGAACTTTTAACTGGGCTTATTGAACTGTCGTGCTACTAAAATCCTAGTATTTCAGGGCTGAAAAGTGACATGAGCTTAGTGGCCGGGATTCATGTTATGCACATCAGTTTCCCTGCGGCAAGACACTGCCACAAGCCCCGCCCACAAAACAAACTCACGCTGTGATTGGCCGTGTGGTCGTCGCTGGCCGCGCTGCCATTGGTCGCCGCCGTAGAAGGGGGCGTGGCCTCGACCGGCCGCCACGTCATCAGCTGTTCGGGCAGTGTCATTTGAAATATGTCCAACAGACATTGACAAGTGGCGTCCCACGTGTCGGCACTGAATTTGTCGCCGTTGGAAACGACCAGGTTCTCCAGACAGTTGGTGCCCGAGCGCGCCAACTGCTCGTTGTCTGCAGTAAACACCGTACAGATGGCGCTAGTGGTAGTGGTTAAGTGCAGCGATAAAAATTACTACACGCCGACAAAGAAGAGACGAAGCGCCAAGCTAAATAGAAAAATGTTACGATGACAAATATTTGGATGGATGTTTGGATAAATTTTTCAAAGTCCACGCAAAACAGCAAGAAACATGACAGTGAATAATCATGAATGCAAAATAATAAATTAATAAGAAATAATAACATATATTGTAAAAATAAAATCACGTTATAACAGACTTTGTTACAAAGTATGAATTTAATACACCTAATGAATTTTACTCAATGAGTTTCTCATGAAATAAAATTTAACTAAATTATCTATAAATGGTGAAAAATCGGTAGAAATTGGCCGAGCAGCTGCAAAGCTATAAGCGTCCAAAATATGCTAGGATCCAGTTGTAATTATGTCATAATAGTGAATTAATCCTCAAAATCGGCACAATATCACTAGAAATGTCTGCTTCGCCAATAAAATGACAACACTTTCGCGTAAAATTAAGTAATTATGACGCAGAGGAGACAATTGTAACACAGAAGAGACAATTAAGACGCAGAAGAGACAATTGTGACATAGTAGAGACAATTTTGACGCAGAAGAGACAATTATGACGCAGTAGAGACAATTGCGACGCAGAAGAGACCGTTGTGACACAGAAGAGACAATTATAACGCAGTAGAGACAATTATGACGCAGTACAGACAATTGTGACGCAGAAGAGACAATTATGACGCAGTAGAGACAATTGCGACGCAGAAGAGACCGTTGTGACACAGAAGAGACAATTATAACGCAGTAGAGACAATTATGACGCAGTACAGACAATTATGACGCAGAAGAGACAATTGTGACGCAGAAGAGACAATTGTGACGCACCTTGACGCACACACCACTGCAGTTGCGAATACAACTGGTCCAACAGTATCGGCTGAAGAATCGGCAAGTACTGGGTGAACACATCGACAATTGCGTACAACGCATGATTACACGTGGTGGTCATCCACTCGGCTTTCTGAACACACACAAACACACACACACACACACACACACACACACACAAACACAAACACACACACATACACACACAAACACAAACACACACACATACATACAGAATCATATAAACAACCCTTGAAAACTAGCTTTGAGAAATTGGATGTTATGTTTTAATTTTTTGTCTCCAATTTATTTAAATTAAATTAATGTTTTTTTATTATTAATTTAAGACATACTTGAGCATATTTTAGCAAGTTTAAAAATTTAGCATTAAAGCATACATAAACAATTTGCAATAAAAGACAGTCGATCCGCATCTAGATACAAATGGAAATTTATTCGAGAAAAGTGCAAATGGATAGATTAGACATTTATTAGAGATTATTTAGGATTAGACAGATTCGAACAGATTGACACAGAGAGGCTTGTTAGACAATGTGACACAATATTGTTGAATCAATAGTCAGGAAGAAATGAAACTGTGAAAAATGAAGGTAAGAAAAAGGAATAATTATGGATACAAATATTATACAATTATAGAATGAGTAGTGATATATTAGCAGCATATATTAAAAATGTTAAAAGCAAATAAGAGAAAAACACAGACCAATTAGCAGACAAATGCAGAAAATGTTAGTGAAAAACGGTGGAAAAAATTAAAAATAACAAAGAAGCAAAAAGAGTCGAGTGAAGAGTTTTGAAAGCAGAACACAAGACAAAGAAAGAAAACAATCCATTTCCCAGCCAAATGTCGAGAAAGACCCAGAAAAAGACAAGAACTTCCATGAAAAATAAGAGGACAGCGGACGTTTAAACTCACATGCAAGAATTATATTTGGAAACATAGCGTGTGATATTGAGGCGAGTATGAAAGGGAAATGTGTGAGTTAGCAAAAGCCAAGCCAAATTATAGCCAGACATGCTGCCCCAGCCGCTAATAACTGCAATAAAACGAAAAATACCAACATCGATTTCGTTGTCGGGATGTAGAAACATCTGCCAAACGAAACAAAATATCACTTCAGCAAAAACGCAACAACCAAATTGGAAACAAACGGAGATTTACGAAAATGTTCATACTCAAAATAAAAACTAACAAAAATCAAAAACATAATGAGTTAAAAACGTAAAAATCGGAAATTCTTCATAATTAAAAAACGGAAATTCTTCATAATTGAAATAAACGGAGATTTTTCATACTTTTGATAATCTTCACAATTAAAATGGGGAAAATCTAGCAAAGAATGTAATTACAGTAAAAAACAGAAATAATTATAACATAGAACAAACACAATAAATTATTAATCTCTAATATCTTAATCTCTTTCTAGACTTTTTTCTTTTCGAACTCTCTTTCTCTCTGAATCTTTTGGGCGCTTCCGGTACATGGGGCCACCTTAGGGTGGTAATAGTGCTTGTACTCTTCCCATGCTACTGGATTTGCCTGTAATTAATAATAATAATAATAATAATTAAACACTATATGGTTACGAATATACGACACAAATAAATTCAACAAAAAAATCAATAAAAGGCAGACTAAAAGCTGTTCTGTGACGTTTGTGGCGTATTTACATGGCATAGAGGCGCGTGCAACATCAAAGCAGCATAAAAGAGTTAAGGCGACGGAGGAGAGAGCAGAGGAGAAGTTAGAGGTGGACAGTAGAGACAAACACATGAACACATGTGTGAAGCGAGGGACAACACATTTAACAAACACCTCGTCAGAACAGGCAATGATTAGGACAGGAAATACAACATCAGTCTTTCACTCGATACATCATTGAGGCGAAACGGAAGCTCGAACCGTACCGGGAAACTTGAACAATAAGATCAGCAGTCAAAACCAAGCTGAGATGACAGCGTTGAAAGTTTCATAGATGATATTGAACAGAGGAACAGAGAACAGAAGACCAGCTTTTTATAAGTATTTAATCTTTTGTCGATTCTTATATGTAAAACAATGATTGTTCGGTATGTGCGTGTGTGTGTGTGTGTTGTTCTGCAAGCCATCATGTGGAGTAGAATACCGCTAATGCCAAGGAAAATAGATATTCAAGAAGAAAAGTAAATGTTCAACTTAACTTGACAAAAATAAGTGAATAATCCATTTTACTTTACAACGTAAAGTAAATCCTTCGTTCACTTTAGAATGTGAAGTGAATACTCTATTTTACTTTACACGGTGAAGTAAATACTCTACGTTAGGCTATTGAGCGCACAATTCGCCGCACACTCGGCGGCTCACCTCGGCCTGTTGTTCGGGCAGTTTCATGCTGTCGAAGATGCGAAACACCACCTGAAACAAATCCTTCCACCAATGCTGGCGAAACGTCACGCCGTACGTCTTGATTATCTCAAACATTACGGTCAGCGCGCGAGTGCGCACGTCCAACTTGCACCTGACAGACAAACATACATACATACACACGTATATTCTGCGCACGAGTCCTCACGAAAAAACGAAAATACGACCACATTTCCGAAACTTGTAGACAGCTCGGCCTACCTACAGTGGATGCACTCATCAACGACAATAGAAAACGACTTATTCGAACGATAACGACGACCCGAAAACCCACTGCCTTGTACGAGACAATTAAACCAGCACGTGAACACAACATCAACTTGAGACCAACAAGACCGCTTGAACTGCCGAAAATATCCACGGAAGCAGTTCGCATACGTATAAACTATGAAGCGGCCAAAATTTTGTAATATATATTTGAACGATAAATGCTACCATGTTTGTGTATGTGTATGTATGTATTTGTGTGTATGTTCATACATGTATGTATGTGTGTATTTATATATATGTATGTTAGTATAATTTATGTATATATTGCAATGAAAAGCGCGTGCCCAGCGATTGCAATAAAGCACTGATTGATTGATTGATTGGTATACATATATATACAGACACATCAATACACCAATACATAACACACATACAAACACTCACGCACACACCAATGCACATATACATACACACAAAGACACACCCAGACGCTTATAAGGAAGAGTAGAGTGATAGAAATCGGCCAATGAAACACAGAGAGAAAGAGAGAGAGAAAGAGAGTTCTGCCTCAGTCCTTCACCTGCTGACAATGCACGATAGCTCGAACATGATGGGGAACCAGCCGCGCACCCAAACTCTGTCTTCCTCAGCAATGCTGCGGTCATCCATGTTGTGTTCGCGAAACAAGTGCGGTTGCTCATGAACATAGCGCGCACAACAACGCACGAGTCGTATCGCCTCCATGCAAGTGTCGGGAAAGAGGGCGTTGCAGGCGAACTCGGACAAACATTTGATGGCGTCTTGGAAACTGTCGATCACTGTAGCCAGCTGACTGTTGAAAACAGTGGCTACACATAAAACAGACAGACAGATATATATATATATATACACACACACACATTATATTAAGGCAATTACATCGCGTTTTTCACCAGGTCTCAAAAGCGCTCACACACACACACACAGGCACGCGTATACACTCATATACAAAAATACAGACACAAATACAAACGTAAAAAACTTGGAGACAAATTACATACAACACACAGACACAATAATATACCAAATTATGATTGAATAACGAAAAACTGTAAATGAAATTGTAATTTTCATGAAATCACTAGTAGAAATTTGACGTGATGAATCACAGAAAATTATGTCATTCGATTATATGATTGAAAACAATCAATAGCAATACTAAATGATTAGCTGTGATAATGATATTAATCAATGGAGCGACTATGTGCAAGTATTGAACTTCCAGATAAGCATATTTTATTATTTCCATAAATTATACTCTGAAACCATTACTTGCCAATATCTGTAACATTGAGTACAACTTTGATAGCTTACAAGCTTGTATATACACTAACCTAAATCATTTTTTGTTGGAAATATTGCGTTTATGTCAAGGAAATATTCCCACTAAATACAGCCCAATGATTAAATACATGTTGATATAGACAAAAATATTAGATCATTTCAAATGATCTCATATGAAATCAGCGGGCGGTAATGGGTACATGATTATCAATGAAAAATAATGAATGATTAGGCCTATGATAGTGAAGCAATGACTATCAACAACGTAGCAGACATTTCTACAATACCCATGAGGAAACTACAGCCCAAAATAATGATATGAACAATGACGAAGAAACAGAAGACTTTGTGACAAAATTGATCTCAAGAAAAAACAACATATTTGAACAAATAATTCAATAATAATTCGCTTTGATAATTGCGGAATTGAACTGACAGATAATGCCGGCGGTCGTGTGAAAGGCCAGATCAACAATTTGCTCGTCCAGCCCGCTGGCGGCCAGATGAAACACGCTGAAAATATTGTTCCAGCCAGAACGAATGTTATTGGCCCGAGAACTCACCATTTGCGTCACACAGCGCACCACCATGTCGTGAATGGCCACACTCCTACACATACACACACACACACACATACATATAGCGCCATTAAGGGCATGTTTTAATCCAGAATTATACTCCGCATTTTCCATGGCGGGCTTAATGGCCACCGCTATTTCAAGGTAAAAAGTGCAGTCTGCCAAAGTTATATTTATCCCTAAAGAATAAGCTTCATTTTGGTACGTATTATATCAATGTTGATAGAGTACAAATTTGTGCAATAGTTTGATGAAAAATGTAAATTAACATGTAAATGATAGGAAATGACTAATTTGTTCAACATATTGTATATGTGGAACAAACAGAACATTTGAAAAAATACTATCGAAGAAAAGTCCAAATTTTCGGTGGGCTTAATGGACTGTATTGTTGACTAACTGAGTCAATTTTTAACAATAACGCATGATGTCTGTCATGCCCCCGAACCTCGGCACAAATCCACACGCCCTTGCTAGTTGGTACCTGTTAAACTTCATAATATACTCGAACGGCCGCAGAAACTCCTTCTGAAAGCGAAAATTCGCCAACTCGCCCTTCTCGATGAATTTCATTGACAGTTGTCGCAGCGAGTCGACGGCGAAAAACGATATCTCTTCGACGGGACTACAGCCAACCTACACACACACACACATACACACATGTATTATGCGCATTGCCCTGGAGGTTCCCAAAGTAAAAACCAACAAATAACAAAAAAGTATAAAACGGCAAGAGTATAAAGAACAAAAGACAAAACAAAGGAAAATAAAAACACACGAAAAACGGAAGAGCAGAAGAAATAATGCAAAATATTTTCATCATATAAATAGTATAATTTTTAAAGAACAGAAAATAGCATAACAATTGGCCGTCATTGGAAAACATAATTTTATCTATTCGGAATAATATTGCAAACACAAAATGATCGACAATTAAAACAATGAGATGAAATTAATAACAAATTAATATCTTTGATTTTTCATTTTTTTGCACTTTTAAGTAAACCTCATAACCTTGAATCTTGAAAGCTAATTGAAATTCATGAATTTTCAGCATAACACGTCTATATTGCGGTAATTGAGGGTATATTATTTTTGAATATATCAAACCTTGTTGAAATGCTCGCCCAGTGTGCGCCAGATACGCGACCATTGTAGACGAATGCGACCCATGTTATAGTAGGATATTTCGACAATTTTCGTCAGCGAAAACATGCGCGGCGGTGACAGAGACAATTCGTCACGCGACACCTGATATAGAACAATTTTTATTTGCTTTTTATTCGCACCTTATGACAACTATAGTGCGAGTAAAAAGGACTGTATGTGTGTGTATATATTGGCCACTTTCAACCAATTATCGGCGAGTTGAACGGGGTAAATGCAACTACATAAGAACAAAAAAATTAAGTAGACGTGCAGCTTTGTCTGGCCACAAACCCGATCTAAAGCTGCATACCCCCGATTCGGCCTTGATATCCTAAACCAACTACACATTATGGACAGATTACATCCGCGGGATGAGGCCGGCGGGGGGAGATGACTGTCTCTTTTTAATTTCTTTTGGTTCTTCCTTCTTCGAAGATTTCTTTTGAAGATTGTTATGAATGAGAGATGCGAGCTGCCGCCGACAAAACAAAAATCGACGGCGGCAGCGTTCGGCGGAAAACGGGAACGACGAAAAATCCATCGACAAAAAAAAGTCCTCAAACAGACACAAATGACCTCAATGACCTTGAAAATGACCTCGGAGGTCAACTAAACCTAGCCTATGACCTTCATGCATCCATTTTACCCCTTCGGGCCGAATTGGATAATTAAAAAGTAAATTCTCATGAGACACATAGGCCGGCACACAAACATAGACGCAAACTAAAGTATCGCAGAAGCTAGCTCGGGAGTTAGACAAGCATAAGCTAAGTTGCGGGCGAACAGAGGGTATACACAGCTAAGACGGTCGGTCAAGACGGTGGTTGGAAATGTGACAACATGTGAGGAAACCGCCACAGATGACAACTATATGTGTTTTAGGGAGCCGAAAAGGACAGTGGAGAGAAGGATAGCATGAGGAAAAACAAGCAAATAATTCCCAACAACACTCTCTTCAGTATATGTATGATAGGAAAATTACACGTTTACAGCTAAGTTTATTATTACGGGCATAAAACAAGTCATTTAAATGTTTCATATTATTATTTTGATTGCAATCAACAAATAAAACCACGAAGCGTATAATCTCCTAAAATACGCGTTAAATATACTCATATTCAATTCCCTTATTCTTCGATAAACAGAACAATATCTGATAGTATACTTATATACACTTCCTGTATTGTGGGTTCAATGAAATAATACCTGACAGAGGGCGTCGACAAAATCGACAATTGCGTCGCCGTCGAGACGAATTGAGCCGGTGAAAATGCGATCGACAGCCACCACAACGCTCTGGGAGTTGGTCTCGCCCATCGACTCCATAACGCTAAGCAAGCGCTTGTCGGCGGCTGAACTACTCACTGTAATTGCACACATAAACGGCGGTGATATGTGGTGCAGCGGCAAGTACGACGACCAGGAAGCGAAAGGAGGCGGGTTCAAAGCCCACGCCGGGAATTTATAAGTCGAATACGTCAGATCCCACATTTGCAACGTTGAAACCGCGCATCACGGTGAAATTAGTACAAATAGTCCAAACTACTAACTAGATATCACAAAACTGTACAAATAGTACGAATAATATCCCATGAAACGTGCTTGCATTTGTCAACAAAACTAACCAACCAAAAAATTGCAACACAAACTCACAAATACATCCAAAACGAGTGGCAAAACATATAATTAGATGTGACTATGAGTGATAATCAAAAGGAACGATCGTAAGAATACTAGCAAAATAGTCATAGATGGCCGAAGCACAATCGCTCCGATAAAAAAACAAGCGGTACAAAAACAAGTGTTGACACTGACAATCAACACTGTCGAGAAAATGCAGCGCCGAAACGCTGGTTGAAGAAGACAATACACCACCACCTCCACCGCTCGTGGACGACACACCCGACCCTGACACACTGTGATGTTCACTGCTGCCGGCGCGGCCAGTGGTGGCGGCCGTGCCGCGGCCAGGATGTCGACAGCCCGTGCCGATCAGCTGAGCCAGCTCGAGCTGCGAGATACAGCGCAGAATGTCGAGCCAGGCGCCGCCCAAGTAGCTGCCGTCCGTCTGCGCTACGGCGATCAGCGTTTTGATCGTATCAATGTTTTTGCTCTTCATCTCGGCGATGCCGGCGTTGGCCGTCAGCAATGTGAAGCGCGCCAGTGCCTGCACATAAGCGTCGCGCTCCAACTGTCGTTGCAACACACACACACACACACACACACACACACACACACACACACACACACACACACACACACACACACACACATCAACATAAACGTATGCACACACAAGCATAAACACATACACACACACACAAATGCACTCGAACATTGTCGAAACCACGTGACCTTCCTGGTAAAATCCAACTGAATAGAGAAGCCACAAACAAACACATTTATAGACACACACACAGACATAGGTTAGAGGGTGGGTTGGAGACAGGACAGCACGACCATAGCTCATCACCTGTGGTAAACAAATAGGTGAGTACACACACACACACACACACACACACACACACACACACAGGCATAATACACACACTCTGTTTCCAACCACCCACCGTCATGCCGAAGATACAGGCGATGCGGATGGCGCAGCGAATGCCGTCCAGACACAGTCGATGAACAACTGGATCGTCGGCGTCCTGCAGGCCGGTGCTGAAGGCGGCCAAGAACGGCGCCCAAGCCAGCTTGAACATGGGCCGCACGTGCGCGGCGTGCGTGGCGCACGTGAAGGCGGCGCACACGTGGCTGGCGGCCTCCATCAGCGAGCGAGCCGCCGTGGCCATCTGTTGCATTTCGACGTTGAACAGCAGGCGGCGCTGTTTGTCCGACTGTGCGGCCGCCAAGCTGGCCGAAACTGCTCGCCACACACACACACATACACACACATATACGTAAACACAAACACACACACACACACACACATTGTTTTTGCCACACACCACTTAAACATACATGAAAACGTACAGCAAGCACATTGAGACGCACGCCATAAATACGCAAACACAAACACAAACACACACATAAATACACACACATAAATACACAAACACAAACACACACATAAATACGTACACATATATACGCAAACACAAACACACACATACACATGCACATACACAAACACACACTGTTTTTGCCACAAAACACTTACACACACACGCACATAAACACACACACACACACATACACACACACACAAACTAGGGGAGAATGTCAGTGACAGAGATAATTGACCGAAAAACGCCTAATCTCCACACACACACAAAGTGTATGCGCCAGAGATTGTTGTTGATGTTGAAGGTTACTTCACTTTGAAGGTCTTTGGAGACTTTGGGGGTCTTGGGAGGTCAGTACATTTTGAAGGTTTTTGAAGGTCTCTGGAGGCTTACATGGAAAAAGTCGGGAATGAAAGACAACATTCTCACAGCACCGGAGAAAAATGATTTGTTTTCAGTTGGTCTTTTATCCATTTAGCAAATAATTTCAACTCCAGAAATATTTCCAGAGACGCCAGTATTCCAGCAATTGATGTAATCATAACCATGTATACATTAATTCAATGTAATGCATTAATATAATAAATTATAATAACAAATGTAATGGATGCAATAGTTTTTGATGTATGAATTAATTTGAGAACTCTGAGAAAGAGTGAGAGAGTGAGAGAGTGTGGCCGACTTTGTTTGCTAAGCGGACGACTGGAGATGATCTTCATTTTGATCTCATTGTCGGCGATCTCGTCGTAGATGCTGCACAAGTATTGTTCGGGCAGGTCTTGGCTGTCGTTGATACCGCGGTTCATGCGCACATATTGCTCGCGAGTCATCTTATGCTGCAAGGACAGACAAGCAAACACATACAAACACACACATACACACACATAAATAAATACAAATACACACAAACACAACCACACATAAATACACACAAACATACACATAAATAAATACAGACATATACACACATATAAACGTACACACATACAAATACACACGCACATACACACACACACACACAAATAAATACACAAATACACACACACACACACACAAACAGAGAGAGAGAAATACACGCCTTCACATACAGTCCGGTGTGTGTGTGTATACTCGTATGTGTGTATACGTGTATTTGTTTGTATATGTGAATTATTGTGTGTCTGTGCGTGTGTGTGTGTCTGTCTGTGTGTGTGTGTGACGTCATACTGACCTTGACTTGACCACTGTGCAGGTCAGTGGTGAGCATTATAATGGAATAGGCCAGGACATAAGCCGTGTCAGCACTGGCAAAAATAGTTTGACTGCAAATACACACACACACACACACACACACACACACACACACACACACACATACATACACACACACACAATTACACACACACACACACACACACAGGCATTTTCATATACATGCGGAACAACACCTGGTAATTGACTGAAAAACAATCATGAATGCCGCACTTCTGAACAAGTGTTTCATTTACATGCACTTAGGAAGTTCTTACTTCGGAAGTTGTGAATCAAGCTCTTCATCCTCTATCCCCCTTTGGAAATTATTATTAAAATAATGTGAAATGTGAAGTGTACAATCACTATTACCACCCTGCGGTGGTACCTGAAGTGATCCAAAAGATAGTTGGGTGGTTTCAGAAAAACGTGGATAAGTCAGTGAGTTCAAGCGCAACCCACAAATTTAACCAGAAAAAATATAGAATGACAACCAAGTAATCACACACAAGTCAAAACATTCACAAAGCAATTCACACTTGCTGGACTCCGTGGTGCAGTTGTTAGCACACCCGCCTCACAAGCGGGAGGTCCGTGGTTCGAATCCCGGTGGAGGAGAATTTCTTGGGCGAATTCTATAATCCAACAGCTCCTGTCCACCCAGCAGTAAATGATGATACCAGATATCAGTCATGTGTTGTGCCATGCATTCTGGGGAGGTGGCCCTCTCTAATACGTCTTACGTCCTTGTGGCGTCATAGCGTGGAGAGGGTCGGTTCTGCGGTGACAGCGAGCTGCACGGGACACACATGTGTGTGTTCATAAGCTTCGGCTAATTCCCGTGTAGCAGCTGTCACTTGCGGCCTCTTACCTAATACTATTTAGCCACAACACAAAACACACAAATCGCTACTTGAAACAGCACACACATACTTGGGGTTACACTCGCAGTAACGACTGGCGAATTTCTCCATGAGACGGTCGATCTTCTGCGCCTCGCCCGGCAGCCGGAATTGTTCGAGAAAAATGCGCAGCGCCGCCACAAAATCGCACTCGCTAAAGTCCAGCCGATCCACATAGGCGTACATCACCTGCCAATCACACACACAAACACACACACACACACACACACACACACACACACACACACAAATACGCTGGATGAATATTTGTGTCATATTTTCTTCTGAGAATTCTTGCTACTTTATTCTTGCTTACACGTGATTACTAGGGCTGTCAAAAAAGTCACCTAAAAATAAGGAATAAAGAAACTATATTTTCGAGAAAAAGTAACCTAAAAATTACCTATGAATTTTAATTTTATTGTCACATTTGTATCGGTCTCAGTAATGGTCGCAATAATGTTCTTTATATTGTTACAATGAAACTTTTTATCAAATATCACGTACTACAGCTTGTATATTAGTGTGAGCGTAAACACTGCATGTGTGAATGCCACCCGTCCTCCCATATGTAGCAGCCTGTGCTCACAGTCTTATAAATGTCAAATGTGGGAAAATGGCACTATATCACACCCTGAAAATCACGTGCAAATTCCTGTTCAAGTAAATACGTACTGTCAAGTGCTACAGTGCAGTATCTGGTATAGAGAGCTCACACATCGTACTATACCACGCTCCAAACATCTCACGACACCCTCCGGTTCGTGGACATTTCCTAAAATGAAATGACGCCATCCTGCGTACCCAAATACGTATAAATATCGAATAGCACAGATATTAAGGTTCATATCAATTGCTAAATCCTAACAGCAGAAATTTTGAAATTTCTTGATCTTCAGACCTAATATTACTTTCTTTTCCTATTATATCCTCATATATACCGTTTTTGTGCCTCTTATCTGCAAAAAGTCACCAAACTTCGTCGTAAACTTACCTAATAACAAGAAAAATAACAAAATGTAATCTGAAGATAAAAAAAGTAACCTAACGATGAAAAAGTAACTTTTGGTAACCTAATAACTTTTTTTACTAATTTTCGTACACAACTGTTTCATGCAGTTGTAGGTAGTTTATGAAAAAGTGACCTTTAGGTGAAAAAATAACTTTATTAACTTTTGACAGCCCTAGTGATTACAAAATTATAGTTATTATTACACAGTATAATCACATAATTATCTCGTAAATACACAATTAATCACAGAAATATCGCATAACACCAAGTTACATAATTATAATTCAAGCGTGTATAAATGAGTAATTTGCAAGGTTTTGTGTCATTTTGGCTGTAATTAATAATAATTTGTGACAAGCGGGCACCTGTCGGTTGAACGGTTCATGATCGCCGAGAAAATCGCCTAGCACAGCCCGATCCAGCCTGTGATCGTCGTGTAGAAATGCGGCCACACACTCGGGTGTCTCGTCCAGTAGCGAGTGTTGCTGCAGAAAACGCAGCCCTCGACGCGGCTTGCGATTGAATCTAGCAACAAACACACAAACACACACACACACACACACACAAACACACACACACACACATTACATTACATTAACACATATATATCGCGCTTTTCACCCGAGGGTCTCAAAAGCGCTCACACACACACTCAAGCACAAGAGTCATACACATACACAATCAAGAACACACACACACACACTCACCTACACACACACACACAGACACACACACACACACACACACACACACCTATTGCACGCTAAACAATTATAAATAACAATAATTTTTATAACAATGTAATATTTAGATACATAGATATGACGTTAAAATGTATACAAATTTATATACACATCATACACATACTCAAGCAGACTCACATATTTACACATGAATGCATACATATACACAGGCAGGCATACAAATGTACACCCATATGCAAACATATACACACATCTGTACATACACAGACAGACATACGCACACACACACACACACACACACACATTTGTAAATAGACACTCACACACATAAAACACAAACGCATGTAGAAATACACACAAGCACACAAACATATACACACACACACTTTTGCGAATATAACATAACGAAGATAAGAAGTAGATATAACACTTTTGCGACCACACTAAAAAGTAGAACGGAACGGAACGGAAAAAGACAACATAAAAAACGACATTATTATTATTAATTACAGGCAAGTCCAGTAGCATGGGGGAAGAGTGCAAGTGCACTATTACCATCCTGCGGTGACCCCATGTGTACTGGAAGAACCCAAAATATTCATAGAGAAAGTTCGAAAAGCTCGAAAGGTTTTAGTCAGGAAGATGAAAACTGATGAAGAAAAAACTTGTAAGCAGAACTGACAGATAAATTAGTAACTACTTACTAATTGAAGTTACTAATTCAATTTACTACATATTAATTAAAGTTGATACTTACTAACTGAAGTTACTTCTCACTAATTGGAGTAACTACATATTAATTGGAGTTAATACTTACCAAATGAAGTAACTACTTAATAATTGAAGCTATTACTTACTAATTGAAGTTACCACTTACGAATTGAAGTTTGTGCTTATTAACTGAAGTTACTAATTACTAATTGAAATTACTATTTACAAATTGAAGTTACTACAAGCCAATTGAAATTACTACTTACTAATAAAAGTGAATACTTACTAATTGAAGTTGCTACAGATTAATTGAATTTACTTATTGACAACCAGCAACGAAAAAAGACAAACAAAAAAACGACAAGCTGAGCAAACGACAAGCTGAGCAAACGACAAGCTGAGCAAACGACAAGCTGAGCAAACGACAAGCTGAGCAAATGACAAGCTGAGCAAACGACAACTGACAGTTCAATGCCCTGCTCCCACAACTCCTTCTTCTGTTTGAGTGACTCATATTGTTCGGCGCCTCCGTCGGCACCGCTGGAAACAGCCGCGCCAGCCGACGAAGACACAGTGGCGCCCCCTGTCGGCGTGTAGGACAACGAGGCCGAGGTTGGCACGGTGCCAGAAGTTGTCGCACATTCGTCACCACTGTCGCGCCCCGTCTCTGTCAACATGCGCGCACACATGAACATACAAACACACATACAAATATGTTATAAATGATAACTTAGCGTAAAATCTCGATTTGAACGGCACCCTTGAGGAACAATGGGAAAAACAGAACGGCAAATCTAATTAAACCTCACTTTGACAGCAAAAATAGCGTGGCATCACTTGATTTCTACTAGTGAATTTGTGATTAATTGCCAGTTATCACCCTGTATTTGTAACTTTTTTTAAAATAAATATGCATAAGCTACCTGATATTCTTTTCTTCCATAAAATGTACCATGTTTTCTCAAAATTCTCACCAGCTAGTGGAAAAATAGAGCGGTATCATCTAATTGAACGACACTGCGGGGGAAGGTTTGAAAAATAGAACTGCATGTCGTTCAAATAGAGCTTTTCCGGTAACTCAATCATGTCCTAAATCGATGAAATCTTTGAATCTTTAATCATAGATGAAATATTATACTCTTTTTAGATATGTAATCACACGCCCAAATACACGAAAAATATGTGTATGCAATTATATACAATATACTTTTCATTGAGTTATATGTGTGTTGTAATTGACTAGACATAAAATGGTTGAGGGTCTCATGCAATTGCCAACTGAGTCAACTTTGAACACTAATGCATGATGACTGTCATACCCCCGAGCCTCGACACAAATCTACACGTGCTTGCCAATGAGATAAACAACAATTATAGCCGTACAAATATGACACAAATATGACACACTACTCCAAAACACACACACATCTATCCTCGGCCTATCCAACCACGCAGCGAGCAAACAATATCAAACAAAAAAGAGGGGGGGGGGGAAGGGAGAGAAAATTAAGTAAAACATAAAAGAAACAACACTGTTCAGACCGAGGTTGGTTTGTGATTGAGGGCTGCTGTACAATTCACTGCTCCATTCGACCATGCATTTGAGCATGTTCACTAGACATTCGAGACTTTTCAGCTGAATACTGCGCTCGCGCACCACGGCCAAGCCAGAAACATCCTGCCCCAGCTGTCCACAAATATACACACATACACATACACATATTATTACATTACATTACATAAAGACATTTATATCGCGCTTTTCACCCGAGGGTCTCAAAAGCGCTCACACACACACATACACACACACACACACACACACTCAAGCACAAGAGTCATACACATACATAATCACGAACACACACACTCACCTATATACACACACACACACAAAACAGACAAGTACATAAACGCACAAACACAAACATACACCCACGTTTACATACTCAAAAACACAAAAATACACACGCACACACACACACACACATTCATAAACAAAGAGCACACATACATACACACGCACACGATTATATATAGACCAATACTTACACACACACACACACACACATACAAACATGCACATGGGCACACACACATACAAACATGCACATTGACACACATACATAAACAGACACAGAGACACACACACACACACACATACACCTACACACAAATATGCACATGAGCACACACACCTGCACAAACATGCATGCACACATGTACATGGACACACAGACATACATACATACACAAACACCTCCACACAGTCATACACAGACACCTACACAAACACATGCACATGCACACAGACACACCTACACACACACACACACACACACATTGACACACAGACAGACAAACGGACAGACAGACGCAAAAACGGACAGACAGATAGACACAAAGATAGACACACAGACAGACAGACGGACCGACAGACAGACAGACAGACATACACACATAGAGAAGGACGGATAGACAGACAGAGGGACGGACACACAGACGGACATACATACATACACATAGAGACATACACAAACACCTACACACAGTCATACACAGACACCTACACAAACACATACACACAGACACACCTACACACACACACATGCACATTGACACACAAGCATACAGACAGACAGACAGACAGATAGACGGACCGAGAGACAGACATACACACAAACATACAGACAGACACACAGACAGACAGACAGACAGACAGACAGACCTGTCGGGGTTGAGCCATGCGACTGAGATCGTTGACGAGACGTTCAAACACATTGGCGGCGGCCAGATCGCAGTCGTAGTTGACGTACAGATCGACAACACTCTGTGCGTCGGCACAGATGCGCGTCAACACCTGAATCACCATCCATTTGTGCTCAAACAGCGACGCACCGCTAGTCTCCAGCAGCGTGAGAAAGATGTCCTTGAAAAATACCTGCCCACAAGCAGATACACGAATGTTTACATACGTGAATTTTTTTCTGTGTTGAAAAAATGAGATTGTACAAAATTAATGTCTCAAATGTATATCTGAATTATTATTAATTCATTAAAAGTTAAATAAAAATGTACATCTAAAAATATTTATACCTAATGTAATGTAATGTAATGTAATGTAATGTCAAACCTCGATTTGTTTTTTGAGGTGCTGTTTGAAATGCGCCAGCAGGGCCAGAAAGATGGCCAGGCTGAGCTGGAAGACTTCTGGCACGGCGCCAACTCCGTTCTTCGACAGTGCAATGCACAAATACTGCTTGATTGCTGTGATGAACATGTCGGTGCTGGTGAACACGACACCAGGACTCTGAACAATTGTCAACAACAGCTCCAGCGATAATACCTTCGAACGCAGCTCGTGTGATCTGAACGTACACAAAAACACACACACACACACATTACATTACATTAAGATATTTATATAGCGCCCTATACCTAGAGGGTCTCTAAAACGCTACACACACAAACACACATTATATTAGGATATTTACATAGCGCCCTACACCTAGAGGGTCCCTGAGGCGCTACACACACACAAACACATACACACAGGGCTACATAAATATACACAATCACACACACACACAAACATACACACACAGAGAGAGAGAGGGACACGCATGAACATACACCAGCACACACACACACACACATTGTTGTCTTCATATAAACGGCTCAATATACTATGTTGCTCAAACAAAAAAAAACAAGCACTATAGAAGGAGGGGAGAAAACGGAAAGAACAAAAAACAGAAAAGGTAAAAACGAGAAAGTATGTGAGTACATGTCTGTATAAATATGTGTGTGTGAGAGTGTGTGTGAGAGTGTGTGAGAGTGTGTGTGAGAGAGTGTGTGAGAGTGTGTGTGAGAGTGTGTGTGAGAGAGTGTGTGAGAGAGTGTGTGAGAGAGTGTGTGAGAGTGTGTGTGAGAGTGTGTGTGAGAGAGTGTGTGAGAGTGTGTGTGAGAGTGTGTGTGTGAGAGTGTGTTTGTGTGTGTGTGAGAGAGTGTGTGTGTGTGTGTGTGTGTGAGTGTGAAATACTTGGGATCAGGTGGTCCGTCGGGAAGTGGTTTCATGGAGAGTTTACACAGCGAGCGTAGCACCAGAAACGCGTCCTTCTGCAGAATGTGCGAGAAATGATGCGCCACGGCGGTATCACTCTCACCGCCATCCTCCACCGACTGACAACACACACATACACACACACACACACATACACACACACACTTGATAAACATATTTAAGTATATGAAAGAGATTACTACTCCAGTAATTACAGGTTTTTATAAGCAGATGAAAGGAAGAGGACACAAGTATATATTAAGGAAATCTCGCTGCAAAAAGGATATATAAAAGTACAGCTTCCCATACAGAGCTATAGATAGTTGGAATAAACTACCCACGGATATTGTCGAAAGTGAAAAAATATCAGAGTTTAAAAGTAAAATTGATAGGTTGAGAGACATGTCAGCTCGAGCTTAAGCTCAAATCCTGTAGAACAACTCGGTGAGTACACACACACACACACACACACACACACACACACATCAGCATGACAAGCAAACAAAAACATACACATACACACACATGTAGGTACAATGTAGCCCGGATATAAGAGGTTTGTCGGGAGAGGAGAAAAAGTCTCTCTCTTATATCCGCGGAAAATTACACGTAAAGTATATAGAAGACGGGTCAGGAAGAAATACTCTCTTATATAACCGGGGTTCTCCTATATAACCAGGTTATTTTGTACAAAACACACACAGATCAACATGGACACACGAATACACATAGACATACGCACACGTATATACATAAGCATACATATATTGACATAGACACACATAGGTCCCGTTCTTTTCAGCTTCAGGACTACTCTCAAAGTACTTCTAAACACTTCTGAATTGAGTCGAGAAGTGAATCAGAAGTAGTCATTCATGACGCACGGCGGGCATTGATTTGCTTTGTGTCCGTTTTCCGTGCATAAATCTCGAGCCTAATTCGTTCAGAACTGCAAACAATACTTGACTAAATTTCAAAATATCAAGAAAATGCGAAATTGAAAGCAAACACATTAGCACGCTAGTAGAACAAACAACACATGCTAATTGAATGATCAACAATAATCAATGCCACACTTGCTGAATCTAACACACACACACACACGGATAGACTTAGCACCTGTGACGTGCGGCGCGGTAAATGCGGCGTGCTCGTGACGCTGGACGATCGTTCAGAACCGGCCTCCCGGGAATCATCAGCCACACTCCTCACCTCACTACCCGCCGACACCGTGCTAACCTCTGCACCACAAATACACACACACACACACGCAAGCAATTGACAACACATTCATACGTAGAGAAAGACGAGAGCTGCGAACTGAAGGCGGATTCGAGATACCATCAATGAAAACTGACGCCGGCAAGAAACGTTTGAATTACAAGATCGCAATGCTATAATGTTTTCCCCATTACTCTGTGCGTCATGAATGTGTTACAATCTGTTTGAATGTATGTGTAATGTGTATGTGTGTGTTTGAGTGAGTGTGTGTATGTGTGTGTGTGTGTGTGTGTTAGTGTGTGTATACGTGCGGTGGTTTATGTAATGTTTGTTCTATTTTGTACTGAAAAGCCTTTACAAGGAGTACAATAAATGGCATTTACTTTACTTTACGCACATACACACACACACACACACACACATATATATATATATATATATATATATATATATATATATATATATATATATATATATATATATATATATATATATGTATATACCGTAAAAGTTCTATTTGAGCGGCATGTAGTTCTATTTGTCTAAACTGTCCCCGAAGTGCCGTTCAATTAGACGCTGTTATTCTATTTTTCGACTGGGCCGGTGAGAATTTTGAGAAGATACGCTCAACTTTGTGGATGAAAAAACCACCAGCTAACGTATATTGATATTTATTTAAAATGCAACACACAAATACACAAGGTGATTACTGGTAATTAATCACAAATTCACCAATAACAATCAGTCAGTTATAGCTATTAGCAAAAGAGAAGAATTAATCAAAGTGGCGTTTAATTAGAGGGTATATATATATATATATATGTATATACATATTTTTACATAAGCTCACCCGACATGCTAACTGCTGAGTCAACCAATGTGTCCAGTATTTGCCGCGCAATAATCTCGGCCTGGTGGTATTCCGATGACGTCACACACTCGCCGATGACGTCATCAACGGCGTCGACCGATGACGGTGCGCCATTCTCGTGTGACGTCATCACTGTGACGTCATCGACTGCGGCCGGAGGGGTTGATGAGCTGACGTTGGCGGGCGGACATGAAATGGGAGAAGCGGTCTGTGTTTCCATTCTCATAAACATCACGTTAATTACCTGCCAAAACACAAACAACAAATACACAAACACATGCATAAGTGTAAACCAAGATGATACACACACAAAGACAGATATACAGACACAGACACACACACACAGATACATACAGACACATATATAGACACATACATACAAACACGCACACACACACACACACACAAACGCACACAGAGACACACACACACAAATATACCCACACAGACACAAGAACAGACAAACACACACACACAAACACGCACACACTCACAGACAAACACACAAAAATGCACACACACACACACACACACACACACACACACACACACACTGTGTCAGCAGAACGATTTCGTGTCGCTGGCTATCGAGACCACCGGCGTGATGGGGGCGCCCCTGGACGACTTCGTCAATCTCCTGGGCGGCAGAATAAGTGAGCGTTCAGGGGAGCCGCGAGAGACGGCCTGGCTTCGGCAGCGAATAAGCCTGGCCGTCATTCGTGGCAACGCCGCCTCCATTGTATGTGAGTGTTGTTAATACGTGTACACGTTTGTAAATATATTTGTTTGTGCAAAAAATTCACACCCACAGACACACACACAGACAGACAGACATAAAGACATACACACACATACACACATAGATACCTGTGTGAGTGTGGCTTTGGCAGTGGTTTGGTTGACCAGGTTTCGACTGGCCAGGTAGATATTGTAGCAGGTACGTACCGCGTGTAGCACAGTGCCCTCGTGTACCTGTACGTGTTGTGACGTCAGCACTGTGAGAATTGCCTGCCAGTACGACACACATACACACACACACACATGCAAATACACACAAGGATACATGGTATTAAACCGGAAAAAAACAAGACAAAGTCATCTATAATCACACAATGATTGATAATTGATAATTCCCATTTGAACACAGCAGAAGAGAAGGCTATATTTCCTTGTGTAATTTTGCGGAGGCAAAGCCTGTGACGGTCCCGGCTGACACACCACAGGTCCGGCCGCCACACACACACATACACACACACACACACACACACACACACAGGTTATATCGCAGTCACGCAACCAACACACACAGAAAACTGCACGACTGTAAGCGCACAAGAAACCCGCCTTGCGACAAATGGGCTATCACTTTAAGAAACGAACCCAACCGTTTCACCTCGCCAGGGAATCGAACCCTGGACCTCTCGCGCACAAAGCGTGCGTGTTAGCCACTCGGCTACGAGGCGGACACAATGACAGCTTATATATGGTGCCAAAACCAAACACAAAAGCACACATAGGCACCTTGAGAATTTGTAGCTGCACATCTTCGTCGGTGTGAGCGCCAATGAAGCACGCGCACACCACTTGCACAATACGATCAATCTGACGCTGTCCTGGCGCTGGCGCCGTGGGGTCTGGTTTGTCGCCGACTAGATGACCGTAGGCGATCAGTTTCTATAGCATATACCGACAAACACACACACACACACATACACACACACATGCACATACACTTAAATACATATGCTAGCACAACCTCACATACAAAGACACACAAACACACAAACACAAAGACACATATATACATAAATATATTTAAATACATACAATCTCAGGTGGTGTATCTAGTATCTGCACTCTCTCCCTCTGTATTTCTATCAAACACTTACACACACACACGCATAGATAGAAATATACACATAAACACATGTATGCAAGTAAAAGTGTATACATAAAGACGCATACACACACACACACATTGCGACGCTGGCACATACACACACAAACACAAACACATACACAAACACAAACACATACACAAACACATACACATTGACACACAAACACAATCACACACACATTGACACACAAGCGCACTGCCACACGAAGACACACACACACACACACACACACACACACACACACACACACTGCCACACACACACACACACACTGCCACACACACACACACTGCCACACACACACACACACACACACACAAGCACACACACACACACACACACAAACACATTGACACACGAATACACACACACACAAACACATTGACACACGGAGACACATTGACACACTGACACACGGAGACACATTGACACACGAAGACACACAAACACATTGACACACACACACACACACACACACGAAGACGCACTGACACACGAAGACACACACACACACACACACACACTGCCACACGAAGTCTCACTGACACACACACACCTGGAGACAGTCCAGGGCGACGACTATGATGCGCGGACACTTGCACTGACAGGCCAGTTCGAGAGGTAACAGACACTTCTCGGCGTGATAATCGCCGCCGGCCGGCTGGTGACGCGGCTCGGGCAACACTGACGAACCACCAACGCCTCTGTCGCCGCCGCCGCTGGCAGAGGCGGATGCAGGAGCCCCAGCAGAGGCAGGTGTTGCACCGTTCGACAGTACATGTTGTCGCGCCTCTTCTGATGACAGCATAGACAAAATTATTATTTATCATTTCTATTTACAGTCAAACATCGATATAACACGTATCGATTAAGCGCGATTATCAGTTGGATGCGATAAGGTCTTGGATCCCAAATGTGTTTAGATTTATATTTAAAATTCACAAATATAATTATAAATAAAAATATACTATATCATTGGTGTAAATAGTTATATTTGTCTTTATTTCACTACGAAACACGTATTATCTCGTACCATGAGGTCAAAACAATACACAGTCCAATCAGTATATAGCGCGCAATCAGACACAACAACGCGGTGCAATTTTGTGGACCCCAACTAGCGCAATATATCATTGTTTGACTGGGCGCAATATGGTCTGACAGGCCGGTGCGCCCCTTAAACACAAATTATTATTATTATTATTATTAATTACAGGCAAATACAGTCACATGGGATGAGTGCAAGCACTATTACCACCTTGGTAATTGTGGTAACAGTAGCATGTGGTAACGGTGGTAATAATGGTACGTTGAGATTGTGATGACAATTGTGGACACACATACACATACAGACAGACAGACAGACAGATTAAATGGTCTGATTGTACAATAGGTCACTCACACACACACACACACACACACACGCACACACACACATACATCATGTTCTTATAGAACAGTGGTTCTTAACCTTTTCCTGGTTCCCACTTCTTAATGAGCCATCTCTTCATTTTCCACACAACAGCGCTGATAAATTCAATAAATTCAGTTGTTACATCAAAGCAAATGTCAAGAGGTTATTAGAAACGAAAATAAACGAAACTGAATAGATAAAAACACACATAGTTGTCCTGTTCTGTCCGACCTTTAGCTTCCCACTTGACAACTCTTCCATTCCCCACCAGTGGAGAATTCCCCACACAGGTTGAGAACCACTGGTCCAGAAGATTTGCTCGGCGCTCATTTCTGCCATTTTGTGTTTTGTGTATTTGTTTGAAACGATTGAAACATGCTGTAAGATGTGGCAATAAACCAATCCAACAAACAGATACACACACACGCACACACACCTAGCGCTTCCTGACACGCCTTTCTCAGCTGCGTCTGACTGCTCTTCTTGGTCTCCTTTTCCTGGAGAATTTTCTCCAGCGCCTTGATGATGAACATTTCCCGGTTGGAGTGGTTTCTGTACATGCCTGACGGCTGACTAAGCGGCACCGTGCCTCAGGCGGCCCACAACCAGGGCTGCCAGCTTGTGTGAAACGTCACCGACCACCAGAAAATCCTGCTCAGACAAACAGAGACGCGTATGTATGAAGTAAAAAAAAATATATAATAAATAAAATATTGATGAGAAATATATATATTTAAGAACAAGATTCATTGGCACATAATACTTTGTAATATTACACTGAAAATGTCGCTACTAAATATAATAAGCACACTCCAATGATAGCTGAGCTTAATTACTGTTATTATTCTTGTAGAATAAATTCGTCCACAAATGTCGAAAATACTTCAGCGTGAAAGAATTGATCAAATGTGGAAAATATTTGGCTGGATATTTTCATCATGTATTTGCCAAACCCAATATAACACAATCATTCACACACAAAATACCAGATAATTTGCAATGTAGGATGGCTGGGCATAAGAAGCCTGGAGGCTTGTTGAAATCACCCATCAGCAGCCAATAGTTGTTGCTTGAATATTCAGTCAACTTATTTATATCCTCAGAAAATGTATGCACCATTGTGCCTGGTGGTCGGTAAATACACGACGTTCGTATTTTATCAATCAATAGTTAAATATATAGTTAATATATAATATATCAATAAATAGTTAGTAGCCGATCAATAGTTATGTCGACTGTAATAATTTCCATGACATCCGTCACATTTACGCTGAGACGAGGCACGTGTTGTGATTGGTGCTTCTTGTTGACAAATATTGCAACACCACCACCTCTCTTATCATGCCTCATTTGATGGAAGGCTTCAAACTCGTCTATTTGGCATAAATCAATTGAGCTGTCATTGACCCATGTCTCAGAAACAGCGATGACATCGAAATTCACCTCTAACTCTCTCATCAACCCTGTCAAGTCATCAATGTGCTTGTTGAGACTGCGTGCGTTTATATGTAACATACTGAAAACTTGCGAATTTTTTAATGCGTCATTAAATGTGTCCACCGTGTACACACCAAAGCTGTTATTACCGTTTTCTGTATCATCAATGTCAGCTTTGAATGTTTCCTGGTTAATCATTTTCATACTGGTAATACTGCTGATTGCTAAACAGCGTATAGGAACATCCATTCACAGCGTATAAGAACAACGTATAGCAACAAAATACGATTTGGTAATTTTTATAGCTTTCATACGAAAGAAAAATATTGAGCCACTCAAAGGATAGCGGTTCTGTATGCATGCATGTTGCCCTTGAATTATCACTTGCTTTCATATCAGCGCACTCATTGAACCACACGCACACAACTACACACCTGCATATGCGCAACTACGCACACACACATAAGCAAGTACTCACACACACACACAAGTACGCGATCCCAAGCAAAATACACACACACACACACACACACACACACACACACACACACACACACACACACACACACGAACACACACACACACACACACGAACACACAGCACACAACACAGAATATAGTACTGTGCGGCATTCAAATTTTCAGTAGAGACAGTATATAAATCGCGTATCTTATAATCAGACAATAGCCTAATGATGAATTAATATGACTATACATCCTCCAATGAGTTAGAGAAAAAATCAATGATCAATACGGATTGATGAATTGAAATATTATCTATGCTCAATATTTAGTACTAGACTAGACAATTATAATCAAAGCAGTGCTCCACGGATGAGCTGTAATGCTAAACAAATTCACTTATGATGTCTGGTTACCCGTCTGGTGACAGTTCTCCATTGGTGGCGGTCCTTGTTCGGCGACTCAGTCGATGCCACAGCTTGGTTGGTCACAACCGGCGCACTTGACACTAGTCCAGCCGGGCCAGTTTGCGCAATAACGTCTTCCGTACTGTAGACATTGACCACACGGGCGTTCTCGGTGAGTCGCATTTTTATTTGGCCGTTTACTGTCCAAGCGGAGTAAATTTTGCCCTCCCGTTTCATCTTTCTGAGCTCGTAAATAGTACTGCTGTTGTTTCTGGTCAGGTGGTCGTTAACATATACTTTTTGTGTCTTCTTGTCACTTTTCAGATGCTTCCTCGCTTCAAACACTTGCTGTCTTTTGCGGAGCTTTTCGAATTTGACCAGTATGGTACGGTGTTGACCATCTTTTGGCTGACCGATTCTGTAAGCCTCTTCAACATCTTCGGTTGATATATCTGTATTTAGTGTTGCAGAGAGGCTTTGCACGATTTTTTGCGTATCTTCTCCACGCATCTCTTCTATTCCTGATACGCAAAGTTGCTTGCGCAGCATTTGTTGCTCGAGGAGATGTACTTTTGCTTGAGCTTCACGAAGCTCGTTCTTCATCTCCACCAGTTCTATATCCTTGGCGGACAGAGCCTCCTCCACTGCCTCCTTTATCGCTGGTGCCAACAATTTCTCCTTGATTGCCTCCAAGACTCCCGGACTCATCAGACATTCTTTCAACGCCTTAACGAAAAATTTATAAAATTATTTTAGCCTGCATAAAGAATAACAAGCTGCTGAAATCGCTACAGAAACTATGTTACAGCATCAACCATGATAAAATAACATTGTCTATCAACTAAAGGAAGCGTTGAACGGCAAAATAACGAGTTGGTTGCCGTGCTCTGCGCTCTTCCCATATTTTGGCTATATATTTCGGATTTATATTGTTTCCGCACACCTATATTTTGTTTCAAGAGTGGATAAGGACTTTGTGCAAAATATTTTGGCATCTGGTGTGGTTGGAACTAGTTTTTCGGCAAAGGAAAATTATGGAGGGTAATGAGGAGCGGGAAAACCAAAGTGGTTGTAATGAGGCAATTTGTGGTAAGTGCAAGAAGCGAGTAACGGAGTCAGCCACGGCACTTGAATGTGAGGTATGTGAAATATGGTTCCATATAAATTGTCAAGATATACCGGTAGGAGTATACAATTTCATGGTGGAAAAGGAAGCTGGTAAACAGCTGAGTTGGAATTGTAGTTTTTGTAAATTTGGCTGTGCAAAGCTGAATAGTAGGATCAAAAGACTAGATGAACAGCATAAGGACATGATAAACAAACAGGAGGCCCTTGCAATGACAGTGGAAGAAATTAAAAATGTTATCAACATGACTAAAAGTATGAACGGAGAAGTGGAGCAAAGATTAAAGGGTGTTGAGTCTAACTCTGTGAAGATAAATGACTCCATTGAGAGGAGCTTCTCTGAAACACAGGACGTGATCGCGCGTTTGGGGAAACTCGAAGCAAAAGTATCAAGTATGGAAGACAAACTGAGCTCAGCTGGTGTACAATGGCCAAAGTTGGGAGCTATAGATGCCAAATCAAGCGTTTACAGTGACGCATCACGGACTCCAGTACAGGAAATGGGACCACACACTGATATTTCTGAGATTTACGAAAGGAGACACAGAGAAAAAAATATGGTATATATGGTATTATATGGGGTGCCAGAATCGACAACAGAAGGAACCGGAGAAACTCTCGAACACGACCAAAAGTTTGCAGGGGATCTGATGAATATTTGTGGAGTGCCTGACGGATACACCAAAATATCCAAGGTAACTAGATTGGGAAAAGCTCAAATAGACAAACTTAGACCGCTGTTGTTGAAACTTGTTGACTCCAGAACGAAACCAGAAATATTTAAAAATATTCGAAATCTCAAAGGAAAGGATATGTATAGATCGGTACATGTTGCAAATGATTTGACAAGGAAAGAGAGGGATTATGAGAGGATCTTGAGAAACGAGGCAAAAAACTTGGAAGCGTTGGGGAGAGGACGGTTCAAAAGCATAGGCCCACGTTGGAACAGACGGTTATCCAAAATAGCAGAAGCTTCCGTACAGATGCAACCAGAAAGGAGTCAGGAGACTCGGCAAGAAAGTCGTTCCGGTCCAACAGCTCCAGTAGTACCGGTATCACGGAACGAGGAAACCAAAACTGTAGAAAGTCAATTGGCGTCTGTGATGGAGGGTCCAGAAAAAACCATATAAAAGGATGCAATACCAGTCATGTACATAGTAATGTCAATGTTGTGGAGAAGGATGGATTAGTTATACTCTTTAGTAATGTAGATACATTTAGCAAAGAAAAGCACATAGAATTAGAGGCAAGACTGAATCTGATGACGCAAGCCCCTCATATAATTGCCTTACAGGAAGTAAAACCCAAGCACTGCAGATATGAAAAATCTATAGCGGAATTCAATTTGGACAGATATGATATTATTGAGTGCAATGTTGAAGCCAAAGAGGGCAGAGGTTTGATACTGTATGCAAGGGAAGGTATGAAGTGCAAGACTGCAGAATTTGGCACAGAATACTGTGAATATTCTAGTGTAGTAGTTGAAAACAACAGTGGAGTTAGTGTCATTATTGCATCAATATACAGGAGTCCGAACAGCAATAGCAACAACAATGGAAGACTCTCTCTCTCTCTCTCAATGAAAGACTCACAACTCTCATTCAAACAGCACATCACCAACATTAAAACCAAGGTCACTCCACGCCTCAACACACTGAAAGCACTCTCACACACAACTTTCGGACACAACAAAGACACCACAACCACCATATACAAACAGTACATCCGACCCGTGATAGAATATGCTAGCCCCGCATGGGCTAGCAATCTCGCAACACGCCACACAAACACACTTCAAACACTTCAAAACACCGCACTCAGAACAATCACAGGATGCACAGCTACCACACCAGTAGACCACCTCCATCACGAAACCAAAATACTCAAACTGACACACCACCTAGACATGAGAGGCACACAAACACTCGCAGCAGCAGTCACCAACACAGCACATCCACTACATCACCTCACAACACAAGACAACACAGACAGAAACATAAAAACAACACCAAGCACACTTTATCACAGCCAAATTTTCACATCACTTCCACCAGCTCCCCCACGCACATCAATCAAGAAACACATAGACACAGAGATCGCACGGAAAGCCATACACTCACTACAACACAATACACTCCTACAAAGACACCCACCGGACATACACAAATCAGAAAACACACTCACAAGGGAATACAAGGTGCATCTGGCCAGGTTGAGATGCGGTCATCATCCTGCCCTTCTGTCATATCAGAAAAGGTTGAATGACTCAATCGATGACACCTGTCCAGATTGCAATTCAGCACCACACACCATCACACACATCATGCAACACTGCACAGCACACACACAACTCAGACGCCAACACAAAATCAATACAGTCAGAGACCTGTGGAACAACCCGATCGGTGCCGTGTCTTTCCTCAGGAGCTCGAAGTTGCTCGGCCAGACAACTTGAGGAACAACAACAACAACAACAACAACACAACATACAACAACAATGAAAGACTACTTCAACTTGTACAAAAAATTAGTGAAACAGGGTTTGATTATAAAGTGGTTATTGGTGATTTCAATCTTCCACTCATAAATTGGGATACAGTTACCACAACAGAGGGAAGTAACAGTTTTTCATATAGCTTTATAGAGAAAATAAGAGACTGCTTTTTTACTCAACACATAAGGGAAGTTACACGGATGAGAGGAGATAATAAAGCTAATATTTTGGACTTGCTCTTTAGCAGTGACAGATCAATCGTCGAGGAAATTGAAATCAACAGTCCACTAGGAAAAAGCGACCACTCTTGTATATATGTAAAGTGTGATCTCCATGCTGTGGAAGCAAGGAAAAAAGGAATGTATTATATGTACGAGAAGGGAGATTACGCACTCATGAAAGAAAAGCTTAACATAGACTGGGGTGCATTCCTTTCAAACTTGAACACGGATCAGAAATGGGACAAATTCGCTACGAAGCTGAAAGGGACTATAGATGAATGTGTGCCCAAAAGGAAAGACAGCTCAAGCAGCAAGAAGAGGACAAGCCCAAACTTACCCATGTCAAGGCAACTTTGGAAGAAAATCAAGAAGAAACAAAGACTATGGGAGAGACTGAGGAGGTTAAAGGAGGGTACAGGTGGAGGTCATGACGGAGAATATGCGGAAGTTGACATCCAATACAGGAGGCTGAGCAATCAAATTAGGAGAGAAACAAGAAATGCAACGAAAGTCAAGAAAACACAAATCGCCAAGAACGTCAAAGAAAACCCGAATATTTTCTGGAAGTACGTATCGTCAAAAACCAGGACAAAATCCAGAATAGCTGACCTATACGAGGAAGATGGAAGACTGGAGAAAACATCGAATGATGAAGACAAGGCAAAAGTGCTGGCAAAAAAAATTCCCCTAGGTGTTGACGGCGGAACCAGAGGGAGAACTGCCACAGTCAGTGCTTAGGGATGTGCCATATCTGAATCAAATTAGGATAACTCCGGACGTGATCAAGAAAGTTATCCAGAAGTTGAAAAGAAATAAATCCCCTGGGCCGGACGGAATCCATCCGAGGATCATCAAGGAAATGGCTGATGAACTACTGACTCCGCTTAACATTATATTCAATAGCTCGTTGGAGGAAGGCGTGGTACCAAAGGAATGGCGTATCGCTCATGTCACACCTATATTTAAAAACGGCAACAAATGTGACCCTGGGAACTACAGGCCTGTCAGTTCAACGAGTGTATTCAGCAAAGTTATGTAGTCCATCGTGAGAGGAAATAATAACACACATGAAGACACATAACTTGTTTAGTAGCCGCCAGTTCGGCTTCATATCTGGCAGATCTACGGTTCTCCAGCTGATTCATGTGCTGCACAAGTGGACAGAAACCATGGATGAAGGCAAGACCACAGATGTTATATATTGCGACTTTAAGAAAGCATTTGATAAGGTACCTCACAGAAGACTTATTTCAAAGGTTCGCAGCTATGGAATTGAAGGCAGCGTGCTACAGTGGGTCAAAAGCTTCCTGACGGGGAGAAAACAGCGGGTGATGGTCGGCGGCAATGCTTCTGAGTGGCACAAGGTCAATAGCGGGGTACCTCAAGGTTCAGTGCTTGGCCCACTGCTCTTCGTGATATTTATCAACGATCTACCAGACGCAATGAAGCACGGCAGTGACATTTACCTCTATGCTGATGACACAAAGTTGTTTAGCAAGATTGAGGACAGTGACGACTGTAGCAGGCTGCAGGAGGACTTGGATGAACTGCGAAAATGGTCGGAAATATGGATGCTCCATTTCCATCCGGACAAGAGCAAGCACATGAGGATTGGCAGGACACAATTTCAAAACGAGCAGGATTATATTATGTACAGTAGGATTGCGACTTCTGATACCGAAAAAGACATCGGAGTAGTTATTGACAACAAATTGGAGTTCTCTGAACATCTAGCCGAAAAAGTCAATAAGGCAAATAAAATTTTAGGAATCATCAGGAGGACTTTCTTTCTTTTTGTCCATCTAGATATGAATATATTCAAAGCGCTGTATACTGCTCTTGTGAGACCCCACCTTGAGTACGCCAACCAGATTTGGTGCCCACACTTGGTCAAGGATGTGGAAATGATCGAAAACGTCCAGCGTCGTGCAACGAAAATGGTACCGCAGTTGAAAGACCTGCCGTATGAAGACCGACTGAGGAAGCTGGAACTACCAACATTGGCGTAGAGAAGATCCAGAGGAGACCAAATTGAGGTATTCGAGATCATCACGCACAAATACGATGAAGTCTGCTCGGAAGGAATTTTTAACATGAGGGGCGACAGAACTACCAGAGGAAATTCCAATAAGATTTATAAGACTCGTCCAAGACTTAACGTCAGAAAATATTCCTTTTCCAACCGGGTAGTAAATAATTGGAACAATTTGCCCGAGTGGGTGGTGAATGCGGAAACAGTAATTCTGTTTGAATCACGACTATACAGAACATGGAAAGGCCAGGCACAGTTTTACAATTATAGAGCGCAAATAACCGCGGAGCACGGCCAACCATTGAACGTCGATCAGGATACTGAGCTGGAGTCACAGGCATAACTGCCTCTTCCAGAAGGTCAACTGTGAGTAACTGTGAGAAAAACTACAGGGCCTTTATTTACTTAAATGCTTATTCTGGTGATTGTGGGCCCATCTACAGTGGTGACTCTCGGTAAATTCATGTATAGTGTTGATGAGCCAGCCCGGGCAAAGATTCGAACCGCAAACCTTTGACAGTTGGCAACTCAAGTATCATTATTGTCGTCGATTTGGTTTTGGTTTGTGTGGATGGTTTTTGGCTAATCTGCTAATCGTTGGTCTGTGGCTCGTTGCTGCTGCTTTTTGCGTCCTTGGACTCGTTGCGGTTTAATTGCGTCATTCGTGCGGTGTTGCGGACATTTCGAGTAATACGAACGATGTCATGCGGCGATCAGGACAAATGCTACGTCTGCAAGTCCTCTAGTGGCGACTCCTCAAAGTGGATCGGTTGTTCCCTTTGCGACGGATGGGCCCACATAAAATGCGCATCCCTTGTGGGCATCCGGGCTGAGATGATCAAACAGGTAAATTGGGTCTGCTCGCCATGCCTGACAAAGGCTAAATTCGCCCTTAACCTTTCCGACAGCGTGTCCAGTATCCGAGACCGTCTTGCGGGAGTTGAGTCGACACTCAACTCGATTCACTCATCATCTCGGCCATTTGCACCACTAGCGACAGAAAATCAACCAGCGAGACCCACTCACACCGTGGTTCTAAAATCCCGTGATAAATCGCCGGTCTGTCCACGCAAGGTTGCCTCCGCTTTGTGCGATATTCCGATCAAGTCGTCCCGGCGTGCGGCCAATGGTGGCTTCGTCCTTCGTTGCTCCTCGTCTAGCGATGCGGCGCGTGCCGTTCACTGCGTACGTGAGGCCATTCCGCAGGTCGACGCTCATCTGCCCAGGGTTGCGCCACTTCGTCCCAAGGTTACGGTAGCGAACATCCCTATGGGGTTGGAGCCATCTACGTTTGTCGATCACCTTCGCCGTAAAAACACTGCCCTTGCTGGGATACCTGATAGTGATTTGCGTCTCCTTTTTTTCACTGGCGTTAGGCACAACTCCCAACATGCGGTTCTGTCGGTGACTCCGTCGGCTCGCGCTGCCCTTACGTCCGTTGGTGACAGACTGTTCGTGGAGTTGTGTTCGTGTCGCGTGTATGATCGCTTTTGGGTGGCCCGGTGTGCCCGCTGTGCTGGACTAGGCAACAATGAGGCCAAATGTTCGCGTGCGGAAATTTGCGGCTATTGCGCTGGCTCTCATCGCTCTATCAACTGCGACCGCACAGCGCCGCCGAAGTGCAATAACTGCGCAGTCTCGTCTCGCCCCCACTCGCACTCATCGTTTCTCTCGTCGTGTCCTTCGTTTGTCTCTGTTCGCGAATCTATTCGTTTGCGCACTGCCACTTCTGATGACCTCCTGTTCCATCCCTCGACTGTGGCTTTGTCCTCTCCACCTTCCTCTCTTCCTTCTTCATCGTCCTCGCTTCAATCGTCCGCCTGACTACCTTCCCTTCCATCCGCGCCGTCGTCCCGTTCCTCTGCCCCCTCGCCTTCCTTTCACCATTCTTCCAACTCCTCACCTGATGTTCAACCTGCTGCTTCTTCATGCTCTTCTTCATCTTTTTCTATCGGTTTCCTTAACATAAGATCTTGTCGAAACAAATTCACCTACCTTAACCACCTTCTCTGCTTTCATGTCCTTTCAATACTCTGCCTAGCCGAAACCTGGCTATTTGAGTCTGATATTCCATCTTTCATGGCTAACCTTCCTTCTAACTTTTCTTTTCTTCACAAATCTCGTTCTGATTCTAAGTTCGCTGGTGGTGGAGTGGGCTGCATCTTTTCCAAATCTCTTCCAATATCTCTCTTATCTGATCCCATTCCTCCTCCTTCTTCTTTCGAATTTCTTCCACTCTGTATGTCATCAAGTCGCTCCTCTCATAAATTCTGTATTCTCGTTATCTACCGGCATAATCACCCCCGGTCTACTCCTCTTTTCTTCTCTGAATTCTCCTCGCTCCTTGACGCTATAGTTTTTTCTTTCTCCAGCCGTTTCATTATCCTTGGTGACTTTAACTTTTGGGTTGACTGTCCCTCTCGCTCCTCCTTCGCATCGACTTTCATTTCTATTCTTGAATCTAATGGTCTAGTCTCCCCTGTTTCCTCTCCCACTCACACATCGGGTCATTCTCTTGATCTAGTCCTTTTCCCTTCTCCAGTTCTTTCTTCTGATGTACCGCCATCCGAAGTCATTGTTCTTCCTCCTGATCCTCTCTTCTCTGACCACAGTCTTATCCTTACGTCATTGCCGGCGTATAAATCCTCTAATCCTCCACCAGCATTCACCCTTTTCAGAAATTTCAGGAATTTTAATCCTCTTACGTTTCACAATCTTCTATCCAACCATTTCCCTTTGCATGTTCTTCACTCACTCCCTCCGTCTTCAATTTATCCCTTCTTATACTCCACTTTGTCTGATATCAATAACCTCATTTTTCCTCTCTCGTTCCGCTCTCACCGTCCTCGTGTTTCTCCTTGGAGCTGTCCCTCTCTTACTTGTCTTAAGCGCCGTCTCCGTGCTTTGGAGCGTATCTGGCGACGCACTCGGCTCGCGGATGACTGGTCGGCCTTTTGCTCTGCTCGTTCTAACTATATTTCCTCCCTATCCTCTGCTAGGCAAGCTTACTACTCCTCACGCCTTTCCTCTCTATCTCGCTCTCCCAAAGCCCTCTGGAATATACTCAACTCTCTCTGCGGTCTCCGTCCTCCCTCTGCTAGTTCTTCTCTCACTGCTGACGAACTCTCTTCCTACTTCGTGAACAAAATTGAATCTGCGCAATCTAAAATCCCTCTCGTGAATGTCCCTCTCTCTCGTACTACATCCCACTGCCAGCTCTCCTCTTTTTCTCAACTGGTCCTCTCCGACTTCCTTTCTCTCCTGTCCACATGTAAATTCGTTTCCTCTCCTGCTGATCCCATTAATTTCCGAGTTATTGTTCCATCCTTCAACTCCTTGATTCCTTACCTACTTCACTTAGTCAACTCCTCTTTCTTGCACGGTGATTTTCTTGCCGACAAGCACGCCCATGTACATCCTATCCTCAAAAAACCTTCTCTCGATCCTTCTTTATGTAGTAACTATCGTCCTATCTCCCTCCTCAGCTTTTCCTCCAAACTCCTCGAATCTGCAATTTTCTCTCAGTTATCCCCTTATGTCTGCAATGCTCTTGACTCTCACCAATCCGGTTTCCGCCCTGGTCATTCTACTGAATCCGTTATCATTTCTGTCTCCCAAGGTATTCTTTCCTCCTTCTCTTATCGTCATTCTGTTCTTCTAGTTCTACTTGATATGAGCTCTGCCTTTGACTTGGTTGATCATTCTATTCTCATCGCTGACCTCCTCCATCTCGGTGTCTCGCATTCCGCTCTCTCACTACTTCGTTCTTACTTGCATGGTCGCACTTTTTCTGTTAAGTTCAATTCCTCCGTTTCCACTGTGCTCCCTCTTAAGTCCGGTGTTCCTCAAGGCTCTATTCTTGGTCCTCTCCTTTTCAATGTCTACATGTCCTCTCTTTGTCCCATCCTTAGGCGCTACTCCACTCCTTTCCATATTTATGCAGACGATATCCAATTCTATCTCCCTTGCTCTCTCTCGCATCCTAATACCTTGTCTGACGTACTTTCTGCTATCTCCACCTGGACCTCCTCACGTCGCCTCCTCTTGAACACTTCTAAATCTGAATTTATCGCTCTTCATCCTCCTCGTATTGCTCCTCCTTTCCTCCCCTTGTCTCTTTCAGTGACTGTTAAAAATCTCGGTGTTATTTTTGACTCTTCCCTTTCCTTCTCAACCAATATCCTTTCTACAGCTCGCACTTGTCGCTTGATTCTTCGCTCGCTTTATCCCATCCGTCCCTGTCTCGATCAGCCCTCTGCAATCAAGCTTATTCATTCTCTTATCTTCTCCAGACTCGACTACTGCAACTCACTCCACTTCACCTGTCCTAATTATTCTTTAAAAATTCTTCAGCGCGTAATGAATCAGTCCTGTAGTTTTGTTTTGCATCCTATCTTCTGTCGCCATACTTCTCCTTTTCTGTTTCAATTCCGTTGGCTTCCTATTAAATCGCGCATTCACTTCAAAATCTGCTGCATAATATTCAAACTCTTACATGCTCCTAATCAACCTTTATATCTTTCTGATCTGCTCTATCCCTCTTCTAATCCCACTTCCCGTCATTCTGCTCCTCTATGCTGTCCTCGCGCCCTCAATGAATCTGCCTGGTCTTCTAAATCGTTCTCGTTCTACGGTCCTCGATTATATAACTCGCTCCCTTCTCATATCACCTCCTCGCTCACGTATCGATCTTTTACCTCTTCTCTACGTAAACATCTTGTCGAAATTTCCTTTGATCCCGTGACTTATTCCTTGACTCCTTTTGCCTCTCTCTGATATGTGTGTGGGCGGGAATGCATGTATGTTTGTGTTTATCTATGTTTTAGTCTAATTATGTTCATTGTACTCTGTTATTGTGTTCTTCAATCACTCTTCAATGTGTTCTTCTCATTGTGTAAATGTGTTGCTTGTGTTATTTGAATTGTGTTATATTTATTCATTCATGTGTTCTTTTTATTGTTTCTGTAATAACTGTTTAGCTTTGTCCGCTTGTACATACTGTTTAGCTGCTGCGCGCCCGTGTATGACAGGCGCTATAACAAATACACTGAACTGAACTGAACTGAAAAATAAAATTCAATTCACCGGCTTACCTGAATTAAGCCTCAAAAAGAACAGCGTTAACTAAGGCTTCACTTGGCCATTAAACACGGCGATATCAGACGTGTTCGTCTTAAATGCGCCATGTTTGGAAAAGTGTTACATTATATTGCTTATATTACGCGTTTGTGACAGTTTGCGATGTTGTCTAATAGATGATGTTGCGATGTTGTGGTATTTAGCGAGCCAACAACTGGTCCCGAACCTCAGCACAATTCTGGGTTCAGAAAACCCTGAGATATACAGATTGATGTTCGAGTTTCTCCGTGAATCCGGCCTGGACAGTGCAATATAATTTTTTTTTCTCTGCATCCGAGAGACGTGTAACTATTGTTCTAAAATCATATCGTTTTGGAACGTTCCCACATTTTATTTTCATTCTTTAATGTCGCATCCTTTTTACATTGGGCAGCTCCTTGCCCAAGCCTCGTTGCCTGAATACGACGTTGACTAGACATATGACAGTGCTGACATAAGACAGTTTATGCGCGAAATGGTCGAATTCGGCCGAAGTGCTTAACAACAACAACAACAACAACAACAACACGTTGTCTAATTGGTGTGAAGTTTACACATACAATTATAATTATCTTACGGTTTAACTGTCAACTGTCAACCGTGAACCGGCTTTTATGGTTCCAATATTTGTGGCCCACGTCAGACCCATTCTCGAATATTGTTCATCTGTCTGGAACTTGGGTTATGCTGGCGACCTGAAGCTGCTGGAGTCGGTACAGAGGCGATGGACAAACACCATTTGCGGATTGAGGAACCTAGATTATGGCAACCGCCTCAAAGCACTAAATTTATATTCCGTCCAGGGTAGATTGTTGAGGCATGACCTTATCAAATATTGGTAAATCATTCACAACAAAAGTGTGATTTCCCCTAGTGATCTGTTCACACCACCTCATTGCTCCGTCACCAGAGGGCACCCCTTCAAAATTGCGGTCACCAGATGCAGACTGGACATACGTAAACGTTCCTTCAATATTAGACACGTCGCACTGTGGAATTCTCTGCCTAAAAATGTAGTTTCCGTAGATAGCCTGGGCAAGTTCAAATCTGCCTTATCTAACCATCTCGGGGAGTTATTATTTGATTATTGCTAATATCGGGTTTTATTTCTTCCATCTAACTCTTTCCCCTCAAAAACAACCTTTTTGTTTGTTTTTTTTTGTTTTTTTGTTCGTTTGTTTTTGTTTTTTTTCCTTAGTACATTTAGTCTGATATATCGTTGTTTTTGCAAATAGCTGCCTATGATGCACCATCCAACTCATTCTTATTGCTGTCTCTCCCAGTTCATTCTGCTATCTAGAGTTGGCGCATCAGCAGTGTGCGGCTTCTTTGGTCCTCGTACAGAGAACCGATCTCGCAGTCGGGGTCCAGGAGGCCCACCAGGTGAGAATACCAGGTGAGAACTACAGTCAGAAATTCAAGCCATGTTGTTTCTATAGTGTCTTGGGTGCGTAACAATCGCTACATTGTAAATAATAACATGACTTGTCACAGAAGCGCCATTAGCGCCGTTGTGACGGCCCAAGATGCGACCTGGCCCAAGATGCGACAGCGACGCTTACGACGCGTTTAAGGCATTCAATGCCTTCACCGAATATGGTGATCACGTGGGATCAGTCCGATGAGAATGAAAATGTACACCATCAAATAAACATGGCTCTCCAGCTGGCAGCTACGCTATCTATGCCGTATAAATCGCTCCCGCCCAAAAAAAGTCCAGTGCCCTGGTTCACGGACGAATGCCGCCAAGCGCTGGCTCGTAGGAAGAGGGCACTGAGACAACACAAACGCCTCAACACTGTCTACTCGAAGATTTTATTCTGTAGGGAACGTGCGCGCGTTAGAAAAACTATCAGAAATGCCAAAATGTCCTCCTGGCAAAACTTCCTTAGATCGTTTAACTCCTCTACCTCAATTTCTGAAATATGGCAGGGTATAAGAAGGTTGAACGGTTAGCAGATCGCTAGACCACTACCGATACTGAGTGTCAACGGGGTCAACGTGGGAGAGCCGAAAGCGGTGGCAAATGCGCTGGCTCTCCATTTCGAGAAAATCACCGCAGCCGACACCAGTGACGTCTCGGGTGGTCAAGCTATGCCCCGTCTCACCCTGCCATCTTCAGCCTTCGAAACTCCATATCAACTGGCATATAATAAAACTTTCACCAAACATGAACTCACCAGTGCAATAGCCAAGTCCGGGCACACATCAGTTGGCCCAGACAATATTCACTACGCATTTTTAAAACATGCTCCATCAGATTTTATCAACCGTATTTTATCATTTTTTAATCTCATCTGGAACTCACAGATATTTCCACCTTCCTGGAAAGAGAGTATCATTTCGCCAATCCTCAAAAGAGATGAACCAAAGAATACCTCTGCGTCATATAGACCAATCACACTCACAAGTTGCTTGGGCAAAACGATGGAGCGCATGGTGGCACATAGGCTCTCGTACCTTATGGAAACCCATCATATCATCGATGAGCACCAGAGTGCATTTCGCCCTGGTTGTGCCGCCATTGACCAAATTGTGCGTCTCGAAAACGACATCAGGCTGGGTTTTGGGGCCAGACAGTGCACACTGGTCGTGTATCTGGACCTCACCAATGCCTACGACAGTGTTTCCCCAGATATTTTGCTCCACAAACTTCATCATATGGGTTTCAGAGGCCAATTGGCACAATATATCAGAAATTTTATCACAGGTACCAGGTGGTTTCAGGTGAGGCTGGGCAGTGTCCTGTCTGACTGGCATGCGTCAGCAAAGGGCCTGCCTCAGGGCAGCTGCTTATCTCCTCTTTTATTTAATTTAATGATCAATGGCATGTTTGATCGCATACCAACGGGAGTCTCGTATTCGATTTATGCTTATGACTGTGCTATATGGGTCCGAGGTGGTGAGGTGTATGCATTGTATTCTATCATGCAGGAAGCTTTAAACGGTCTGACACAATGGGCGAGCACAAATGGTCTCAGGTTTTCTGGAAGGAAGTCTGCCACTGTAAGTATGGGACCCTCTTGAAAACTATCAATCGCATACATTACGGCGGCAGACTTCCTTCCAGAAAACCTGAGACCATTTGTGCTCGCCCATTGTGTCAGACCGTTTCAAGCTTGCTTGCCGTTTAAAGCTTGCTTGCTTCGTCTGCCACTGTAAGTATGGGACCCTCTTGAAAACTATCAATCGCATACATTACGGCGGCAGACGAAGCAATTCCTTATCAACAGTCGCATAAATTCCTCGGAGTTATTCTTGACAAGAGACTCAATATGCGGCTACATGTGAGCCATTTGAAGACACAATGCGCCAAGAGACTTAATATAATGCGTGTTATCGCGGGCAATCGGTACGCGGGCGGAAGTACGTCGGTGCTCCAGAGCATATACAAGACCCTCGTTTTGCCGGTCATTTACTACGGTGCGCAGGTCTACTCAGCGGCGAGTCCGTCAGTTTTACAACAGCTAGAGACCGTCCAGAACGAAGGTCTCAGAATCATTTCTGGGGCTTTCAGATCATCACCGGTCGGAGCTTTACGTGCATACACTGGTATCCCGCTCTTGAAGTGAGGAGAAATAAAACTATCCTGAGGTACGCTTTTAAAATTCTCATTAGAAAAGGTCATTTTATCCGTCGAATTTTAAATTTTCATCCAATTCCATCTCATCAGCGCAGTCGGCGACATCGTGTATTTGCATCCACATTTTCGAGGCGAGCTTTAGCAAAATCGATTGAGATGAACGTTCGATACCGAGTGAAAATCAAACTGAGGTACACCGTCCTCCTGCACCATGGGTCACACACATTCCCGTGACAACGTGCCTATGTCAGGAGAAATTGGGCGTACTCACAGACCTCGAAGTTCGCGATAGGTTCGCCGAGTTTTATCACCAAAACAAGGACTGGGTACACGTTTACACTGACGGGTCGAAGTGGCAAGACAGAGTAGGATGCGCGATCATAGTGAAAAACGTGCCACCTGAGCACCGGCAAACTTTTCGCTATCGCCTGCCGTCCTACACCACTGTGTTTCACGCGGAGCTGTATGCCATCTACAAAGCAGTTGAGTTTGCGAGATTTCAACATTACCCAAAGTTTTTTATCATATCAGATTCTAAGGCGGCACTTCAACATGTATCCAATCATTCATCACTCGATTTTATTCACCATCGAATTTTAGACCTATATAGACAAATTGTGACGAGCGGCAAATCCTGTGTATTTATGTGGGTGCCAGCTCACCGAGTAGTGAAGTATAAACTTACTCATTAGGCGTACGTGACGCGTCTGATGCATATTTGGTTTTCTGCTCAACTGGCGAGTTGATCTGTTTATGTATGTATTTCACCGGATTTAATTTGCATGTAATTGATATTGTCATCGGATCACTATAGCTTCTATAGATATATAGACTATAGATCACTTGCCTGGCGACACTCGTGGTGTGTGGTTGTGTTTAGCGGGCTATTTGAATTTGATTCTGAGCTGTATGTTTTTGGTCGCCGGGTGAGTATTCTGAGTGTTCTTGTTATTCTGGTGTTCTCTCAATCTTACATTATCTTTATTTTCTGTTTCTCTGTCTTGTTCGGATCGTTATTCACGTTGTTGGATTACGTTCGGGTTGCTGGTGTATTTGGTGGATCATCTTGGTCTTGTTTGTATTATTATTTTGGATTCACAACTGCAACCGCCTCAGTGGATGATTCGTGTGTATTCAGCAAGCGTGACACAGGTGAGCCTAGGCATATTTCTTGTTCCCTGTGCTCATCCTGGGCTCACACTAGATGCGCCTCTCTCCTGGGAGTCAAGAGTGAGCTGCTGAGCTCCATCAATTGGATTTGTTCCCCGTGTATCGCGCGGGCTAAACTTGCTCTCCAACTCGTCCACAATGTGAGCGCCATTGACTCCCGGCTTTCTGTGATTGAATCTACGATTCGTGGGATTGATTCCGCTCAATCTGCACCGTCGGTGACCTCTAATGAACGGCCTGCACGCAGCTATGATGTCGTTTTGAAGTCACGCAACAAAGCACCCGTCGTACCCAATTTAGTGGAGACTGCTCTTCAGGATGTCCCAATTGCTGGTTCACGCACTACGTCAGGTGGAGGTCTCGTCTTGCGTTGCTCCTCTGCTGGCGCCGCTGAGCGGGCTGCTTCTAAACTACGCGCTGCTGTACCAGATGTCGAGATTCACGTCCCATCTGCTGCTCCACTCCGGCCCAAGATTACTCTGGCAAATGTTCCGGCGGGAATCTCCCCGGATAATTTCGTCAAATCCATCCGGCTGAAAAACCCGCCACTTGCCAATATTCCGGACTCTGACTTGATGTTTCTTTTTTCACCAAGCCAAAGAATAACGTATCTCACGCTGTCTTGTCCCTCTCTCCATCTGTTCGTTCTCTGATCCGCTCGATTGGCGACCGTTTGTTTGTTGGTCTCCATTCCTGCCCAGTGTTCGATAGATATTGGGTCGCTCGCTGCTCACGATGTGCCGGCCTAGGGCACAAATCAACGCGATGTTCTAGCCGTGTAATGTGTGGTCACTGCTCTGGTGATCATTCTTCATCTGATTGTCCGCGCTCAGCTCCTTCCAAATGTTGTAATTGTGGGCGCTCGGGCCGGAACCATTCCCATTCTCACTCTTCATTTGACACTTCGTGCCCTTCCTTCACTGCCGTCCGGGATTCCATCCGCCGCCGCACCGCCACCTCTGATTCTGATCTAATTTCGTTGGCTCAATCCCCGCAATCGAATCATTGACTATCCTCTCTTTCCTCATTTTCTCACCCCTCTCAATCTATCTCTTCATCACCTCAGTCATCATCTTCACCACCTATGTCTTCATCTCCGGTCAATCTTATTCTTCCCTCTCCTGGATCAGAGCGTATGTATCGCGTCTCCATTGGTTTTGTAAATATTAGATCGTGCCGACATAAAACCTATCGTGCCTATCTTGAGACGTTGTTGTCGTATAACCAGAACGCTAAAAACGGTCATTTACGGTCGGGTGTTTGGCGTAAAGATACTGCTGGACACTTGCATGATGTTAAACTTTTGAACATTGGTTTTAACGAACGCAAACAATGGGTGGCTGGAAGCAAAGTTTTTGATATTTGTATACCGCTACAGCTGGATACCAACCATCAATGTCGTATATTGCCCGGTACAGTTTCGGAGAAACTTAAACTGATTCGAAACTCTGATCAGTTTGCTCTACTCGGTGCCGAGGGAGAATACAAGATTGAAATTGTCGACCTGTTTGTGCATGTCGAGAAAATAACGCTTTCCGACTCGATGTGGGTGAATTTTCACAAACAGCTGGCGAAGACACCAGCCCGTTATCCTATTCCACGAGTTCTACTGAAAACATATACTCTCCCCAAAGGAAACATGAGTGGAACGCTGAATAATATTTTCACCTCACAAGTGCCGCGACAAATTCTGCTGGGACTCGTAAGCACTGAAGCGTATCATGGATCGCTACAGAAAAACCCATGGAATTTTCACCACTACCATTTAAACAGTCTTCAGTTCTATATAAATGGCGAGCCGTACCCCACGCACCCCTATCGCCCCGATTTCACAAAGGGTCTATATATGAGATCGTATCTGTCACTGTTTGACGGCACCGGCCTCGATACGGAAAATCAGGGCCTGGATATCACACATGATGATTATTCGTCCGGCTATACTCTGTTTATTGTAGATTTGACTCCGGATCAGTGTGGTGGTGATCATTTGCATCCGCGTGAACAAGGTAATGTGAGGTGTGAGCTGGCATTCTCCTACGCTCTACCCGAGACAATTAACGTTCTAATCTACGCCACGTTTCAAAAACGAAATAACAATTGACAGCGCCGGACGTGTCAGCACAGATTTTCAACTATGAACGCTCTTGAATTGGAACGGCTGCTCGACACAGTTGCCACATTTCGGGGGGTTTGGGCGTGCGACCGGCTAAAACATTTCACATTTGCTCGCAGTGTGCGCACATCAATTATTGTGAATATACAGCCGCGCTGGCAATCGGGTCTGCATTGGGTCGTGTTTGCCTGGGACGGTGAAAATCTCCAATATTTCGACTCGTCTGGCAACTCACCCATCTGGCATCCCTCGTTTGTAAATTTTATAAACAAACATGTCAATTACAGTCGATGCATGCTGAACACGCGCGCCATTCAGGCGCCGGACTCGGACGTGTGTAGACAGTATTGTGCTCTATTTGTTGCATTGTTTGACGCCGGCTGGGATCTGCACGATTTTGTTTCGTGCCTATCCACCGATCCTGCTATCAACAATCAGCTTTTAGCGCTGATATGGTCATACTTGTAGACTGCGACGGTTTCCAGCACAAGGATTCGCCTTTTGTTGTCAAGGAAGTGGCTGTACATGACCTGTGTTCGGGGTACTTGTGGCACACCATCTTACCGCCTCCACATTTAAAACTCAACGCTGAGCGACGCAACCATTTTCTATTTTTGACGGCGACCCTACACGGTTTGGAATATAATTACAATCCTTACAACACGCACAAGTATGAAGAAAGGCTACGCGACGCAAGTTCCCTCATACAACGTCTAGCACCCGACCACATCTACGCCAAAGGACTCGAAAAGGCTCGTCGACTTTCGCATTTACTTGAACTACACATTGAAAATCTCGAAGACATCCTACCCGACTATTTATCAATGAACGCACGCGACATACATGTACTACCCAACATCACACCGTGTCCATATACTCATGTCATTCCTACAAACTGCTGTATTTTACGTTGTCAACATTTCGCTAAATTGCTGTATGCAATGAATCTGTGTACACCTCGCATGCTACCATTTTAATAAATTGAACGATAACAAAGTGTTTTATTCACGCGCAATAATAAAACTCTTGCGACACATTACGAAATGTATTGGTATACCGTACACATATAATAATTCAACAAATTTTGTTCCGTTTACTTTGTGGTTCACCTTGAACCTCCTTGTGCACAATCATCTTCATTTTTTCAGCTTTAAATTCACGATAAACCTTGGTTTCGGTCAAGTACTGTTTTCTCGAGTCGTAGTAGCTCATAACAATGGTCTTCATCCACTCCATTGTGTTGCAGGTCGCATCGCGCGGCCGGTAAATCTGAGTCTCGTCACTTCGCACCAACGCCACCGACAACACTTTGAATGATAAAGCAGCTGCAACGGCTCCAAGAACAGCATCTCTCATTGGCCGACTCATAAGTGTATCGATCACAATCTGTAGTGCACGCTCCTCGTTGGTGAATATTCTGACCGCGCCGCGACGAAGTTTCCAAAAAGGGTCAAAATATCGCTCCAGTTGCATAATATTAGTAAGCTATTTTTGTAAGTTAAAAAGGTTAAAAGGTTAAATGCCAGCTGCTACACGGGAAGAAGCCGAAGCTTATGAACACACACAGGCGTGCCGCGTGCAGCTCGCTGCCACCGCAGAACCGACCCTCTCCACGCTATGGCGCCACAAGGACGTAAGGCGTATTAGAGAGGGCCACCTCCCCAGAATGCATGGCACAACTCATGACTGATATCTGGTACCATTTACTGCTGGGTTGACAGGGGCTGTGGGATTGTAGAATTCGCCCAATGAAATTCTGCTCCGCCGGGTTTTGAACCACGGACCTCCCGCTTGTGAGGCGGGTGTGCTAACAACTGCACCACGGAGTCCAAAAAAGTGTTCGAAATCCGTCTGACTGTGTTTTTCCAGTCGTCCGAAAATAATCCAAATCCTCTGCTCCAGCGGGTGTCCACAGGTTAATGGTGTGTCGGCAACAAACTTGACCGCATGATGTTCTAATGGTAGGATCCGCTTGGCCGTATCAACGTTTGTATTCACCTGACTCATGTTGACAATTCCGCAATAAAAAACTACACAACCTCACCCGCAAACGTCTCGAGCTCAACTGCGTATCACGGCTGAGACTAATTGCACTACTTTTCAGAGCATGCGTCATAATTATCGCCATCACTCCGTGTCTGATAATTTCGCTCTTACAGTCATTGTTTATCTTTCTTCGTATAAACACCATGAGCTGTGTTTCTCAAGGAGCTGACACCAGAAGCTGTTCTTCTCCTGCTACACTAGTGCCTAATTATAACTATCGCTATGTTGGTGGTACTTCGTCAGATTGCAAACAAATCATCAGCGAATCGTACAAGGAGTACACATCGTTTGACGTGTGTCTTTCGGACGCTCTACAGGAAGGTGTTTCTGTGCCTGATACATGGTCGGCTGAACTGGAAATTGTGTATGAGACACACGATATGATTTACATCATCAAAATTGATCGAAAAATCAACAAACATTTGTGTTCACGATGTGTTCATTGAATCGTGTCGTCAATATGATTCTACATGATTTCCACTTGTGTATTTGCCATAGTTGTGTTGTAGGCGCTGCACGCTTGCATATTTTACTTATTTGTTCACGTGTCATGGTAATTAATGTATTGTGTTATTTTAAAGGTGCACTGTTGTTATATTTATATGTGTGTTATGATGTATTAATGTTTTATTTAATATCACTATATAAACGCACAAGCATACATGTCTATATTTGCGGAACGTATGTTATTGCATGTATATGTTATTGAGTGTGTTGTGCATTGCTTTATGTGTGCAATTGTTGTCTCGCGTCGCGTTCCCTGTACAACATATCATTCTGCGCATTGCGCAAGTAGACCCATGCAGCGCGGATTTATGTGAGTATCGGACAACTTCCGGTGAGCGCACTCATTGTCCGATACTGGCATAAATCCGAAATACACTTAGTCACGCGCAGAGCGCTGTGCGGCACCGCTCATCGCTCGCTGTTAAGTGCCTCAAGATCTCGCCCTATTCGACTCGCTCATTTTTGCTGTTTGTATCATCGACCCGTGTGTATCTTCGATCTGTGTGTGTCATCGACGACTATTTGTATTGTTTGTGGACGGCGCCGATATAGTGTTCGAGAAAACTCGTGTTTTCTGCTAATTGGCCAAATTCATCAAGCTGCTCTTTTAAGAGCATTTAATTAGCGAATAATTTAGCCCCGCCTTTTTAAAGGCGAATTGTCAGTTGCGAATTCAACGCATTGTACATTCTTTGTAAAGACTAAGCGAATGTAACGCAATTGACAGAGCGTTTTCGGTGTCGTTGACACACGCGTGTTTGTCAACCTTGGCGTAGCAATGTCTACCAACACTGGTGACCCCGAGTTGAAGACAGCCACTGACACGCAGATCGCCAGCGCGCAATCGTCCCAGCCTTGCAGGCCAGCAACGACATTCAGACTGCCAACGTTTCTACCTGAAGACCCCGAAGTTTGGCTGGTCCAGGTCGAGTGTGCTTTCGATGTCGCCGGCATCGACAACGACGAAACGCGTTTCAAGTTGGTGGTCGCCAACTTGCCAGCACACATCGCCACACAGGTTCGTGATGTTTTGCGCGGGCCCAAATCGTTTTCCGCTCTCAGCACGGCCCTGCAGGAACGTCTGGCTCAATCACACGCCAGTCGCCTTGAAGCAATGCTTTCAAAGCAGCAGCTCGGCGACCAAAAACCGACGACTCTTCTGCGGTCTATGCGACACGAGCTGTTGATCGCCGGCAACGTACCTGCAGACTCAGGGCTGCTCAGGACACTATATTTGTAGAGACTCCCACAGGCAGCACGAGCGGCCTTGTCCCTACTGCCTGCGACTACCCCTCTCGACGAGCTGGCCGGAGCTGCTGATCGATACATGGAAGCCAGCGGCATGAATACGCCACAACTAGCGGCCAATCATGTGCAGTCAGTGCCACACGCTCAAGAGAGTACGGACAACGGTCGCAGCGATTTGTGCCAAGCTGTATCTTCGCTGGTGGACACTATCCAACAGCTCGAATTGACCAACAGACGCCTGGAGTCCGCACTGACCGCGAGATCTGCAGAGCGCGAGCCACGATTCGCCCCAAGGAGTGAGAGCCGCGCAAGATCGACATTACGCCAATCTGTTCGTCAGCAGTCGCCATCTCCACGACGAGGTCAGTCAGCACGAACACACTCACCTGCACAAACGTACGTCCAGCCACCATCAACTCTCTGCTGGTACCACGAGCAATTTGGCGCGGCCGCGCGTCGCTGCAGACCACCTTGCTCTTGGTCTTTAAACTAGACAGCCCCCAGCATGTAGCGCAATGCTCGGGAGGCTGCTCTACCGACGCGCCGCTGCTCTTCATTTGTGACAAGACCAGCGGAACAAAGTATCTTGTGGATACTGGCGCTCAAGTGAGTGTGGTACCACCGACGCCGCACCCCAATCAAAACCTGACACCGACGACACAGCGACTCACCGCAGCAAACGGATCCGAAATTCGAGTTTACGGCAAGCGCAGCATCACCATCCGCTTTGAAAACGGTGAAAACATTCAATGGGCTTTCATAGTTGCGCAAGTCAACATGGCAATCATCGGAGCTGATTTTCTGCACGCGCACCACATCCTGATCGACTTGCGTAACAAGCGCCTCTTACACAGAGGCAACGTTTGTACTTCGGCAAGAACCTCGACGATTTCTTCAGTCGGCATTCGTGTTGCGACGGTTTCGCGGTACGAACAAATCATGCAGCGCTTCAAAGCGGTGACAACAGCGCCGACGGGTCCTGTAGCGGTGAAACATGACGTGACTCACCACATTATCACGCACGGACCGCCGGTTTTTTGTCGTCCACGTCGCCTAGAGCTCGAAAAAGCCAGCATCGCAAAGCGCGAAATTGACAGGATGCTGAAACTCGGCATTTTGCGTCCATCAAACAGCGCGTGGGCATCAGCACTTCACTTAGCCCCGAAATCAAACGGTGATTTCAGACCATGCGGAGATTATCGCGCCTTGAATAACCGCACCGTGCCCGATCAATACCCGCTGCCGTACCTGCGAGATTTTTCCGCTAAGCTTCACGGCTGCAAGGTGTTCTCCAGTCTCGATCTGGTGAGAGCCTACCACCAGATTCCCGTCGAACCGGCCGATATTCCCAAAACGGCAATCACGACACCATTCGGCCTCTACGAGTATGTACGCATGCCGTTTAGCTTGAGGAACGCCGGGCAGACGTTTCAGCGTTTTATGGACGATGTTCTGCGCGATATCGACGGCGTATTCTGCTATTTGGACGATTTGCTGCTCGCATCGAATTCGCACGATCAGCACGAACGCCTGCTCACGACTATCATGTCTCGTCTGGAGCAGTATGGTTTGGTCGTCAATGTTGACAAGTGCGTCATTGGGGTCCCTTCAATCCGATTCCTGGGACATCAAGTGACTGCCGATGGAGTTCTTCCCCTCGAAGACAAAGTGACCGCAATCCAGACCTTTCCAAAACCGACAACGCAATCGCAGCTCCGCCGTTTTCTCGGGATGGTAGCTTACTACCAACGCTTCATACCCAACGCGGCTGCAAAGCTGAAGCCGTTGCACGCCCTGCTTACGCACCGGGCAAAGCGTTCGAAGGCACCTGTTGAATGGTGTGCGGACACCAACAGAAATTTCGACGACGTCAATCAAGCTCTGACAACCTCCGCCATGCTTTCGCACCAAATGCCCAGGGCTGAGCTTAGCCTTCACGTTGACGCATCCGATTCCGGTGTCGGAGCCGTATTACAGCAGCATGTACATGATGACTGGCAGCCCCTCGGCTACTTTTCAAAAACTCTGTCAAAAACCGAGCAAAAATATAGCACCTTCGGAAGAGAACTGCTGGGCGTTTATCTGGCCGTGCGTCACTTCAGGCACACGATCGAAGGACGAAATGTCATCGTCTTTACAGACCATCGTCCACTGGTACACGCATTGTTTTCCAACTCCGACAAGTATGCGCCACGAGAGATGAGACATCTAGACTTCGTCAGCCAGTTCGTGTCTGACATTCGTCACATCCCCGGTGCTGAGAACCAGGTGGCCGACGCTTTATCACGCACGACAGCAGCAATCATTTCGCCCGTCATCCGCACGGGTGATTTTGCCTCACTGGCCGCGGCGCAAGCCGAAGACCCGTCGCTTTCTTCACTTCGCGATTCTCCAGGCTCCCTACAGCTCCAGAATGTGCAGTTTGGCCAGGACTCGCTCTTGTGCGATGTGTCCACTGGCACACCACGACCGGTACTGCCCACAGACTTGCGTCGACTGTACACCAAGAGCCTACACGAGCTGTCACATCCCGGAGTAGAAGCAACAGTGAAGTTGGTCGCGAAGCGTTTCGTATGGCCAAACATGGATCGCGACATACGCCGGTGGACGCGTTGTTGCGTGAGCTGTCAACGTTCGAAGATCACCCGCCATACAAAGAGCGCAGTGTCACCATTTGGGACACCCAGTGAACGTTTCAGCCACGTTCACGTCGACCTTGTTGGACCGCTACCACCGTCGCAGGGCCAGACATACCTGCTCACCTGCATCGACCGCTTCACGCGCTGGCCGGAAGCCATACCTCTGCCCGATATAAGAACGGTGACAATCGCACGTGCGTTCGTCCATCAGTGGGTGTCCCGTTTCGGCGTTCCTGACACGTTACCACCGACCGCGGAGCCCAGTTCGAATCGACTCTCTGGTCCGAACTGAGTCGAGTTCTGGGCTGTCGGCGCATACGCACGACCAGCCATCACCCGGCAAGCAACGGTATGGTGGAAAGATTTCATCGACAGCTGAAATCCAGCCTACGCGCGTCGCAGACGTCATGGATGGACGCTTTACCCATGGCGCTGCTCGGCATCCGATCAACGCACAAGACCGATCTGCAAGCGTGCACAGCGGAGCTTGTGTATGGCACAACACTGCGTCTTCCCGGTGAGCTGGTCAGCGACACGCGCCTCAGCTCCGGCGACCCAGCGTCGTTTGCAGCAGTTCTCCGCAAGAATATGCGCAGGCTTCGTCCCGTCTTGCCGCGATCCTCCAACGCACCGTCCTTCGTGCCAAAGGCCCTTCAGTCAGCAACTCACGTTTTCGTGAGGCGCGACAGCCACCGTTACCCGCTCGACTGTCCATACGACGGACCATACGCCATTGTACAGCGGTCCGATAAACATATGGTGGTTTCGCGTAAGGGACACACGGAGACCATATCGATCGACCGCTGCAAGCCAGATTTCATCGACGACACCTCGCTGCCGACACACGACTTGAGGGTAACAACGGATCTGTGCGAGGACCCACTGGAGGAGCCGCAAACAACAGAATTGGCGATACAAGGTCCAGCCACCGAACACGTGAGTCCACACAGACACATCGATACACACTATTCTCCGACACACAACAGTTCATATTCTAATGCGTCTACAACACAGTCCAGAAACGATTTGCCACAATCTGTACTGCGCACACGTAGCGGTCGCACAGTACGGCCTCCTTTGCGTTATCGACGCGTCTCTTTCGTCATCGACACATCTAGGGAGGGGGCACTGTAGGCGCTGCACGCTTGCATATTTTACTTATTTGTTCACGTGTCATGGTAATTAATGTATTGTGTTATTTTAAAGGTGCACTGTTGTTATATTTATATGTGTGTTATGATGTATTAAAGTTTTATTTAATATCACTATATAAACGCACAAGCATACATGTCTATATTTGCGGAACGTATGTTATTGCATGTATATGTTATTGAGTGTGTTGTGCATTGCTTTATGTGTGCAATTGTTGTCTCGCGTCGCGTTCCCTGTACAACATATCATTCTGCGCATTGCGCAAGTAGACCCATGCAGCGCGGCTTTATGTGAGTATCGGACAACTTCCGGTGAGCGCACTCATTGTCCTATACTGGCATAAATCCGAAATACACTTAGTCACGCGCAGAGCGCTGTGAGGCACCGCTCATCGCTCGCTGTTAAGTGCCTCAAGATCTCGCCCTATTCGACTCGCTCATTTTTGCTGTTTGTATCATCGACCCGTGTGTATCTTCGATCTGTGTGTGTCATCGACGACTATTTGTATTGTTTGTGGACGGCGCCAATATAGTGTTCGAGAAAACTCGTGTTTTCTGCTAATTGGCCAAATTCATCAAGCTGCTCTTTTAAGAGCATTTAATTAGCGAATAATTTAGCCCCGCCTTTTTAAAGGCGAATTGTCAGTTGCGAATTCAACGCATTGTACAGTCTTTGTAAAGACTAAGCGAATTTAACGCAATTGACAGAGCGTTTTCGGTGTCGTTGACACACGCGTGTTTGTCAACCTTGGCGTAGCAATGTCTACCAACAGTGTATCAAGTGAAAATACACAAAGGTCATTTCGTTGCAAGTCATTTTTGTATCAATTCCGACACAGTCGAATAGCGTTTTAATTACCGATTTAGTCAGTGTTTGACATAAGCCAGACACGTTATATGAACGTAGCTAGTGATTCACAGGCATTCGTTTCGGCTACATTTACATAAATTGCGTGTAAATTTGGTCTTTGTTACCGGCAAACGTTTTAATCCCATACCTGTGTATCAGGTAAATATATTCAAAATATTCATCCTTGGCTTGACGCCAATGAATTCATCTGGCATTTTAATCCGATTACCTTACCACAGTATTTGACATAAACCAGACACTTTATATAAGCTTGGCGAGTGATTCATCGTCATATTGGAACATTGTCTTTGCGACCGATTTATTCAAACCGTTTTTTATATATAATTCAAGTATGATTGAAAATTATTATATTCTCGTCTCTGCCAAACATCGACTTTGGGATCCCGATATAATGAGTATCGTGACATGAAATAGAAATAAAGGAAAAAAGTTAGGTTGGGCATAGAATAAAGAATAAATATAATAAGAAAGGAAGAATAAGAAATAAAAAAATAAAAGTTGGGTTGGGACGGGTTAGGTCGAGTTGGGTATATAATAAAGAAAAAAGTTAGGTTAGGTATGGAATACAGAAAAAAGTTAGGTTGGGCATAGAATAAAGAATAAATATAATAAGAAAGGAAGAATAAGAAATAAAAATAAAAGTTAGGTTGGGTCGGGTTGGGTATAGAATAAAGAAAAAAAGATAGGTTAGGTATACACAAAAAAGTTAGGTTAGGTTGTTGGTAGCCATGGCTACGCCAATACAATTTGCCTTTAAAAAGGCAACGGTGCGTTGAATTCGCTTTACAGTCTGTCCTTAAAAGGACGCTTAATTATGTCGTGCAAAACGATGCGAATAGTTTTATCGGTCGCTATATTTGCACGGACACGCAACACAGTAAGCACTAGCACAGTAATGACGAGGCAGAACAATCGAGTCGAGCGAGCACAAGTCACAAATCAGGCGAGCGAAAACAAGTCGGAAATCGAGGCGCGATGGGCGATGCACGGTGCCCAACAGCGCAATGCGCGTGCTTAAGTGTGTTTTGGATTTATGAGAGTATCGGACATTAAGCGCGCTCACCGGAAGTTGTCCGATACTGTCATAAATCCGCGCTGAGTGGGTCTACTTGAGCGTTGCGCAAAGTGTGCTTTTGACGAGAACATGCAGCACTAGACAACGCTCGTATACACATAATACACTTATACACAACGCTCATATACACTCATATACACAATACAATACGCTCATATACACAACGATCATATACACATAATGTGCGACAGCGACCATATACAATTACAATGAAAACACACACTATCAATACGACCAATGCAGTACACACACATGCAATCTAACACGACGATACACGACACATATCACATGTGTCAATCACACGAATTAACACGCGAAGCAATATGGTTAATATTAAAGTCACATTATGATTAATAAATAAACAATCGACACAATCAAGTTCACAATAATATAGTAGCAAAAAGGTGTGATATGGCGCCTACAAGGTATATAATACAGAAGTTAGGTTAGGTATGGAATACACAAAAAAAGTTAGGTTAGGTATATAATAAAGAAGTTAGGTTAGGTATATAATAAAGAAAAAAAGTTAGGTTAGGTATAAAATAAAGAAGTTAGGTTAGGTATGGAATACACAAAAAAGTTAGGTTAGGTATATAATAGTAAAAAAAGTGACAAAGTGGTGTACTCTACTAATATTCACTATGCATTTTTTAAACATGCTCCATCAGATTTTATCAACCGTATTTTTTCATTTTTTAATCTCATCTGCAACTCACTGATATTTCCACCTTCCTGGAAAGAGAGTATCATTTCGCCAATCCTCAAAAGAGATAAACCAAAGAATACTTCTGCGTCATATAGACCAATCACACTCAAAAGTTGCTTGGGCAAAACGATGGAGCGCATGGTGGCACATAGGCTCTCGTACCTGATGGGAGCCCATCATATCATCGATGAGCACCAGAGTGCATTTCGCCCTGGTTGTGCCGCCATTGACCAAATTGTGCGTCTCGAAAACGACATCAGGCTGGGTTTTGGGGCCAGACAGTGCACACTGGTCGTGTATCTGGACCTCACCAATGCCTACGACAGTGTTTCCCCAGATATTTTGCTCCACAAACTTCATCATATGGGTTTCAGAGGCCAATTGGCACAATATATCAGAAATTTTATCACAGGTACCAGGTGGTTTCAGGTGAGGCTGGGCAGTGTCCTGTCTGACTGGCATGCGTCAGCAAAGGGCCTGCCTCAGGGCAGCTGCTTATCTCCTCTTTTATTTAATTTAATGATCAGTGACATGTTTGATCGCATACCAACGGGAGTCTCGTATTCGCTTTATGCTTATGACTGTGCTATATGGGTCCGAGGTAGTCATCATCACCGGTCGGAGCTTTACGTGCATACACTGGTATCCCCGCTCTTGAAGTGAGGAGAAATAAAACTATCCTGAGGTACGCTTTTAAAATTCTCATTAGAAAAGGTCATTTTATCCGTCGAATTTTAAATTTTCATCCAATTCCATCTCATCAGCGCAGTCGGCGACATCGTGTATTTGCATCCACATTTTCGAGGCGAGCTTTAGCAAAATCGATTGAGATGAACGTTCGATACCGAGTGAAAATCAAACTGAGGTACACCGTCCTCCTGCACCATGGGTCACACACATTCCCGTGACAACGTGCCTATGTCAGGAGAAATTGGGCGTACTCACAGACCTCGAAGTTCGCGATAGGTTCGCCGAGTTTTATCACCAAAACAAGGACTGGGTACACGTTTACACTGACGGGTCGAAGTGGCAAGACAGAGTAGGATGCGCGATCATAGTGAAAAACGTGCCACCTGAGCACCGGCAAACTTTTCGCTATCGCCTGCCGTCCTACACCACTGTGTTTCACGCGGAGCTGTATGCCATCTACAAAGCAGTTGAGTTTGCGAGATTTCAACATTACCCAAAGTTTTTTATCATATCAGATTCTAAGGCGGCACTTCAACATGTATCCAATCATTCATCACTCGATTTTATTCACCATCGAATTTTAGACCTATATAGACAAATTGTGACGAGCGGCGAATCCTGTGTTTTTATGTGGGTGCCAGCTCACCGAGGAATCACTGGCAACGAATTAGCGGATGCAGAGGCTAAATGCGTTCTCGAGGAGATCACCATACATAACTATCCTTTAAATAAGTGGATAACAGATGCCATCGTGGATAATCATATTCGGCAATTTGTCAAGACCCGCTGGCAGCAAGAACGGCATGAATACAAACTGGGCGAGGTCACCGATGACGTTGGTCCCTGGTCAGTGACAGCTGTTCTACCACGGAGAATAGAAGTATTACTGGCCAGACTGCGTATAGGCCACTCAAGGTTGACTCACGGGTTTTTGATGGAAAGTACTCCACCGCCTCACTGTTCTCGATGTAATGCCGTTTTAACTATCGACCATATACTTTTAGATTGCATGTGCTATGCCGAGAGTCGTAAGCCATTGCGCGAATACTGCCTCAATAGGAATATGTCATGGAATAGGGCGAGTTTGCTGAGTAGTAGCGATCCGCATTTGACCAAACATTTGGTTGAATACGTCTTTGTGACCGGTCTTGCCGAGGAACTGTGATGTGCTTTAAATCATTTGCCTTTCATATCCTAGTCATTTCCACTCATATTTTATCCTTTTTTAAAATCTTGACGATTGACATTTAACGACGATGTGACGCTCTAGAGACTATTGTAGCGCAAAGTGGTCGGAATCGGCCGATGTGACGGCCCAAGATGCAACCTGGCCCAAGATGCGACAGCGACGCTTACGACGCGTTTAAGGCATTCAATGCCTTCACCGAATATGAATGCTTTCGTGAATGCTTTCTGTCGTGTTTGGACTTTGGACAGACATAGATTGCTATTGCTATTTTCTTATAATATACAGCGTTTGAGTCTTGTTAATTATTTCTTTTTCCTTATTGAGTGGAGTGTGTGTTTTTTTTGTTTTTTTTTCTGTGTGGTGTGTGTGAGTAGTAGTAGGCTCGTGGTCGGTCAATGACCGGCCACGGGAGGGAGTCCCCGGGTCCCCCGGGTACTCGGAGTAGGCGCAAACGCAGGAGGGGGCGCAAAACCAGCTCCTCTGAGCGGCGCTCAGATGACTCTCGTCTGAGTGAATGCTCCATGACCAACGGCATGCTTCACGACCCGGCTCTTAAATCGAAAACGAATGCGGTAGCTAATTCAGGGGAAACGAACACGGCAGGACAAAGATCAAAATCGAACAATGACGCGGCTTCTAAAATGGAATTGAATGCGAAAGTAATGGAGGGGGATCAGACCAGCGCAGGTGCTAAGACAAGTGAAAATAAACTCGACCCGAATGGCGCTTTTGTGATAATCAAATAAAAAAACGAAGGTTTCTCGTTCAAGCGTATCGGACCTTTTTGGCCATGCGCTCAACTTGAGTGTTTTTTGGTAAAAAACGTTTCGAGTGTCAAACCCCATTCGATGGCTCACTAGTTGTGAAGACAACCAACGCCAAGCAGACTGCCCGACTGTTGTGGCTGACCGAGTTCTGTCAGCAGCCAGTCGTCGTATCTTGTGACACGGTCCGCAACTCCTGTATAGGTGTCGTGTATGCCCCTGAGTTGCGTGATCTATCGGAGGAGGAGATTCTGAATGGTCTGTCTTCAGAGGGCGTCAGTGGTGTGCGTCGTGTGGTCACCTCACGCTACGGTCAGACCCGACCCACGCCACTCCTAGTTCTGACCTTTTCATCGTACACCAGACCGGAACACATTTTCGCTGGATATATCCGATATGAGGTGAGGGTTTTTGTCCCAAATCCCCTGAGGTGTTACCGATGCCAGAAATATGGCCATGGCTCACGGAACTGTCGCGGTGAGGTTCGATGAGCGCAGTGTGGGGAGCTCGAACATGGCGAGCAACCATGCTCTGCGGAACGCTGTTGCGTGCACTGCCGCAGCACCGGGCACGCCGCCGGTAGCACTGAATGTGTGACCTGGCAAAATGAAAAAGAAATATGCGCAATCAAAGCTAATCAAAGCGTGTCATTTCTGGAAGCTAGAAAAATTCATGAGAGGACAAAACCAAATTTATCCAGGTCTTTTGCCGTTACAGTCAAACAGCCAGTCCAATGTCTATCCATCGGCATTCAAGCTGAGCTTGTTGAGCTGCCGCCTCTCATGAAATTCACACCAAAACCATCATCTTCCGCAACATCCTCATCCACATCAACACAATCAACACAAATGAGCACACCGCCATCACAAACAGAGCCGAGACTGAAGAAATTTTCAGATCAGAAACGAAAGTCCTTTGTGACTAATAATCAACCAGAGGTGGAGCACAATTACTGCTCTGCCAAAAAGCCGCTGGCCAGAAGGACGCCGCGGTTGTCGCAGTCGTCGGTCCCCGAGATCGATGTTATTGCTGTCCCTTGTGACAACAGGGACTGCAGTGACACATCGTGACGTCCTCTTTCAAATTATTTTTAATACTTTAATGAGTGATTTTATGTCGTTGTTTTTATTGCAGTGGAATTGCCGGGGGCTAGGGTCAAAATGGGCTGAATGTGAGCAGTATTTTCATTCCACATCTCCGAAAATCATCGCCCTTCAGGAAACCTGGTTTCATCTTCAAGAAAATAATTTCTCGCTGCAAGGCTACACAATTCTTAGAGCCGATTTTGCTGGGTCAGGTAGACGCCGGGGAGGCGCGGCTGTGTATATTCACAATTGCCTGCCGTACACTGCGCTCAATCTGTCATCTGCTGACAACGACATACAGACTGTGTCCTGCACGGTGATGTTACACCAGTGCCCGGTTGATATTTATTGTATTTACTCACCGCCACACGTCTCAACAACATCACTCAGCACACTTTTAGACAACATCGTTTCAACTTCGCGTAACAAGGTTTTTATTGTAGGTGACTTCAATGCACATGCTCCTATTTGGAGCAGTGGGCACACAACGGAAAAGGGTGAATTGGTTAGAAATTTTATTCTGCGCAACTCTTTAATACTCCTGAATGATGGGTCTATGACTAGGTACGACATCTCTTCAGGTGGTTCGTCAGCTATCGATCTGACTATATGCTCGCCGGAATTTGTCCGTTGGTTCGGGTGGTCGGTGGAGTCTGACATGCGGTCGTCGGACCACTACCCGATATATGTGTCGACTTCTGAGTGTGTCCCGTCGTCACAGTGGGTCCCGGGCTGGAGTTTCCGGCGGGCCGACTGGTCCACCTTCTCACAGGCATGTGAATTAATCGCGAATTATGAATTTAGATCCACCAATGAATTTTTGCGTACGATTAACGAAACGATCCTTCGTGCCGCCAGTATGTGCATACTGCGTAGAAATGGTCCGCCGAAAAAAGGCCGGTGCCGTGGTTCGACGATGAGTGTCGTCAGGCGATCGCTCGACGAAAACGAGCGCTGCGGCCACACCAGCGTCTGAACACCACCGAAACTCGTGTTGTTTTCTGTAGAGAAAGAGCCAGGGCACGCAATATAATTAGAAATGCCAAAATTAGTTCGTGGCAATTTTTTTTAAATTCATTCACATCATCCACACCGATCTCATAAATCTGGGAGAAAATTAGAAAACTAAACGGGACCACCTCAGAACAAAGGTCTCCTGTATTGATCGTGCACGAGCGGATAATTGCCGACACGAGGGATGTGTCCAACGCACTGGCCGGGCACTTCCAATCGGTCTGTAAAACAAGCGGAGAAAACAACGGGGCAAAGCCCTCTCACCTTCGCGCAGGTAAACCGCGCACCACGACGAGAATTCGTCCACTCGAGCAGAAATATCTCTAACACACGGCAACGATGCGTATAACGCGCAGGCCACCAACCGAATGACGCTCGACCGCTTGCAAAGCCAGCTTCACACACGCCAGCTGATACACGCCTCCGGCACTAGGCTCAAGTCGCGGCCAATCAGCGCGCAGTAACGTGCGACGTCATACCTCGCACCACTCGGCTCAAGTGAACCGCTATGACGTCACACCGCACGCCACTCGACAACAACGCCACATCTCCCCCAGCTTTTCACCTGAAAGCTCACAACAAACACGCTTGCAAACACACACGGTTAAACTTCATCATCGGATAGACACACGTACTCGTTTAACCATGCCGGCGGTCGACGTCTCCTCGTTGACCGCATCGTCTGCTCGACTGCAGCCTCATCCTCGACTCTCTCAGCCGCGACGCCCTCTCCGACATTCTCTCGAGCAATATGTACACTCACGTCCTCTGAGGGCTCTCCAGGTTCCTGCTCCACAGACACACGGTCCGCATCCACGCCCTCGCCAATAGCCAGTCGCTCAGGTGGCAGTCAGGTGTTCTGTCACCGCCGGGACTAACGGCCGCCTCGTCTCGTCCGCCATCACCGTTCAGGTCCAAGCTACGCCGGGTGGCTCCACCGGGTCGCTCCACATCTCCGCGATTGCCGGTCGCATCCACATCCCAACCGCTGCTGGTCGGTTCCACGTCGCCATGAGTGCCGGTCTCGTCTATGGCTCCACTATGGCCGGCACAGCGACGCTTGCGCAGGTCGCGCACATGGCGCGGCATGCCATCTACGCACACAACGTGCTGTGAGACGACCCTGGTCACCTTCCCGAGGGTCCACGGCGTTGTACATGACGGGATCGGCGGTTTCACCCACACCTCGTCACCAACGGCAAACGCTGCTGTCTGGTCATCAGCGTCCCTGCGGCCGATCTCAAATGGAAGACGCCACTCGTATCTGAAAATACACCTCGAGGGAATAGTGCTCACCTGAGTCTCTTTGCGCGGCGTAACGTTGTACCAGAACGTCGCCTCCTCCGGGGAAATATGTCCCCTCGCTGCGATCCTTTTGGTCGTACGGTGATTTCGCTCCACGATCCCGTTACCGCCCGGGGCGTATGCGGCTCGGAATCGCAAAGAAATGCACCACTCGTCGGCGAACTGCTCCATCGCCGCCGACCGGAACGCCGTAGAGTTGTCCAGTAACAGCTCCTCAAACGGCCCACGCTCAATCACAATCTGCCGCAGCTGAGCTATAATGCACAACGCCGTCTCATTCGGCAATCTGCGCCATACGGCAAGACGTGATGGAGCACAATCCACCATCGACAGGTAAACGCCGGCATCGTAATGAGTGATGTCCGCTGCCACTCGATACCAGTCCCTGTCCACGGCCAGACTACCCTGACCTACGAGGTTCTCCTCTCTCACCGCTGGATCGATACGTTGACAAGCCTCGCATCCAGCTAACTCCGCCTTCACATGGGCTATCGTCAAATCACTCCGCAATTGTTGACCCAGGTACAGCGTCCTCTCAACACCTAAATTATGCGGCAGATGAGCCGCCCAAACGGTGTCCTTAATGCTTTTCTTCGTAGCAATAGCTGCTGATATTGCCACCTCCTCCTCACCAGCGTCACGATGAACAAGCCACTTCTTGGCCACCCTGGTCATCTGATCAGCTTTATTCTCCACAGTCGTGACAAACCGGAGAGAAACTGTCAGGTCATGCTCGGCGATCGTCTCCTTAATCACCGCCAGTCGGCGCTTCACCAGCATCTCGGCAGAACCTTTAGTGCGGACACGGTTGCGCCCCTCGACAGTGCTGTCCATCCAACTAAGCACTGTCCTCGAGTCTGTCGCGACGGTAAACGTCTTGAACCCCCACGAAATCGCCATATTGATGCCACGACCGACTGCCTCCAGTTCGGACACATTGATGTGTAGAACGTCGGTCTTCTTACGGAGCCAAGTAGCATCCTCAACGAGCTAGCCCCGTGGCAGAACAAGATTTGATTTAGTAAGAAATGGTGATGCTTTGATTGTAGAGCGAGCTGTAAATCAGTCACGCATTGTCAGAAAACAGTCACTCAAGAGACACTTCGACAGTCAACAATGAACTGAAAAATTGCAGAAGAATCTAAGGATGAACCAAGCCTGTGGTTCACTACAAATGACCCCTATGTGAATGCGCGTGTACACCTACACACATTTAAAACCCGTGTAGGTAGCTTCGATTGGTACAGTCACCAATCGAAAAATGCTCACGTGTAGAAAAACAAACAACCGATCAACGATTTTATTCGGTTTAACTGCCAAACAAAACTCGTAATAAGTCAGAAATACAGGGCTGATAACATGAGAGATACTCGGGGTATATGTGGACAGCCAACTATTATGGAGCGTACAAGTCGCCCAAGTTGTTCGCCGCTGCAAGGCAATCATAATATCACTGCTGAAATTTCGTCGTACCCTCACCCCGGACATCACCAGTAGAATTATTGAGGCACATGTATTCCCACGGCTTCGATATTGCTTGCCGGTGTGGGGAGGCTGCGGAAAGACGCTGCATCATAAGCTAAACAGTGTTTTTCGCTTTGCAGCCAGAGCGGTTGATTGTCTCCATCAGTTCGATCATGTCTCACCGACTTTGAGGCGACTAAATTGGCCTACCAGCGAACACATGCTGGCGACCCGCGATCTGAAGGCCGTAAATCGCGCCCTACACGAGCCACTAGCGTCGCGCATCCTTGCCGATATGTTCACCTTTCGCAACTCGGTCTCGTGCAAGTCCACAAGAGCAACGAATCGGGGGAGTCTGGAGATAACGCGAAACAGACTTGAGCGTACATCATCGCTTTTCCGCACAAGAGCAGCAAAAACCTATAATAAACAGCTTTAATTTCGTCACAATATTCAGTCACTCCAAACTATTACGACAGAGGCGACAGAGACGGTCTCGGTCGATCCTGATGGCAGTTCGACAGTAAAAACTGCCGGGCCATGATGCACCACACGATATGGCCCGCTGTACGGAGCCTCCAGCGAATGCCGCACCCGGTCCACACGGATCCACACGTGTGAACAGTGCTGCAGTTGGGATGGAACGTACTCCTGCGATTGCCCATGCCTTGTACCAACAGACATTGATCGGAAATCCATCTCCGACATTCTTATCGCCAGCTCTCGAACAAAACCACGTTGGTTGTCTGCAGAGTCGGCGTCGTCGAGAGCGATTCGCGGGCACATCAACTCAGTGCCGGTCACCGCACTGAAGGGAGACAAACCATGGCACGAAGGAAGCATCCGCATGCCCATGAGTACGATTGGCAGTGCATCGAGCCATTCTTGACGTCGCGCTCGGATAGATGCCTTGAGTACCCGATGTCGGCGCTCGATAAAACCATTGCTCTGTGGATGGTAAGCCGTCGTGCGCAATCTGTGAAAGCCGATGGTATTGGAGAGCTCTCTGAAGAGGTCAGACTCAAATTGCGGACCGCGGTCGGTTACGACAAAAAGCGGTACGCCGAAACGTGAGACCCATGAATTAACGAAAGCCCTCGCAATCGTTTCTGCGGTGCAGTCAACCAGCGGTACGGCCTCGACCCAGCGTGTAGCGCGGTCAACACACGTCAACAGATAGCGGAAAGCGTTGGAAAACGGGTGGCCGCGCATAACCTGCGGAGGCAGCGGGCCCACGATGTCGATGTGAACGGTTTCAAACCGTCCGCCCGACGCGAAAAATGGCGTTGGGGATGGCTTGGTATGTCGGTGAATTGTACTTTCCTGACAAGCAAGACACTCGGTCACCCAGCACTGCACATCTCGCACCAACGACGGCCAGAAATAGCGGGATTTCACGAGTGTCACACTGGCTCTTTTGCCAGGGTGAGCCGTGTTGTGCAGGCTGGTGAAAATGGCGCGTCTGTGAGACAGTGGCACATACGGACGCGGGTGGCCCTGTGACGTCTCGCAGTACAACATGTGGTCGCCGCTCACGGGAAAAGGCTTCAGAGAGTGCTGAGCGACACACATGTCCGGATCAGCGGCCTGTGAAGCCGCCAGAGCCGGCAGATCCCAAGCGTCCACGGCGATACTGCACGCTGCACGCGATAGGCAGTCCGCGACGACATTATCTGCGCCCCTGATGAAGTGCAGGTCGGACACGTATTCAGTGAGCACCGCGAGATGGCGCTGCTGGCGATCCAGCATGGCGGGGCGACGACTGTAAAAAGCACCGACCAAAGGTTTGTGGTCGGTGAACAAGATGGTACGGCCGCCTTGTATCGTGTTCTTAAAGTGCATAACGGCCATGTATGCTGCCAGCAGCTCGCGGTCGAAAGCAGCGTACTGCTGCTGTGCGGGCGATAATTTCTTAGAAAAGAAACCGAAAAGAAACCATCCACTACCTGGTGCAGAGCGGCGCCAGCAGCGTGCGCGGAACAATCTGTGACCAGGTGGTAGTCGGACGCAGTCGGATGGTGAGCTGCCAACAAACATGCGGTTGCCAGAGCTTGTTTCACTGCGTCGAATGCAGCTTCTCCTTCCTCGGACCACACAACCGCAGCATTCTTCTGGCATTTTCGCAACATTTCCGACAAAGGGTGCGATATCTCTGAAAAGTGCGGGACCATACGGCGATAAAACCCGGCCATGCCTAGAAATCTACGCAATCCCGCAGTATCCTTTGGCAGAGGAAATGCCTGAATGGCCTCAACTCTGTGCTTCGGCGGGCCGATGCCCTCACCACTGATGGTGTGCCCGAGGAAATCTATCGACGTCTTGAAAAATTCGCATTTGTTGGCGGCGATACGAAGTTTGTGCGAACTGAGGACGCGGAAAACATCGGTGAGGTCAGAAACATGTCGATCTGCAGACTCGGAAAAAATTATGATATCATCAAGATATACAAAAACACAGGACAAGTGGCGAAAGATGGAGTCCATGAACCTCTGGAAAGTGGCTCCACTGTTACGCAGACCAAGAGGCATAAACACGTACTCAAATAGCCCAAACGGCGTTGTGACCGCCGTTTTTTCAATGTCGCTTGGTGCCATCGGAATATTATAAAAGGCGCGCACCAGATCAAGCTTACTGAACACCGTCTTGGCGTGTATGCGCGACGCCACCGCATGTATATGCGGCAGCGGGTAGCGGTCGGGGACTGTGATGCTATTGAGAGCGTGGTAGTCACCCGTCACACGCCACTCGCCCGGGCTTCGTTTCGGAACAAGATGGAGCGGTGAAGCCCACGGAGACTTCGACGGACGCACTATACCTTGTTCAAGCAGCTGGTCGAAGACTTGACGCGCTGCCGCTTCTCGCTGCGGGTTGAGGCGGCGTGGCGAAGCGAACGTTGGTGCAGAGCTGCCCGTATCGATGGTGTGCGAAACAGCTGATGTATTTGCTGTCGGTGGATGCTGAGACGGCGAGATGAGACACGGAAATTTCGACAGCAGCAGCTGCACACTCGGAGGAACATCAGCTGCATCGTTGACAACAACACCGCATGTGTTCACAGAAGAAACTGAGCATTGAACAGATAAATCTGTGCTCGAATCGCGAATGCTGCGCCGACGACAATCCACGATCAAGTCGAAATGGCCCAAAAAATCCTGGCCGAGGAGAGCTTGCGTGACGTCAGCGACGATAAAAGTCCAGTACAACTGACGACGGAGACAGCGTAGACCAACCTTCAAACGAAACTCGCCGTAAATTTGTATTGGTTGCCCACCTGCCGACCTGATGCTCACTGCGCTCGGTTCAACTGTAGCTGGTGACACGATTGTCGGGGGTATTACTGATACCGCCGCGCCCGTGTCCACGATGAACATATACGGCTTCTCATTTATGACGGCTGTGACTTGCAAGATCGGCAGGCGAGTATTCACAGAGTTACACGCCTGTCTCACTAGTTTTCCGTCGGCTGACGAGCAGGTGAGGCAGTACGCGAGGACGGCTGCATTCGGACGTCACGGCTCTTCTTGGGCCAGCGGCACCAAGGCTTGCACGTACGAGCTTTGGGTCCGTAAAACAGGTGTGCTCTGCATACCTGCGGCTTCTGTCCGAAGAAATACGGCTGGAGACCTAGACCGGTGCTCGGCGATGCGACCGGACTTCTGTTGAACGCATCGCGCACGCCAGCCGATGCGGAAACCCCAGCGGGGGCCGCCAGGCACGGTACAGTTGGTGTCGTTATGCCATACGATGTTGACGCGAGCAGGGGAATCAGTTCATCTGCCAATTTGGCCAATCCCGTCAAGGACAATTCCTTGTGCGAAGCCAGAGCCGGTCCGATAGCTGATGGGAGGGCCTGTACAAACTTGTGTCGAACAAGGTCATCCGATACCCCCACCTTGCGAGCGATTTCTTGCAGCTCAGCCATATAAATTGATGGTTTTCCGGTCAGCGGCTGCTTCGATATGAGCTCTTCAAACAGCTCCGGTCGGGAGCGTTCATACAGCTGAGTGACTTCTTCCCTGATGGTACTGTAGCTGCGCGTATTCAGACAACTGGGTGGAAGTTGAGTGATGACGTCCGGAGGAAGTGACGCCAGCACGTGATCGAAACGCGTCCTATCAACGGTGATATTTTGCAGCCTGAATTGCGCCTCCAAAATGTGAAACCAGCCTTCAGCAGACTTGGGCATAAATACAGGCACTTTCACGGCGACGCGGTTGACAGTGGCCTCAGGCTCGACATGGAATTTTTCGTCAAATGACATTGTGATTCGAAGAATGAGAACGACAAAGTGAAATGGCAACGTACCGACAATAGGTGACGGAAATAAATGAAAATAATGAATAGGATGTGAAATAGACCCGACGATATACTGGCAGAACAATGAAAACTAAGGAAAACAGGTTGAAATTGAAAAAAATATTTATATGAAACCGGAAAATATAGACACGTGAAAAAAAATGAATGGCCAGAGGACGAATCAGGTGAGTGATTAATATTGAAATATGGAGAATGATAACGGAAAAAATGTACTCACGACTCACTCGGGGCACCACTTGTAGCCATTAGCTACAGATAAACCAGCATTCACAAACTAGTACGCGCATATATTATGTCCGACACCAAAGCGTGACCAAGGAACAATTGAACAAATGCTATGTGTGCAAGCGGCGTCTAACTACATACTGCCAGGTCATTGCTGACGTGGACCAATCAGGTGCCACGCCAGCGACAGGTCAGACGTGGACCAATCATAAAGCCGAGAGTGGCCCACACAGCACAAGAACATATTTAAATACGCACTAACATTAAATAATACAAAAGAAAACTAATAGTAATTACAATGAATATATAATATAACATTACATCAATTTATACTAAAACAACTCACAGTACTCAAAACACAAAACATAACAATGAACAGCGCAATTGTCGCATAACGCTTATATGCGTCGCAACCACTCCAAATTAAACAACGTCACCACAGTGTCTTGTTTGTTAGCTAGACTAGTCTTACATGCAAGCTGTTGTTTTATTGTATAGTTTTCGATAATTATATTATATTATATTTTTTATAACAAATTTTCAATAGATTTTATCTGTATAACTATAAAACGATGATGCCAAATTCTTTATAACTTATGCCATTTTTTTACACGTGATTTCGACCATGTACACAAATGTAAATGTTTGCACGAAAAACCAGATGTGGATTGCAAATATATTGTTTGAATTGAATTGAAATTGAATTAAGAGATGAAAACGAGGAAAAACGAAAACAGATGGAGTATGAAATGAACACATGTGGAGAATATGCTCGAAACGAAATTCCCAAGAAACTCATGTTTGGGGCCTACAATACGACTACAACAACAACAACAACAACAACAACAAACATGTATTTAATATAGCGCACACAATAGTTACAAGCGCGCGACACGCAAAATAATACTGGAGCAAGTGGGAAAATTGGGTCAATTGCGCAGGTTGGGTGAAGTAAACATGCAGCGCAGAACAGAAACACAAACATGTATCAATTATGAGTCCGGAATATGTAACTAAAATGTGCAAAAAAGAGATAAATAATTAAATAAAAGGAAAAACGGATTAAATCAATATCAATAGGAAGAATAAATCAATTATAACATTGCAAACAAGTAAACTTAAGAAGACTCTGAGGCCAAAGAAAGGAAATGTTTGTGCAGCTCAGAGGAGAAAGATGAGTAGGATTTCATTCGGAGGAGGCGAGGAGGAAGTGAATTATAAATGCGGGGTGCAGAAAAAAAGAATGATTTCGCAGACCAAGTGGATTGGTTCAACGCAGGGGGACATATTAGAGGAGTATGATGGCGACGTGAAGAACTCTCTTGAACCAGAAGTAGTGAGCGTAGATAGGACGGGGGTGAAGGACAGTGAAGGATTTTGTACACCAAACAGCAAATTTTGTAGCGAATTCGGAAATGAGCAGTGAGCCAACCAAGGCGGTGAAGGTGAGCTGAAGTTGGCGTTTTGGGAGGAAGTTTAAGAACGAAGCGACAGGCAAGGTTGATAATGGATTGTAGATGGCGGATACTTTTGAGGGGAAGGTGAAAAAACAAGGAGTTACAGTAATCTAGGCGAGTGAAAATGTAAGAATTGACGAGAAGAACAGCCGAAGATTCGTCCAAAAGAGAACGTATGGGATACAATTTTCTCAGAATGAAGCGGCAAGAGCGAGTGAGTTGAGAAAAGTGTTGAGAAAATGATATTGTCGGATCAAATGTGATGCCAAGGTTGCGAATTTGAGAAGCTAGAGGCAAGGAGACAGTGGTAGGGGTTATCCTTGGAGGATGAAAAGCTAAGTAGACAGTTTTGTCGTGATTAAGAAGGAGGTATCTGGAGGCAGCCCATGACGAAATATGGGAAAGAAGTTTAGATACCAAAGTAGAATTATGTAAAGATAAGGGAAAGTAAATTTGTACATCGTCAGCATAGACGTGAAAGGAAATAGGGTATTCTCTGAGGACAGAACAAAGGGACGAGACGTAGAGGTTGAAAAGGAGTGGTCCCAGGAGAGAACCCTGTGGGACGCCAGAAGTCAACGGAACATTGACAGACATCCGGGAATTACAGCGGACAGAAAAGGAACGTTTATGAAGGTAGGAAGAGACAAGAGAAGGAGCTGAGGAAGAAAGGCCAATATGGGCGAGATCTTCACAAAGAATGGAATGATTGACGAGATCAAAGGCAGATGAAAAATCTAATGATATTAGCAGAACAGATTTGCCGAAGGAAAAGTTGGAAAAAATGTCATTAGTGAGGCGAATAAGGAGAGTTTCAGTTGAATGATTTGACATGAAGACTGATTGACAAGGATCAAGGACCGGAGTAATAATCGGACGAAGTTGTTCACGGATAGCGTGTTCAAGAAGTTTAGAAGGAAGCGTAAGCATAGATATAGGACGATAGTTGGAGGGGATGGCAGGATCGACATTAGGCTTCTTCAGTATGGGTGTGATTATAGCATGCTTAGAAGCTAGAAATTGACCATGAAGAAAAGAGGAATTAACCATATGGGTGAGAATGGGAGCAAGGAGGAGGATCGAATCAGAGAGAGCGGAAAAATTAATAGGATCCGAGGGGCTTCTTTTGTTGCGGAGTTTGAGGAGAAAACGAGATGTTTTATAGGGAGAAATTGGTACGAAGGCCGAAATTGAATTTGAGGAGGTAGGAAATGATAGAGGAAAATGACTTTTTGGAATATTTGAGAGTATTGTATCAATTTTTTTAGTGAAAAAAGAGGATAATTGATCAGCTGAAATCATTATTGGACTCCGGGAGGCACTACCAGTTATTGATTTCAGAGTGGACCACCGAGAGTGTTAACCCTTTCCCAGTGAGGATAGGTGAGAGGTGAAATAAATGGATTTGGCGGAAGCAAGAGAGGCGAGGAAGGAATTTCGAGCCGAGCAAAAGGTTGACCAGGCCGAAGGAGAGCGAAAGCGCCTCCAGAGACGCTCCGTACGACGGCATTTGGAGCGCAGGACGCGCAGATCTGAGGACCACCAAGGAGGGGGTGGAGATTCGCAGATAACTTTGATTTCACGGAGTGGAAAGATAAGATCATTTATATTTGAGAGGTAATCTGAGATAAAGTTTGGGAGTGATGGAGGACTGAGGAAAACATAACTAAGAGGAGATAGGAAGCGTTCGACAAGAGAGGAGAAGTGAGAAGAATTGAAATTCTTGTAGTTGCGTGAAAGAATAACCCTAGAGGAAGATTTGGGAGAACGAGTGGAAAAAAGTTGAAATGTGATAAGGCTATGGTCAGAAAAAAGAGGATCTGGGGGGTGGGTGAGTATGTCTGGGGAAATGAGTTTCGAAGAAGTCGGAGTGGAAATAATGAGATCCAGCGTGTGACCAGAAGTATGGGTAGCACCTGAGTTTAAGACGAGAAGATCCCAAGAGTCGAGCAGAGAAATAAAATCACGTATGAGAGTTTGAAACGAAGGGCGATCAACCCAGATGTTGAAGTCGCCTAGCAGAATATAGTTATCAGAGAAATGTTGGGAAAGTAGTGAGATGAATTCGTCAAAGTCAGACAGGAAGAGTGAGGCGGTACCAGAATTATTATGACGGTATACCACTATAATACCCAGGGTGGGAAGTGCTGGTAGAGACAGACAGAGTACTAATAATTCGAAAGTAGGAGATGTAAAATTGAATTCTGTGAGGGTGGAGAGGGAAAGCGAGGCATTGAAAATGACGCCAACTCCACCGCCCGAAGGTTTCAATGATGAAGAAATAGATCGACAGGCATGGAAGAAATTAAAAGACGGGGGAAGATGAGCTCTAAACGTGGGAACGTCGCTCTCCAGGAGCCATGTCTCGGTTAAGAACAAGAGAGAAAGTTGATTGGAGAGTAGTGCATCAGATATATACAAGGATTTGTTACGGGCCGATCTGGTATTGAACAAACCAAGAGAAATGTGCTTACTAAAAGGAAGAGAGTTATGAGAGGGAAGACGTTGAGAAAAGTCGTGATGAGGAAATGAGCAATTCGGGTGCTTGATGGGTGAGGTGGAAGAATGGGCTGTAGGAAGTCACGCAGAAGGACAATGGGAAAAAGAAGGAGACTGGGCTGGAGGAGCTACAATGGTGCGCTGTCGGATCGAATTTTTCACGGCGACGAAGGAGGGACACTGAGGCGAAAACGATGAGTGATTGGCGGGGCGATCGTGTCTTACACAATTGGCGCAACATTTTTTAGTCTTATCCGGACATTGCGAAGAATGGTGTGCCCCAGCACAGTGGCCGCATGTGATGGCATTGGAGGGGGCACAGCGGTTTTTCTTGTGGCCGAGGCCGCAGCAGTGGGAGCAGCGCGCTACCCAGAAACGATCATAGACAACGCAGCTGCACAAATCCACGAACAGGCGATCTCCGGCAGTTTTGATGGCCCGTCGAACCTATGAAGAAACACCCAGAACGGCATGCGAACGACCATACTTAGGTTTTGAAATGAAAAACAGTTTCATTTGCGAATCAGGAACTGAAGCCAAGCAGGGGTTTTTCATTTTCAAAGAGCTCAGTAGATGATCAGGCGAAGACACTGGTGGGATGTTGGCCACAGTGATTTTGGGGAGAATTGACGCCTGCCCCAGGACCGATACTTCCACATTGTCCAAGTTGTTGAGCGCAATCTCAGCCTCGGTTCTGGCGTGTGCAGTCGAGCAGTGCAAGACTAAGCCACCGGTCTTTGTTTGGCGGGATTTAGCAACTGGGACTGCTTTCAGGCGACTCTTCACGTCATCCATCTTCACAGATCCGGCGCCTTTTTGCTTCACAACCAGAGGGTACGAATGCACGCCTTCCTCCTTGTTTTGCGAGTCGTTCACTTGAGAGACCGACAAGGAAGCACACACAGAAGCGTGCACAGATCTGAGGTCGTCGGTTAGTTCCTCCTTCATTTTGGCGAGGCGAGAGTCGATAACTTCGGTAATTTTCTCAACTGCCAGTGGCGCGCAGTGCGACGAAACGTAGTCAGACTTGCAAGTCACGCAAATCCAAAACAGCTTGTGTTTTCGTATTGCGTTATACGCCGGGGTGGACAAGGCAGCGCATGTGAGGTGGAAGTAGCTCCCGCATCCTTCACAGTGAATGTGCGGGGCAGAGTTGAGGAGCTCGCCACATGAGCAGGTACGGTCAGTCGGTGGAGACAGAGTGGTCATGATGAGTGCGGGCGAGTCCGTGTGTCGAAGCGATGTGTAAGGCAGAGCAACGGAGTACAATGGTACACCCTGACAGGGAGGGTTAATCCTCTGCCGGTGGGAGAAACCAGCACAAAAACAGGGACGCGAGAACACGGGCGCTCAAGCAAACAGGGACCAACACAAGACACAACCTAACTCGACGACAGCACAAACAACCACAAACACAGTAATGCAAGGTTCCTCAAAAGTTATATTCCTAAAAAAATACTCACAAAAATAACATTGTACACAAAAATAAATATCACCTAGATAATAGCTCAACATCTGCAGCTATTTTCCTGAACAGAGACCATTCCCACAACAAAACAACAATGGAATTGGTCTGTAGTGCGTCACGTGGAATTACGCCGCGCACAACCTCGCCGAGTCTAGCTGCACGTCTATTCGTTTGTATGTCTGTATGTCGTGTTTGTCTTTGTCACTGCGTGTGTTGTTGGATCATGTGTGTGCTTGACCAATTGTATGTTTGTATGCTTGTGTGTGACTTGTTGTGTGACCTGTTTCAAATACAGTCGGTCCATAGAACTCGTCCTGTTTGCGTGTAACGCTCCGTGGCGAGCCAACCGCCACATTGGTGACGGACATGGCCCCAATTGGAACAAAGTCTATTTGAGACAACATTTCCTTGCGCTCTCATACTCTCTCTGTGCCGTCCTAATCCGGCAGGCAGCATAGGCGCACACAGGTTACACTTGTGATGGAGGTAAAAGTTGACATCCTACAGAGGGCGCTGAAACTTGGCGTTTGAGACAAAACGCCCGAGGGCATAAAATGCGTCGGGGAAAGAGCGAGTAAGGGAAGCGAGCGCAACTCACACAGAGCGTCCCTCATCGTCCCCTAGGTGTCAAAACGCGGGCGTGAATATCCGGTTGAAATAACAAACATGTAAACAGTCGTCGTGTTAGCGCAGTATAAATGAAGCGATGAATATGAAACTGTGATTTGTATTTGCGATAGATATAAGAATTATTTCACCTTATAAACTAGTATGCATCGAGTAGTCGCGGCTTCAGTATTAACACCGTTATTAGCATGGGTTATGAGAAAAGGGTTCAATTAAGCACGCGAGCGCTGGCAAAAATAAAATGTCAATGAATATGAATATACTGGTCATCATTAGTGTTTTAAAGGCTCATCGGCTTGTTATAGTACACGACTCTTCCAAATGTGAATGCGACAAGTCGCATCATGAAATGAAACTCATTTATGAACGATATGATACTAGAAAACGGTAAAATTTAATTTACCTGACACATCAATTAACTTTAAATAACATACATTTATTTCAGTATTGTTGTATTTAACCTTTCCTTGAACACATTTTCACGACACAGTTGGTGCCGTTTTTCAACAGTAAGAAGCGGTAGTTTTAATAGTTAGCCGTGGCTGTAATGAGCTCAAAAAGATGATTAATTGCTTTGTCTATAAATGGTTCAATTATAGTTCAATTCAAGTTCAAGTTCAATTATAGTTCAATTCAAGTTCAAGTTCAATTATATCATTACATATGTATTTCTGTTTATCAGCAAGTTGTAAGTTTTGAGAATGAGAATGGCAGTATGGATAGGCTGCACTTGACACTATACACTATCTACGGGGAATTCAATAGTGTGTAGGAATTGGCCCCAGGAAATTGTTAATTTGGCAAATGTGTTTCCTTTCGTTTACTGAAATATTTCAACATATTCTATTGATTTTATAACGTTATATTTATTAAATAGAAAAACTTTCAGTAAATTCTGAAACAAATTAATTACATATATATATATATATATATATAAACTAGCATTAAATTATATACAGCCCGCCCGTTGTGCGGAGCAATTCATAAAAATATTGCAAATCTATATATATAAAAGAGATCCTCTGTGTGTCTGTGTGTGTGTGTGTGTCTGTGTGTGTGTTCGACCCTCCTTGGTCCATTTTCTATCAGCTATTATTCGGCCACCACTCAGCCTACCCGCTAACAATTTATACCATCACGTTGGAAATTTTCTTGTCTACACTTTAGATTAAATTTTAAATTTCAAAAATGAAATCAAAAAAAGTTATAGCGGTGAAAAGACAAAATGAACCCTGAAAAATGCGAAAATTGTGGTCAATGCTCTGCCATCTACTCCTCATAAACCAGAAATGGTACAGCCAAACAGATTATACCACTGTGTAGAGAATTTTCTGTTCTACAAGATAGGTTATAATTCATATCCAAAAATAGAACATAAAAGATGTAAACATGACAAAATTTCAATCTATATTCAAAATTATATTTTTACTCCACGCGTCCGATTTTCTATACTTTTTTCTCTATGTATCAAAAACTAATTATCACACAACTAAATAAATGATACCATCATGCTGATAATTTTCTTTGCTACAACACGGTATAATTTTTAATTTTCCAAAGTGTATTAAAAAAAAGTTACGGCGGTGTGAAGTCAAAATGACAAAGTCAAAAATGCAAAATTGCACTGGAAACCGTGAATGTTTTGGTAAATATTCCCCTATCTATTCCTCATAAACCAGCAATGGGACAGCTATAAAAATTATACTATTGTGTAGATAATTTTGTGTTCTACAAGAAAAGTTATAATTTATACCCACAAATGATACAAAAAATGTGTAAAATTGGCAAAATTGTCATATACATCCAAAATTACACTTGATCACCGGGCGCCTAAATTAATTCATTTTTCTACCTATTTCTCAGGAACTATTTGTCACACATTAAAATAAATTATATCATCGTGCTGGAAATTGTATTTTTTTTAAATGCGGTATAATTCTTAATTTTCCAAAGTGTATCTGAAGGAAGTGACGGCGGTGTAAAGTCAAAAGGACATATTGCCAATTTGACAGCTATTATGCGCACTTGCGATTACACAGGAATATACTACTGTGTAGATAATTTTGTGTTCTACAAGAAAAGGTGTAATTTATACCCACAAATGATACAAAAAACGTGTAAAATTGGCAAAATTCTCAAATACATCCAAAATTACACTTGAACACCGGGTGACTACAATTTATTCATTTTTATACCCATTTCTCAAGAACTATTTGTCATACATTAAAATTAATTATACCATCGTGCTAGAAATTTTGTTTCCTACAGTACGGTATAATTATTAATTTTCCAAAGTGTATCTGAAGGAAGTTACGCCGGTGTAAAGTCAAAAGGACATATTGCCAATTTGACAGCTATTATGCGCACTTGCGATTACACAGGAATATACTACTGTGTAGAGAATTTTGTGTTCTACAAGAAAAGCTATAATTTATACCCACAAATGATACAAAAAAGGTGTAAAATTGGCAAAATTCTCAAATACATCCAAAATTACACTTGAACACCGGGCGACTAAAATTAATTCATTTTTCTACTATTTCTCAGTAACTATTTGTTACACATAAAAATAAATCATACCATCGTTCTAGAAACCTTTTCTTCTACAATACGGTATAATTTGTAATTTTCCAAAGGGTATCTGAAGGAAGTTACGGCGGTGTAAAGTCAAAAGGACATATTGCCAATTTGACAGCTATTATGCGCACTTGCGATTACACAGGAATATACACCGATTAAATTTCACTGAAGCCCAATCACAATTAAGAATGCATCATATTATCTCCAAGCATGGATGGTGTGGTTTTATTGCGTACAGTTTAATTAATGCTACACTCTACTGAATATATAGGCTTTATTGTCCTCAATAACGTTCCGCACGACGGGCGGGTAAAATGCTATTGGGAACAAAGTAAACTACTGAATTTAACTGTGTAATTTAATTGGTTTAATTTCAAGCTGCATAAGCATAAGTTGCATAAGGATATGGGTTGCAATATCATGTAATGCCAACTTATGCTGTTTTAGCGGAAGCATTAACCTGGAATTATAGAGATGACAGAAGGTTGCATTGTTTTGATAGTGTTGTGGAAAAACATGTTTTCTAAATTGAAACATAAATTTCACATTTAGACTTTTAGATTAGCTATAACTTTCCTGTGGGTTTGTTTTTCTTTTTCAATTTGCACTAATTTTTTTATGAATTGAATATTAATTATATTTTATGAACTGTTCCGCACGACGGGCGAATTAAATGTATCTATAAAGAGTGGGTTTAAATGATAGCGAGGTATATGATATTTTGCTAGCAGTAAATATTCTAGCGATAAAAGTAGAATAGCTCTTAAGCAAATGATTTTGGAGAATGATGTGAACCTTTAAATATATTTTGCGATCTGATGATATATGTATTAGGAATAATACGTAGCAGAATATAGATTGCATAATATAATATCGGCTGTAATATCAAGGGCTGCATTATCGATGTAATCCAAAAAATAACAACTGTATGAATATGATGCATTAGTGGAAGCATTAACCGGGAATTATGAGATAATATGATAATGGTGTAAAATTATATCGCATTATGCAACAAATGTGAATTTAGCTACCTTACAGTTTGGTCCCGATACTATATTGGCGGGTTGAGAGAAAAGTATTGGTGGGCCGCGTGTTTGGGACCCCTGGGGTAGATAATCTCAGTCTTCTGATTACAAATTATGATCGCATCAGTATATTTTGTGATCACAAACTAATAAGTTAAATCACCTCAGACTAGGCTGAGAGCGGTCAAGATTGAATGGTTGGGTTGGGTTGGGTAGGTTTGACTCAGGTTATATTGGGTTTTAATGATAGCGGAAAATATATAAATTTTAACAATAAATATTATAGCGGTAAAAGTGAAATAGTACTTAAGCAAATGATATTGGGAAATGATGTTAAGTAATAAATATAGTTTGGAAACAGTCTGATGAAAAGATTTCATCATCTTTCATTGTTTGTTTCGTGTTTGTGTTCTGAATTATACCACACGACGGGCAGATTTATATATCAGGCGGGTTGAGGGATAATATTTGTCAAAATAAGAACAAAAATATTCACATTTAGACTTTTCTATTGGTTAAGATATTTATAGGTTACATTTTTTGCTTTTCGATTTGTATTCATTATATTTTATGGATTTGATATGAATTTTATTGTATGAATTGTTCCGCACGACGGGTGGGTTTAAAAAAGTGTTTTTAGATCATTTTTTCAAATGGTTCATTTAAAAAAAGGTTTTTTTTATTTAAAATAAAAATGTTCCGCGGGCAGCAGCTATAGACAATAGAACGTTCAATTTACCCTGTAGAATTAATCCATACACAAAACCAATGGATTTGACTTCAAGATGCAGAACGGATCGTGTTCGAGTTCTGAATTATTCAGCACGACGGGCGGGTTTAAAAATGACTCAGGCGGACTGAGGGGAAATATTGTGTCGAAATAAAATTAATTAAACTTATAATTTTCAATTGATTAATATTTTTATGAGTGTACCCTATTTCATTTTTATTTTTCCATATTTTTTATGAATTGAATATGAATTTCATGTTATGAATTGCTCCGCACAACTGGCGGGTTTTAATGCTATATATATACATAAAGAAGAAATTATCTGTCTGTCTGTGTATGTATGCTTGAATATGAGGTGACATAATTGCGCTGGCTCATGGTTCGCTGGTTCAATTATCAGGGGCTTCAAACGCAAACGAAGCAATGGCTCATTTTTATGAAATAAAAATGTCCCGCGGGCAGCAATAAAACGTTCAATTTCACCGTATAGAATGAATTCATATACAAAACTAATGGATTTGACTTCAAGAACCAGAACGGATGGTGTTCGAGTTCTGAATTTTTCCTCACGTCGGGCGGGTTTAAATATGAGGCGGGTTGAGTGAAAATATTTTGTCAAAATAAAATTAAAAATAATGAAATTTAGACTTTTTAATTGATTAAGGTCTTCATGAGTTTGCCTTATTTATTTTTAATTTGCAATATTTTTATGAATTGTTCCGCACAACGGGCGGGTTTTAATGCGGTTTTAATGCTATATATATACATAAAGAAGAAATTATCTGTCTGTCTGTGTATGTATGCTTGAATATGAGGTGACATAATTGCGCTGGTTCATGGTTCGCTGGTTCAATGATCAGGGGCTTCAAACGCAAACGAAGCGATGGCTCATTTTTATGAAATAAAAATGTCCCGCGGGCAGCAATAAAACGTTCAATTTCACCGTGTAGAATGAATTCATATACAAAACTAATGGATTTGACTTCAAGAACCAGAACGGATGGTGTTCGAGTTCTGAATTATTCCGCACGTCGGCCGGGTTTAAATATGAGGCGGGCTGAGTGAAAATATTTTGTCAAAATGTAAATTAAAAATAATGAAATTTAGACTTTTTAATTGATTAAGGTTTTTATGAGCTTGCCTTATTTATTTTTAATTTGCAATATTTTTATGAATTCTTCCGCACAACGGGCGGGTTTTAATGCTAGTCTATATATATAAAAGAGATCCTCTGTGTGTGTGTCTGTGTGTGTGTGTCTGTGTGTGTGTTCGACCCTCCTTGGTCCATTTTCTATCAGCTATTATTCGGCCACCACTCAGCCTACCCGCTAACAATTTATACCATCACGTTGGAAATTTTCTTGTCTACACTTTAAATTAAATTTTAAATTTCAAAAATGAAATCAAAAAAAGTTATAGCGGTGAAAAGACAAAATGAACCCTGAAAAATGCGAAAATTGTTGTCAATGCTCTGCCATCTACTCCTCATAAACCAGAAATGGTACAGCCAAACAGATTATACCACTGTGTAGAGCATTTTCTGTTCTACAAGATAGGTTATAATTCATATCCAAAAATAGAACATAAAAGATGTAAACATGACAAAATTTCAATCTATATTCAAAATTATATTTATACTCCACGCGTCCGATTTTCTATACTTTTTTCTCTATGTATCAAAAACTAATTATCACACAACTAAATAAATAATACCATCATGCTGGAAATTTTGTTTGCTACAACACGGTATAATTTTTAATTTTCCAAAGTGTATTAAAAAAAAGTTACGGCGGTGTGAAGTCAAAATGACAAAGTCAAAAATGCAAAATTAGCACTGGAAACCGTGAATGTTTTGGTAAATATTCCCCTATCTATTCCTCATAAACCAGCAATGGTACAGCTATAAAAATTATACTATTGTGTAGATAATTTTGTGTTCTACAAGAAAAGTTATAATTTATACCCAATATATATTATATATTATAGCAACGGATCTATCTCACCGAGCACTCAACACAACAATAACAATAACAATACAACAACAATAGAATGATACAACGCCACGACACACACACCACAACTGCTGTACACACACTGGCTGACGGCCGTTAGCGTCACCCACGCCTAATACCCTCGCGCCCTCTGGCGGTGTAGGCACACACTACATCTCCCCTTCAAGTGGTGGAGGGGGCGCTGTCGGCTCTGCAGACGTAATCGCTCAGATGCGACGGTGGTCTGCGTGTTCGGGCGCTCCGGCGGAATTGCGGGGTTCGTGAGGCTTCCGATGTACCGCCCACATTCTCCCCCGGCGGCGGCGGCGGTGATGCGGGTCTGCTTCTGGTCTCCTGCGACGTTAGCGGCGCCGTGCCAACAGATGGCGGCGGCTGCACTTCGAGCGGCGGCTGTACCACGGGCGAGGGTGTGTTGGCTGCTGGTCGCAGGTGTCTACGGTTGCGCCAGTAGAGACCGCCGTGAGGCAGGCGCACAGCGTACTGGCGGCGACGGCCAGTCATGGCGACCACGCCAGTCCGGTCCCAGCGACCGGATGTCGGGTCCTGGAGAGCCACCGTAGTGCCGGGCCGCAACGGCGGCAACACCTTAGCCGACCGGTTGTATTGGGCGACCTGCTTGTTGTGTAAGCTCGCCGCTCGCCGGTCGCACTCAGCGGTGGGCGGCTGCCACTCCGGCAGAAACGAGCGTGGATGCGCGGGAACGGCGGACGACACGGGGCGGCCGTACAAAAGCTGCGCGGGGGAGCGACCATCGGCACCCGGCGCGTTGCACAGCTCCAACAGACCGGCGACAAAGGCGTCTGTGTCGATGTTCCCGTCGTGCGCCGCCTTCTGAATGAGCCGCTTCACCCGTTTCACGGCGGACTCAGCGTGCCCATTAGAAGACGGGAAGTGCGGACTGGAGACACGATGGCGTATGTGCCAAAGTCGCAGAAATTCGGCCGTGTGGCGCGCCGTGAACTGTGGACCGCCGTCTGACGACAGTATGGTCGGAACCCCCGTCATGGCGAACACATGTCGTAGCATCTTCACCAGCTGGTGAGAGGAGGTGTCACGGCCACAGTCGAACACCAGTGGCCAGTTGGAGAACCGGTCCGCGCACACGAGGTAGGTCTTCCCTGCGTGTTGGAAAAAATCCGCGGACACCGATTCGAAAGGACGTGTCGGGTGCGGTTCCGTCAGGTATGGCTCTTTTTGCTGGCTGTCTTTGTACTGCAGACATTTTCGGCACGATGCTACGGCAGTGGCGATTTCGTTGTTCAGGCCCGGCCAGAAGACAGTTTGCCGTGCGCGTTGCACAGTCCTGGCCTGCCCCTGGTGACCGTCGTGGAGCCGACGGAGGGTGTCCTTCCGCAAACACCTGGGCACAAGCAGGCGGCAGCCGACCAGGATCAGCCCATGGTCCGCAGTGAGCTGGTCGCGCACGCCCCAGAATGGGTGGAGACTGGCGGGCAGCAGATGTTTGTGCTGAGGGAAACCGCCCAGCACGTACGTCATCAATTGGCGACACTCATCGTCGGCCAGAGACGCAGCTCGCACCGCCTCCAGGGTGGTGTCAATCGGTGACGTGCGATGACCCAGGTCGTCTGCGTCTGTGAACGCGTCCAGCGTCTGGACGAAGAATCCAGACGAGCACTCGTCAACGTCAGCGTCAGCATCAGCAGGCTGGGAAGGTGCGCGCGACAGAGCGTCGGCGATGTTGTGCTTTGCACCCGGTCTCCAGCTAGCGACAAAAGTCAAGTGCAGCAGACGCTGTCGCATACGTTGCAGGCGCGGGTTGGAGATGTCTCCGAGTGCCTTCTCGTTCAGTATCGGAACGAGAGGCTTGTGATCGGTGACCACACTGAACGTGGGGAGGCCAGCCAGATACTGATGGCATTTCTGACATGCCCACACAACTGCCAGCATCTCCAACTCACACACAGCATACCTGCTTTCGGTGTCGGACACAAATCGCGACCCACACTGGATCAGCTGCCAACGGCCTTGATCATCCCGCTGGCGAAGAACGAATCCGAGACCTTTCTCACGTGCTGCATCCGTCTCCAGCATTGTGGGCCGCGTTGGGTCGAAGTGACCAAGCACAGGAGGGCTGGCCAACGCGCGTTTTACGGCCGTGAAAGCAGCGTCGTGTTGTGACGACCACTGCCACTCGACGCCTTTGCGGAGCAGCTGGCGCAGGGGCTCAGCAGCGGAGGCGATGGAGTCCGAGAAGTCACCGAACTGGTTCGCCAAACCGAGAAAGGACCGCAGGGATGTAAGGTCCGTCGGCGCGGGAAATTCTGCGAGGGCTCGAATTTTCTTGTGGTCGACGGTGAATCCAGAGGCGTTGATGTGGAATCCACAGAAATTGGCGGAAGTGGCGGCGAACATAAATTTTTGCAGGTTCAACGTAACGCCGGCGTCGTCGAAGCGTTGTAGCAGCTGCCAGACTCGCTGCAGATGCTCGTCGTAGCTGGCGGTATACACCAGCACGTCGTCCACGATCTTGCAGGAGTCGGGTAGGCCAGACAAGGCGACGTCGCCGCGTCGGTTGAACTCGTCGCCGCTGGAGACCAGGCCCATAGGCGCGCGACAGAACCTGAATCGGCCCCACGGGGTGATGAAGGTGGTGAGGTCTCGGTGCTCGCGCCGCAAGGGCACCTGAAAGTACCCTTGTAATGCGTCCACCTGGGTGAACCACCGATTGCCGAGGCCCATACTGCTGACAGCCTCCACAGGCGAGCGAACCGGATGCGTAGGCCGGCGAACGAAGCGGTTGAGGCGTGTGAAGTCCACCGTGAGTCGGCAGCCGTTTGGCGTGCCATCTGCCTTGCGCTTGCCGACAACGACGATCGGTGAGCACCAGTCTGTCGGGTGGGAGACCGGCTCGATGACGCCCTGCTGCTGAAGCAGCTCCAGCTGCTGTTGTGCCTGGGCGCGATGACAGAACGGCACGGAGCGGGGAGCCGTCACGTTGTACGGCACCGCTTCATCGCGCAGATCGATCCGCATTGCCCCGCCTTTCATCTCCCGGAGAGGACCGTCCGTGGAGAACACACGAGGGAAGGCCGCTATAAGCTGCTCGCTATGCGAACGACGATCCGCCGCTGTTGGCTGAGCTGTGTTGGTCCAGCGCGGGCATTGCTGAGGTGTGGCTGCCGGTCCAGCGGTCACCTGCTGCAGGTGCTGTTCGCGAGACATCTGCCGAGGGAATGCGCGGTGCAGTAGACGCAGCTCCACTGCGTCTCGCCAGCAGAGCAGAGCACAGCGCACTGACGGCACCACGTACAGAGTGGAGCGGCAGGATGCATCACCGAGTCGCAAGACTGCCTCGCACGTGCCCAGACACCGCAGTAACTGACCGTTGGCGACCCGCAAGCGTGACCGCGGTGGGCGCAAACTATTGTTGGCCACTCCAAGTTGCTGCGCAATCCCAGCGTCAATTACCGACACATCGGCGCCGGAATCGCATCGCCACTTAACCTCGCGCGGCGCGCGGCCCTCTGCAGAAACGGTGATGCTAATAGCGGTTACGCGCGTGTGTTTAAAGTCATCAAAAACATCGCCGATATACGAGCACAAAGCAGGTGTATTGACATTCACAACACCGTCAACATCATCATCAGTGTCATCGGCGACGTCTCTGACGAAATTGTCCCGACGACGGCCAGCACGGGGCTGTGATGAGCGGCAGACGCGCGCGTAGTGCCCGCGCTTTCCGCACCGACGACACAAGCTCTCCGCGGCGCGGCACGGGGCCGACTGGTGATGCTGCCCACACCGCACACAAGGGGCGGAGCCATCGTCGCGATCTGACTGCCGGCTCAGTTGACTGCGCATGCGCGGCTGCTGACGGCGTACAGCCGCGACCTCTGTGCGGGGAACCGGGGAACCAGTCACATCGGCCGAGGCGCTTCGCATAGCTGCAGCGTTGAAGCGGGCTGACTCAGCCGATTGGCACATTTTGAGTGCCTTGTCCAACGACAGGTCCCTGTGCGCGACTTGCAGGAGCTGGTGCAGAGCGGCAGAGTCGGACGTCCCCATAACAAGCTGGTCACGCAAACGCTCGTCGCGGCAGGCAGCGCAAAAATCGCAGCTGGCAGCAATTTCTCGCAGCGAGCGCAAGAATTCGCCCACATTTTCGCCGTCCTGCTGTCGACGGGCGAAAAAGCGCCGGCGTTCCACCAGCACATTCTGCTGCGACTGCTGATGCTCCTCCAATAGGCGGATGCAGGCGGGCAAATCAGCCGTCGCCGGCAGCATCAGTGAGTGGCGGATGACGCGGCACCACTCGTCGTCCAGCAGTGTCGTGAGCAGCGCTTGCTGCTGCGCAGGGCTCAGGCTATCGCTGCCTGACAGTGTGGTGTGTGCCAGCACGCGCTCCTTCCAGGAGGTAAAGTCGGCTGCCGATGCTGCGTAGGCCAGACGGGCTGGTGGCTGACAATGAGCCATGGTGTGTGGGGCGACTGCGGACGAGCTGGCGGGGGCTGCCATTGCAAGCTGCTGGCGAGCGAGCTGAGTCACCAACTCTGTGAGCTGGTCCAGCTTCTGCTGTTGTTCGTCTCGCAGCGGCTGCGCCATGTACGATATATTATAGCAACGGATCTATCTCACCGAGCACTCAACACAACAATAACAATAACAATACAACAACAATAGAATGATACAACGCCACGACACACACACCACCACTGCTGTACACACACTGGCTGACGGCCGTTAGCGTCACCCACGCCTAATACCCTCGCGCCCTCTGGCGGTGTAGGCACACACTACACAAATGATACAAAAAATGTGTAAAATTGGCAAAATTGTCAAATACATCCAAAATTACACTTGATCACCGGGCGCCTAAATTAATTCATTTTTCTACCTATTTCTCAGGAACTATTTGTCACACATTAAAATAAATTATATCATCGTGCTGGAAATTGTATTTTTTAAAATGCGGTATAATTCTTAATTTTCCAAAGTGTATCTGAAGGAAGTGACGGCGGTGTAAAGTCAAAAGGACATATTGCCAATTTGACAGCTATTATGCGCACTTGCGATTACACAGGAATATACTACTGTGTAGAGAATTTTGTGTTCTACAAGAAAAGGTGTAATTTATACCCACAAATGATACAAAAAACGTGTAAAATTGGCAAAATTCTCAAATACATCCAAAATTACACTTGAACACCGGGTGACTACAATTTATTCATTTTTATACCCATTTCTCAGGAACTATTTGTCATACATTAAAATTAATTATACCATCGTGCTAGAAATTTTGTTTCCTACAGTACGGTATAATTATTAATTTTCCGAAGTGTATCTGAAGGAAGTTACGCCGGTGTAAAGTCAAAATGTCATGTTGCCAATTTGACAGCTATTATGCGTACTTGCGATTACACATGAATATACACTGATTAAATTTCACTGAAGTCCAATCACAATTTACGCACTTGCGATTACACAGGAATATACTATTGTGTAGATAATTTTATGTCCTACAAGAAAAGTTATAATTTATACCCACAAATGATACAAAAACGTGTACAATTGGCAAAATTCTCAAATACATCCAAAATTACATTTGAAAACCGGGTGATTAAAATTAATTCATTTTTTTACCCATTTCTCAGGAACTATTTGTCACACATTACAATAAATTATACCATCGTGCTAGAAATTTTGTTTTCTACAATACGGTATAATTTGTAATTTTCCAAAGTGTATCTGAAGGACGTTACGGGGGTTTAAAATCAAACGGACATATTGCCAATTTGACAGCTATTATGCGCACTTGCGATTACACAGGAATATACTACTGTGTAGAGAATTTTGTGTTCTACAAGATAAGCTATAATTTATACCCACAAATGATACAAAAAACGTGGAAAATTGGCAAAATTCTCAAATACATCAAAAATTACACTTGAACACCGGGCGACTAAAATTAATTCATTTTTCTACTATTTCTCAGTAATAATTTGTTATACATAATAATAAATTCTACCATCGTGCTAGAAATCTTGTTTTCTACAATACGGTATAATTTGTAATTTTCCAAAGGGTATCTGAAGTAAGTTACGGCGGTGTAAAGTCAAAAGGACATATTGCCAATTTGACAGCTATTATGCGCACTTGCGATTACACAGGAATATACACCGATTAAATTTCACTGAAGCCCAATGACAATTAAGAATGCATCATATTATCTCCAAGCATGGATGGTGTGGTTTTATTGCGTACAGTTTAATTAATGCTACACTATACTGAGTATAGAGGCTTTATCGTCCTCAATAACATTGCGCACGACGGGCGGGTAAAATGCTATTGGGAACAAAGTAAACTACTGAATTTAACTGTGTAATTTAATTGGTATAATTTCAAGTTGCATAAGCATAAGTTGCATAAGGATATGGGTTGCAATATCATGTAATGCCAACTTATGCTGTTTTAGCGGAAGCATTAACCTGGAATTATAGAGATGACAGAAGGTTGCATTGTTTTGATAGTGTTACACTTCTGAATTACTACACACGAAGGACGGGTGTGAATTTGAGCAGTGTTGAGGGAAAAACATCGTCAATAATTAAAACAAGAATTAAATTTTATAAATTTAAAATTATAAATTAAAAAATTAAAAATTATACCGTGTTGTAGCAAACAATATTCACAGCATGATGGTATTATTTATTTAGATGTGTGATTATTAGTTTTTGAGAAATAGAGAAAAAAGTATAGAAAATCGGACGCGTGGAGTTTAAATATAATTTTGAATGTAGATTGATTGTTTTCCATTTTACATGTTTTATATTTAATTTTTGGGTATAAATTATAGTTTGTTGAGTAGAACAAAAAATTTTCTACACAGTGGTATAATTTGTATAGTTGTACCATTGCTGGTTTAGGAGGAGTAGTCTTCAGAAAATTGACCAAAATTTTCGCGTTTTTCAGGGTTCATTTTGTCTTTTCACAGCTATAACTTTTTTTGATTTCATTTTTGAAATTTAAAATTTAATCTAAAGTGTAGACAAGAAAATTTCCAACGTGATGGTATAAATTGTTAGCGGGTAGGCTAAGTGGTGGCCAAATAATAGCTGATAGAATATGGACCAAGGAGGGTCGAACAGACACACAGACACACACACAGACACACAGAGGATCTCTTTTATATATATAGACTAGCATTAAAACCCGCCCGTTGTGCGGAGGAATTCATAAAATGGAATTAATATTCATAATAATTCATATTCATAAAAATATTCCAAATGAAAAAAGAAAAGGAAAACTCATCAGTGTCTTACTCAATAGAAAAGTTCAAGTGTGAATATTTTTATTTTTATTTTGACATAATATTTTCCCTCAACCCGCCTCATATATAAACCAACCCATTGTGCGGAATAATTCAGAACACAAACACGTAACAAACAATGAAAATCCTAGCATGTAAACCCGCCCGTCGTGCGAAACAGTTCATACTATTAAATTTGTATTCAATTCATGAGAGAAAAGGAATATGAATTAAAAAAGAGTTGAGTAAACCCATACAAAAGTCTAAATTTCTATATTTTCATATTTATTTTCACAAAATAGTTTGCCTAAGCCGCCTCATATTTATACATGCCCGTCGTGCTGAATAATTCAGAACTCAGACACGAAACAATGAAAAATGACTACACTTTTTCATCATAATGTTTCCAAAATATTTTAATAACTTAATATCACCGTCTAGCATTGAAACCCGCCAGTTGTGCGGAGCAATTCATAAGATGAAATTCATATTTAATTCATAAGCATATTGCAAATTAAAAAAGAAAACAGATATACTCATTAAAATCTTACTCAATTGAAAAGTCTAAATTCAATTATATTTTTTGACAACATATTTTCCTTCAGCCCGTCTCATATTTAAACCCGCCCGTCGTGCTGAACAATATATAAAATAAAATGCATATTCAATCCATAAAATAAAATGCATATTCAATCCATAAAACAAAACTGAATACAAATTAACAAGCAAAACATTTAACATTTTCCCTCGAACAGCCTCATATTTAAACCCGCCCGTCGTGCGGAACAATTAAGCCCCAACACCAATGGTTCTTTATACATAAAACAACTAATGACAACTAACTAACTAATATTCAAATGGTTCTTTATTATATAATAATGGTTTTTTATTTAATGGTTCTATATGGTACAATAATTCAGTAGTTTACTTTGTTCCCAGTAGCATTTTACCCGCCCGTCGTGCGGAACAATTAAGCCCCTGATCTATACCATTGAACCCGCGCAATTATGTCACCTCATATTCAAGCATACACACACAGACAGACAGATAATTTCTTCTTTATGTATATACTAGCATTAAAACCCGCCCGTTGTGCGGAACAATTCATAAATATATTGCAAATTAAAAATAAATTAGGCAAACTCATGAAAACCTTATTCAATTAAAAGGTCTAAATTTCATTATTTTAAATTTTATTTTGACAAAATATTTTCACTCAACCCGCCTCATATTTAAACCCGCCCGACGTGAGGAAAAATTCAGAACTCGAACACCATCCGTTCTGGTTCTTGAAGTCAAATCCATTAGTTTTGTATATGAATTCATTCTATACGGTGAAATTGAACGTTTTATTGCTGCCCGCGGGACATTTTTATTTCATAAAAATGAGCCATCGCTTCGTTTGCGTCTGAAGCCCCTGATCATTGAACCAGCGAACCATGAACCAGCGCAATTATGTCACCTCATATTCAAGCATACATACACAGACAGACAGATAATTTCTTCTTTATGTATATAGTCATTTAAATCTAATCAATCAATTTATTCAATCAATTAAAACCAATTAAAATCAATTAAAATCAATTAAAATCAATTTAAATTTAAATTGTATAAGTCATTTAATATGTATATAGTCATATGTATAAGTCTGTGTAGTCATTTAAACCCACTCTTTATAGATACATTTAATTCGCCCGTCGTGCGGAACAGTTCATAAAATATAATTAATATTCAATTAATAAAAAAATTAGTGAAAATTGAAAAAGAAAAACAAACCCATAGGAAAGTCCAAGCCAATATGAAAGTCTAAATGTGAAATTTATGTTTCAATTTAGAAAACATGTTTTTCCACAACCCGCCTCATATTTAAAGCTGCCCGTCGTGCGGAATAATTCGGAACTCAAACACGAAACAAACACCAAGAAAATTGATGAAAAACGACCAATAGAAAAAGTCAAATTTGTAAATTCTTGTTTTATTTATTGACGATGTTTTTCCCTCAACACTGCTCAAATTCACACCCGTCCTTCGTGTGTAGTAATTCAGAAGTGTAACACTATCAAAACAATGAAACTTTCTGTCATCTCTATAATTCCAGATTAATGCTTCCTCTAAAACAGCATATGCATATAGTTGGCATTGCATGATATTACAACCCGCATCCTTATGCAACTTAAGCTTATGCAACTTGAAATTAAACCAATTAAATTATACAGTAAAATTCAGTAGTTAACTTTGTTCCCAGTAGTATTTTACCAGCCCGTCGGGCGGAACAATTCATGTGTAAATATTGAGGACAATATAGCCTTTATTTCAGTATAGTGTAGCATTAATTAAACTGTACCCAATAAAACCACACCATCCATGCTTGGAGATAATATGATGCATTCTTAATTGTGATTGGGCTTCAGTGAAATTTAATCGGTGTATATTCCTGTGTAATCGCAAGTGCGCATAATAGCTGTCCAATTGGCAATATGTCCTTTTGACTTTACACCGCCGTAACTTCCTTCAGATACCCTTTGGAAAATTACAAATTATACCGTATTGTCGAAAACAAGATTTCTAGCACGATGGTATAATTTATTTTTATGTATAACAAATAGTTACTGAGAAATAGTAGAAAAATGAATTAATTTTAGTCGCCCGGTGTTCAAGTGTAATTTTGGATGTATTTGAGAATTTTGCCAATTTTACACGTTTTTTGTATCATTTGTGGGTATAAATTATAACTTATCTTGTAGAACACAAAATTCTCTACACAGTAGTATATTCCTGTGTAATCGCAAGTGCGTAAATTGTGATTGGACTTCAGTGAAATTTAATCAGTGTATATTCATGTCTAATCGCAAGTACGCATAATAGCTGTCAAATTGGCAACATGACATTTTGACTTTACACCGCCGTAACTTCCTTCAGATACACTTTGGAAAATTAAGAATTATACCGTATTGTAGAAACCAAACTT